>VWYI01046042.1:0-32100 GCA_013399455.1 Anthoscopus minutus
GGGTTAAAACCCCTTAAAAACGCTTCTCCCGCCGCAGCCGCCGCGCCCGGAGAGCAGCAGCGAGAGAGCGGCAAAATGGCGGCGGCAGCTCCGGCCCGGGGGCGGGGGAGCGGGGCTGGCGGGAGGAAGTGCGTCATAGCGGCGCGCGGGGGCGGGCGGGAGCGCTGAGGGCGGGAGGCTGCGTTGGGAGGCGCTTCCTCTTCCCGCTACTCTTCCTCCCCTTCTTTCTCCACTTTTTCCGTCCCTTCCTACTCTTTACACATTGAGGGAGCAAAACTGGCACCCCAGAGCCGCTCTCGCCCCACACGGGCAGGATGAATCCGCGATGCCCTGCCTTGGCCGGCCTGGCGCGGTCCTGAGGGTGGTCCCGGGAGCCGCTGTAGCCGCGCGTATGGCACTGGCGAGAGGGACGGAGGAAGAACTGGGGGAGTTTGGTGTTTTCCAGGAGCTCCTCGCCGGAGCTTTGCCTTCGCTGAGGTGGCTGCCAGCCGCAGACTCGTCGCTTCCACCTCACAGGAGCTCTTGCCAATCGAGGCAAGTTCAAGACACAGGCTGAAATCGCGGTCGCAAAAGACCTCAAGGGCACAGGAGGGAGCTCCCCCCTAAAGATACTTAATTTTTACCCACCAGCCTTTTCATGAGATAAGAGCCTTTAATAAACCGCTGCAGGGAAACTATGGTGTATGGAAAAAAAACCAAACTGAAGGGGGCTTGGCGCATACCAAGGTGATTTAGCTGCCTTCACAACAGCAGCGTAAGTGTTCTTAAAACTGTGTAATACAGAAATACGTGGAGTAACTTGGTGTTAGTACTGGGGTTTCCTTTCTGCCTCGTTTTCCAGAAGTCACTATCTTAAAACAGAAATGTGTGGAAAGAGGACATAAGGAAAACATAATGTGCAACCTTCTGAAGCTTCACCTGGGAAAAATAAAGGGAGCAGAAGAGTGAAGAGGTACTTGACTAGTTCTGCAATAACGTTTCTCTGAATTTTATTTCTTCAAAAGTGAAAAACGATACAGAAAGACAGGCTGTCCTATCCTTGGAGAACAGGGACTTTGTGGTATGAGCCTAATTTACTGAAAATATTTGAGGAATAAATACAATTTCTTTTCAAAAACCCTGTGTGAAAAACAAGGTTCAGTCTTTAAGAATTTTTGAAAGTTTAATTAGGGGATAAAAAGGGACAATGTCTTGGGCTGGGATGTTTCTGGCTATTGGCCAAAGAACACACAGGCAGATTAAGACACTGTCAGCTATATACTGTTACATTAATGAGGCACATGCATATTCATGTGCTTCATACATTATTCAAACATTCTTGGGAGCTTTTTGATGTTCCAGGAGTTCTTTTGTTTGGTTTTTACACTCTTGACTTACCTGCATGGCGTCCAGTCCCGTGGGTTAGGTCAATACATTTTATTTGTTCTTGTGTTTCCACCCTGTTGTTTCACACTCCCTGATAAGGAATTTATAAATTCTTCTGTGCTCTGGTTTGTGTCAAGGTTGGTCAGCAGATTGAGGGAAACAAGAATAATTGCCTTACACCATTCTTTTAGTTACATGGAAGCATTTTAACATTTCATGTCTTGCTGAGGCCTGCTTTGGCCTTATATTACAAGGCCTTTCAAAATACATTCATCACACCACTATTTCTATAAGCTATGCAGTGCACAACTAATAGATTGTGTTTCTAAATAAGCAGCCAAAAGGAGTTACAAATTGAACCATATCCAAATACTTATGATCAATAACAGCATGTAAAAGCTAATACATAAATATGAAAGCCAATATTGTCATTTTTAACACCCTGCAATTTTCCCATTCGTTCTTGTAATGTTTTTCCATTTCCAATACAGGAACTAATTCCTTCAAAGTAATTGCTTGTAGCAATGCTGCTGAAACCTCTAATCAGACAATACTTGTTATTCCAGGGCTATATCTAATACTTGTTATTCCTGGGCTGCAGAGTGTCAGCTGCCTCCCTGGCCTGGCTGAATTTTTTTTCCTAGTTCTTCAGGTTTACATTTTGCTGTGAATGTCAGGGCTCCAAGCCTGAGGTAACTGGGGCAGCAAGGAGATGATGACAGGCCTGGCTGCTTGGAAGGGCTGCACTTCAATTTTTGGCTGGTTTGTGATGTCAAAGCAAGAGGTCGTTGTTAATACCTGCTGTGCTGTGGTGATTCATGCTTGGTTCAGTCATTGATGTGGAACTTCATGGCAAGCCATGAATTAACAAGGAAACTGTGTGGATTGCACTGCTCTGGGAGGGAATGTGGCAGAAACCAAAAATCTGAAGCTGCTTCAAAAATCTGAAGCTGCTCAGGAATTGAAGACTGCAGGTCAGTGGTGTTTGTAACTGGGGGAAAATGAGAACCTAAAGAGATGTTTAACCTTAAAGGTTGCCAGGCCAAGACCTTGGCAAACTGGAAGCAAAGCAAATTTGAAAGGAAGCTGCTTTCACAGAGTTGGAGCGGTGGTTATCAAACAAACCTGACATACCTGTCTCCCAAGGCATTTTAGCAACTTATTTTTAATTCTAGTTATGAAATCACAGGTTTTGTGCAACTATAACCACTAAAAACATTGTTTGCAACCTTATTCCCTGAAGGATTCAATCACAGATATAATTATATTAATTATGTGTTCTCAGTGCTGGAGAGAAAGTTTAAGGCCCTTAGACTTGAACTGCCCTGTTAATTTTCATGAGTCAGTCCTGAATCTCAAGCTACACGAGTGCAGAGGGTGCTGAAGATTGTCCTCCCCACTGTGTCACCAGTGTCACCACACTGTTAGAGGCTGTAGGCTGCCACCCCTCCTCTGAGATGGATTTCAAACACAGGGTAAAGCTAAGGACCTGCAAACTGGGAGACCCCATCTTGCTCTTAGCCAGGGGTGTGGTGGGCCCTGGTGTTTCCTCAGCTGAGACCTCTGCAGTGCCTGGGTCCCCTAGAGAATCCATAATCACCCCTTTTTGCATTTCTAAATTGACAACACCATGGGGATTCTGTGAACTAAAAAAGAGAAGGCAGTCTAAATTTGTATTCCCATAGGTCATAATTAGGAATGGAACTCATCCTCCTGCCAAACTGGTGTTGCTCCCCATTTGACATCCAGTGAGCTGTGTCTCACTAATGGGGTGCATCGATGCCAAACATGAGGGAGGAAGTAAAACCCAAACAGCCTCTGCTGAGTTTGTTTTCCTGGGCTCTGCACTGGTGCTGCTGGGGTTTGTAGTCAAGAGGGAAGGAAGCATCTGGGGAGGGTTAGGTGGTGAGGAGGAGAAGGCAAATTGAAATGAGGTTAGAAATTTAGTGTATAAGCAGAAAACAAAGGTGAATGGACCAGTGAATAGTTAGGGTGATGAGCAGAAAATAGAGCAGACTACATAGTTGCAGTAATGTATTTTAATAATGTAATGAGATGTTAAAATTCTGGATTGAATTCAGCATCAATTAATTTGTTTGAATTGACTATCATTTAATGCTATTTATTACAGTGTTGCATAATTTCTTTTTTTGTGGAGCAGCTCTTCAGTTTTCTAAGGAAAGTATAAATAATCCTCATGTCAACTAAGTAAGCATGTTCCAAATCTTGTTGTTTTCAATGCAGAATTCTTTCCCAGTGAAAGTAGCTGTTGCTTTTCTATAACACTTACTGCTGTTGTGGATCATTATTAGTATTCATCAATGTTTATTTATATTGCCTTGTGGATTCTTTGGAAAATTTACCATAATGAAATGAAATCTGAATCTGGATCTCTCTTTCTGGTCAAAGCTGTATTTTAAGGATGTAACACTAAGCAGTGAACATAGTGCAGTAAATTGTTTAAGCCAACAACTGGGTATCCTCAGAGGCAGGGTTACACTGGGTTTTTATTACCTTAGTATTTTTGGTCAGATATTTATGGATGTACCATTTATAGTGTACACAGAGTGAGTCTAACACATCCCAAATGCCCTGGGTGTGTATTCTATGTGCAGCTCCCCAGTGTGGGCACAGTCAGCCCCACGTGTCCAGCAACCATTCCTCTGGCATTCCTGCCTGTCCACTGCCAGGCTGCAACAGTGTCCAAGGCTGATACCCACCAGCTCTGCCTGGGCAAAATTTCTAGGCAGAAAAAGAGTAGAAATCTAGAAAACCTCAAATTACACAGTGAAGTTAAAAAAAAACCAGCACACAAAAAACGCCGGTCCAAAACAAAAAAAACCACCAAACCAATAGCAACAACAACAACAAAAGAAAACCAACTGAAAAATGCTTTTCTGGATTAAAGTGCAGCCCAAATGAAGTCTTGCAACTGGAGGGAGAAAGATGAGGTCATGTCTACAAGTAGCAGCATAGTTCGCTGATTGCCATATTCTCAAATTTTTGTGCTTTTAGAACCCAGGTATTTTTGAAGTGGTTCAAATGCGCCTAACGACCACTGGCATATCCGCATGTTCCTGTGGCTTGTCCGTGTCGGGCTGTGGCCGCTCGCTGTCCCCGGCGCTGTGACTCCCCCGGGAGGTGGCAGGCAAACACCGCTGCGGCTTGGCTGGGAGCGGAGCGAGGGGACGAGCTGCACGTACCTGGCAGCTGCCCAGCGGGGAAAATGGCACGGCACCAGCTCGGGGGGTTGGATGTCTGGATTACAGGACTTTTTCCTGCCACACTGCTGTTGGACATCACAAATGTCTTTCTGTGAATCGTGCTGTCGAGTCACAGCTTGCAATGATGAATCACTTTTATTTTAGGAAAAAGTCACGCACATTTTGGGTGTAAGGGTTTTAACAGTTAATAAGAAGGGCAGAAAGTAGGAGCATATGGCAGGAAAATAGAGTCATCAAAGGATGATTGGAAATCAAAGAAGGAACTTGCCAGTAGGCAGCATAGAGATCATCCAACAAATAAAAGGGAGAACAAAATGAGGTGGGGCAGAACATACTTAGGTGTAATTGGTTTTATGCTTTTGCATACCAGTATTTAGCCCCGGGTGTTTTCTAGTGTATGCTTGCTTACTCTGGTTGTAAATACACAGACAAAGCCTTGTAAAAAACAGTGGTGATTGCAGTTATTTTTCACTTAAAGCCAGTGATACAAAATTTAGTGTTCATTGAGATTAGTGGATACTGTAGTGCTTCCAAAGAATACTAGTGATTAACAATAAATAATTGACTGAGCATAATGTTGCTTGCACTCAAATGCCTTCTACTTAGCTAAATAATCCAATCATCATAAGATGATGTGTAAGAGTGAGTTTAGAAGACATTACATACTGTTTGTTTTCATAATATACTGGAGAACATGAATGCAGAACATCACAGCTTTCCACCTCTGGGTGTTTTAAGCAGAACTGTTGTTTCCTTAAACACGAGGTGTCCACAGCCAGGAAGCTGACATAAATCCTACCTGTGTGCTGTGTTTGTGCAGCCTGGAGAAACAGGAAAGGTGGAACTGGCCACCCGGTCCACCTGTAAGGGGGGTGGGGAGGTTGCTATGCAACTTTAGTATTTGATGTTTTGCTTGAAAGCTCAGCTCCAGGAAACAAGGGTTTACATAAGAATCAATCAATCTTTCTTTCTTCTAAGTTTGTTTCCTTCCATTATGAAACAAAGCTTGTTTGTGTGATTCAAGTACATCACAAACTCCCAGAAATCTAGAAGCAATGTGGAAGAAACCGAACTTTGGGATTGTTTCAAACTCCTTATTTTAGACTAACTTGATTTACAAATCCTGGAAATGCCAGTATAATGGAATAGCAACCAGCCCCTCCTCCAGCATTCACGGTGTGCAGCCTGATCCACGAAATACCCCTTGCTTCAGTTCACCTTCAAAACCCCTGGCGACAGTGCTGTGTGTCCATTTCTGTCTCTGCTGAGGCCATTATTGTTACCAAAGCTAATTTTGAAGGAATGACTGATGTTCCTGGCCTCTGTGTGAATCTCCTGTACTGCTGATGTCCAGACTTGCATGTGAAATCCCAGCCCCCCAGGAGTTTACCCCTGTGTAAATTTACCTTGACAGATTGCATGTGCTTTGAATTAAGGACTGTGTTTTCGTATTTATCTCTAAAGCATCTGAGTACCATGGTGATCATACCAGACAAACAGACAGATACACTTGTGCTTAATGGTAACTGCAATGCTGGGGTCCTTTTCTGGGATTCATGTTAACAGAGCTGTCTTCTGTAGTTAAACCAGTGATTCCAGGTTTTCTTGTGTGCCATTTTTTAGTAAATGAATAAGCTCACAAAACTAAGGAGGTGCTTTTATGTTCTCTTTATTAGCTAAGCTTATACTGCATTTGAACCTGTAATGATACCTCAGCCCATTCACCACAGGCTATAGTAGAATTTGCTTTGTTGCTGTATTTCTGAAATAGTATAACAGTGTACGTTGAAATCTCATTTAAGAGAAATGTCTTAGCCTAAATATAAGAAAAAGCACCCTTCAGGTCAACAGTCAGAAAAGTATTGCCTCTTCCAGGCAGCTTTAATTATGTATTGATTGTACTTAAATCTTGCATTACAGTTCATTTCGTGTTACATTTATGCATTTGTTATTCTTTTCCTCGTGTTGTTTTGACAGTTTTTAAACAATAATACATGGGTAAATGCTTACTCTGGAACGACCATTTCATTTTATTAGCATACAGAGGGCAATGAGGCAGAAAAGGGAATGTCATGCTTATATATTAGTTAGTACTTTTCCAAGTAGCATCTTTCCAAAGACTGGGGACAGTTCTGGGGGAAATTACTCAAAATGTAATGATCCTGCAGTGATTTAACACGAAAAAATGAGGTGCCTTGGGTTTTTATTATATTTGTTTGCTCCTTGACCAGAAATGATGTGTCTTTATTTCTCATCATTCAGGCTTTCTGTTGTCACTCTCATTGCAGTCGTTTGTCTTGGTTTTGTTCCTTGGAGCAAAGAGCTAGAGCTCCTGTGTATCAGCAGTATGCATCCATTATATGAAAAAGAGATTTTCTATGCAAATTTGGTTGGAAATGAATGAATCCCACAACTTTCCCTCTATTTTCTCCCCTGTAATTCGTTAGAAATCATGAGCACAGGAGGACGTGTATGTCCCAGCACAGTTTGGAATTGCCATCCACTCAGACACGACAGTAGGTTTGGGAACATTGTCAACACTAATTACCTTGTAAATCCCTGCGCCCTTTGCAAGAACTGCAGCTTTCCCAGTTACAAACATATTGCCTGGAGATTTGGAACAATTAAGCAGTAATTGTTCTCCCAGAATGGGAGAAACAAACCTCTGGGCTGTAGTTCGGATGCTGAAAGGACCAGGGCGCTTTCTCACAAAGCCGCATGCAGTGTGGAGGGCTCTGCACCCACTGTGGCTCCAGCTCCCAAATGTGATTTTTGCAGAGTGCGCTCCCGTTCCTGGGCGAGAGAGAGCCCAGGGGAGAATGTGACAGGACAGTACCAGGGCGGTCCATGGGCCGTGCCCGTGCAGTCTGACCAAGTTGCTGCTGATGCTTTTGTGCAATCCTGAAACTCCCGTTGCTGTCTCCTCTCAGAAATGCTGCGTGTCTAAAGCGCAACAGGTCTCGAATTAGGGAGAGCAGTATCAATTTCTATGTGACAACTTTGCTACTGTTAAGAAATTCTTTTCGGGAGCCTCCTTTATTTCGTGATGGCCGTGACGAATAGAGAAATTATTCCTTAATTTCTTGAGGATGCAGTGAAGAAAGAACCGTGTGCTGCAGTCCTGTGTGAGCAGGAATTCTTGGAACACAGAGCCGGGCTGCTGTTTGTGTGTGTGCTGGTGAGATCGGGGCCACGGCAGCAGCGTGGAAAGCAGCACCAGTGGTGTGCTATCATCCAGGGCTTGTCCGAGTGCTGGTGAAAAGCAAGTGGCAATTTACTCCTTGCTTCAGATCATGAAGACAATGTTAAGGCAATATGATAAGTGAACTGATGACTGCGCGTCTGTGATAGACTGAAGGATGGCACCACGATTAGTGTCTTGTGAGTTATTTGCTCATCAAAGGATGTAATTGTGTTCAGGAACGGAAAGGCAGCAGGTTTGGCTGGTTGTGTGCAGTACTTACAGGACTGGGTGTATTGTGTGTGTTATCTAGCTCGATGTGCTTTTCTCCACCCGTATCTCTGTACTCACTCTGCCTTTTGTTTCAGCTCTGTGACTCATCTTTAGAATACGCATTTGCTACAATTATCTGCTGCGTTTCGTAATGAATCCCACTCCTTCCTTTTGCCGCTCTTTGCAGGCTTGCTTTGAGAATTCATGTTTATAAATTCACGAGGTTTGGTTTCTTTGGGTTGGTTTTTTCCCCATTTTTCTCACAGAAGGTACAATTTACCAGCGTCAGAGAACCACGCCTAAACTACGTGCTAAATCACGACATATCTTTTATTTTCTGAACAAATTCAAGTCTGTAAGGAAAAACACTGCTGTTTGCACCAGAAAAGGGAGGACACTGAGAAATGTTAATACCAAGCAATAATGAAGAAAAATGCCACTGTTTTAAATGCAGTGGTAAATGACCCTTAGAATTGTGATAAATTTCAAACCCATATCTGCTCACATTTTCAAAGGCTTCAGAAGAATACTGTGGATTAAAAACTGTTAATGATTGCTTTATCCTCTCTTTTGTACTTAAAAGCAGGAGCAGCTGTCACCAGCACTCACAGAGAACCGCTGCTATCTGAAAGAATTAACTGCTTAGATTAAATACATTTAAAGTGTCTCCACAGCTTTTTAAAACGCTTATGTCTCCGTGCATATATTAAACTGAGGAAACAGTTTCTCTTTCCCAGCTGAATTTCATTTGTTCTGAGTTTTGCCTTTAACTCCTCTTAAAAAGGAGGGCACCCAGCACACGATGGTGATGGTAACAACATCGACAAAGGCATTTATAAACCCCAGATATAAGGTGTCTGGGTGAAAAGGCAGTTTCAGAAGTTCTTATTTTTTTTTCTTCCAAATCAATTAAAAATATTTAATATTATTAAAATACATTTTAGCTAAGACTGGCCTTAGGAGCTATTTTTTGGTGCTCTTGCTTCTGTATACACAGGCCATTGCTTATATATTTTTCTCATATCTTGTGTGCTTGACAGAGGGTTCTAGAGCACAAACTGAATTGTTACCAAATGTGGGCCAAAAGTTACATTTAGAGTGACAGAGTGTGTTGTCTGAGAGCCATCTGACAGAGCTTTCTGGTAGCATTGCTATCTAGTTCAGTAGAACATCCCAGTGACACAGAACAACAAACAACTGAGGAATTCCAGCAGTGTAAGACAGAGGAATGAAAACCAAGCAGCTATCTTGAGAGAAACTATTTTATCTTTTATTTTTGTCAATTCAGAAAAAAATATTATTTCTAATTATAGGATTATGTATTTTAAACCTATAATAATAATTATAATTAATAATTAGAATATAATAATTATAATTATAGGTTACCTGAATATATAGGATTCAATTAATTTATTTTGTATTTTAGGAAGGTTTTGAATAAATACAGTTTCCCACTGTAAGCTGAGAATAAAAGAGTAAGTGAATACTTCAGGCATTTGTAATGACAAAATTCAGAGAAATATTTGTGTTCCTATTTTGTGATCATGTTTGAAACAATATTTAGAATGCAGTGTCGAAAGATATAAGAATTTAACCTGCCACAGGCTAAAACAGATACTCACAGCTTGAGTGGGATAGAGTAAGGAAAGTGTAGCAGCCCTTTGCTTTCTCTTCAGCTATATTTGTAAATAAAAAAATATAAGATGCAAAGCTAAAATCTTCAGTGTGCCAAAGCCTTTGGATTTGTCTCCTTCCAATCCTAGGCTCCCTTGAATCAGCACTGAAATTTGCAGTGAAATTCATCTCCAAGGAGTAATGAATGCTTAATTTGGAGTGCATTTTGAAAAATGCTATAGAAATAAACACAAACCAGAGCTGGCTTCACCATTACTAAAGGAAGAACAAGTCCAAACATGCCATCTGAAGAGTTAGTCCTTTCCACCTGGCTATCTTGCATCTTTATTTCTTCTCTTTAGAGTATTCTTGTCTTTGGATTAAATTCTGATCCTAGAGAAGTTAGTTGTAAAGCTCACAAAGATCTTACTGTCTCGCTGTAAAGAATTATCTCTTGCTGGAATTTGCAAAGTTTCAGCTCAAAATGGGGTTACAGTAGATTTGATGTGGCCATCTCATTTCCAAGCTGTGTCAGACTGTTGCATTTGTCCCCTAATTGTAAGAATAATGTCTTATCCCTAACAATTACTATAAAAGTGTGAAGAGGTGCTGTAGTTCCAGAGCAAATTGTTTCCTTGACACCTATTGACCCTTCAAAACCTTTTAGGAGCTGGCTATCTTTGAAAAAAAATAAAGATCACAAAATCCTGATTGAATTTGCTCTCTGGCTTCCATCTTTCCTCTCTGTTTCCTGACCAGAAAAGCAAAAAGGTATTTAAAAAAAGGCATTAAAAAGAAGGGAGTTCAGTCCAGACTGGTCTGGCAGCTCTAAGCTGCTTGAGTAGGGGAAAAGTAAACAGCTTTTATAAGAAAGATTGCAATTGCAAAGGGTAAAAAGGTAAACCCAGAAGAAGACATATTAACTTGTTTATTTGCTCATCTCTTTAAACTTTCCCTATCAGCTTTTGTGAATCCAGTCACATCCAGCTCTGCTATTCATAAAGCATCTGTCCTGCTTTTTTCATTGCTGTTTGTGCTCTCAGCTCATCAGTTCTCTTTTACTGTAGGCTAGCTCCCCTACAAAGGCAGCATGTGAAATCCAGAACAGGGTTTGGGTACTGTAAAACATCACTAATCTAGTGGGCACTGAGCTATCTTTGCTATTCCATCTCAAGCCTAACACTATATATTTCTTTTTCCCTTTCATTTAATTTTTTTGTCTCTTCTTTCTTACAGATTATTTAATTTAATAAATTGCATTCAGACAGTGTTAAAAAAAAAAGGTAGGAGACATTTAAGGAAAGAGTCCAAACTCAATATTTTAGTCATTTCTCTGGCATAATTTGTGCCACTAACTGTGACACATCGCTCTGCACAGCACTGGGATTTATATGTGTGCCATGGGTGACACAGTCTTCTTCATATTCTCTTTGAAAATGGGAAGGTAAGGAGTAAACAGGCTCCTCCCAGACACTGCTGAAGTAGCTTTAGGACTGCAGACTACGTGCCATGGTACTCATTAAGTTGTGCCCTGGTTTCCTCAAGTGTCCCAGTGTAGGAGTTGTTACTGAGGCAACACAGGGACTGCTGTGCAACTCCCAGAAAAACAAGTCACTGGGGTGTGTCAGGCAGCTACATGTACATACACAGAGCTCTGCCTTAACATCTCTTTTTTTGAAGTTAAGCAACTGAGACAAGCAAATGGGGATGGAAATAGTAATTTAAACAGAATACTTGAGGGATTTTGCAATATCTTGATTTTATGTTGCTTTTCTGTGTTCGGCTTTGGGTAGGAGAGAACAGAAATGCTGCTTGCTGCTAGCTGACCTCAGTCTTCATGAGACAGATGGGTGGGTGGCTTTACCAAATGGCAGTAGTCTTCACTGTGGATCTGATACTGAAGGTTGGGCAGAATCATTCCAGGATGGACTGGGAAGAGTAATTTCTCCATTTGACATGGAGAACTTTCTCCATGGAGCCACCAGTGTAGCCAGGAGTGACCCAGTGAAGGATACAACCATGTTGTTCTCATGGAGTCACAGCTTTTCCATATGGCTGGAAATAGAAGGGGAGCAGGAACCTGTCCACTTAGCCCCAAATGGAAGAACAGACCCTAGAGCCAGGCAGCAGACACAGTTCTGTCATGTTAAGTCACAAGTTGCATATAGATGTTTGTCTAACCTTTTAGAGTTGTGTTAATGCACCTGAAAATAGCAAGTCTGAAATGTATTTATTCAGCCTTGTTCCATATTTTAGAGCTCGTGTGTATATTTATGCACATATATATAAAAATATGACCACAAATATGTCTGACAGGGGCCTTTCATGGTAATCCCTGCTTCGTGTGCATCATGCATAGCTGACTCTCATGGCTCTGCTCCGTTCTCCAGAGCCCATTCTGCACAGGAACATCCATGCTGCTTTTGCTGCTAGGGTGAGCACAGGCTGTTACTGGAATTACAAGTGCTAGAGGCATGTGCCATCTCTTGGAATAAACCCCTTTTTATTCCCATCCTCCCCTGAAGCAGAACATGTTTAGATACTGTTCTATGGTGGCCCTTTGAAAGTCCTCTTGAAAATCTTTGTTAAACTATAAAAGGCAAGCAAACCTTACAAGTTGTTGTCTGGTACAGGTGTAGCTCCAGATGTGTTTTCTGCTCAAATCCTGTATTCTAGGGCATCTTTATTTGTAATAATATTTGTAAATGTCTTGATAAGGGGAATCTCAGATGGGCAACTTGAAATCTTGGTGTAGTGGTGCTTGTCGGGTTACCTAATTTCAAAGTTGCTTGTTTTGGTAAGCTGCTCTATGTTGCCTAACTCTTGTTCCACAGGTGTCACAAACAGATCCCAGAAATGAAAAAATTCCTTTGAAATGCACCCAGGGTTTTGTTAGGAAGATTTAGAGTTTTGGAGTAGCTCAGTGTGCTATGGTGATGAAGGGCATCTCTGAATTTACGACTGGCTTAACAGACCTGGGAGCAAGCGTGTTTTAGTGAATTCTTTGACTGGTGTAAATACCTGTTGGGAAAGGTCCAGCCCAGGCTACTTTTCCACCTGCTGCTGGATTTCCTTGCCAGTTTAGTCAGGCAATTAATTTCAGACTGTAGCCAGATGATAAGATGGCATATAGGCACTGTGATTGCAAAACTATGATTAATTACTTTTTTTAAAAAGGGAGTAGTGCTAGAGAGAGGAGAAATCACTCTAAAGACTAAACTACTGATGGTCTTCAGATTAATTAGGCTGAAAATGACATTCATGATCCTAAATGTGTGCTTAAAATACTGAGACCAGACGAATGTCAGGATACTGACACGTGTTGGCAGCATCTATGTGTTTGAAAAGGTTAGGCAGAAACAAAATGTACTGTACTCAGGGGAAAAATGGTACAAATTAGGGCCTTATCTTGGTGGGGTGTCCAAGACAAGTCTCTGCATCTCCTGAATTTTTTCTGCATGGGTTGCCACATCCATTGATGTCTATGCACAGGTTTTGTTGTACCAGCATGGAGGTACCAGGGAAAGATTAGCTCTGAAAAGGAAGTTTTAAAATAATTGCTTTAGAGCAATTTTGAAAGATATTTTTTCTATTATTCAACCATGAAATGGAAGTGTCCTGCTGATGGTTCCAGCATATTTTTAAATTGAATAATTAGTATGGATAATAGGCATTCAACAGCACTTTTGTTGATAATCACTGGATTTACTAATCTCCCAGAAGGTGGGATGATTCAGAATCTTTTAATACTCCAAAATAGAAGATAATTAAAACCCTACACACACAACTTCAAGTCGAAATGAGTACAAATGATGAAGAGAAATTAGAAAATGAGCTTGAGGGAAAAGGGTGGTGGTGGTGGGGATAAGAGCCCTAAGAAGAGTCAGGACACTTAGGAGTTGGCACATTTAATGCTTGGAGCTTGCCTTGCTCTGCCTCCCTTTGCTCTCACCAGCGCTGTGTACAGTGGGGCTCAGGTCACACATGTTCATAGGAGTGGGTGTTGCATGAGGCAGCTGCTGAAAATTGTACATGCAGTAATCTCTGCTGAGCTGGCCACGGTGAGGGGACGCTGCCAGGGCTTTGTGGGGAGGGTCAGCTCCTATAATCATTGATACTTGGCTCCCAAAGAAGGTCCAGAGAGGAAGTGCCTGCCCTGGCTGTACTGCACTGTGCCTCTGTGGCGTGCTGGGGATAGGAGCTGGAGCCCCAGAGGCACAGAGTGAACTTGCAGAGTTGCACAGTTGAGGTTAAGCTTTGGTGTGACACGTTTCCTTGCACTAACACCACTGCTCCTGTTCTGTGGATCACTTACCACGGATCACTTACAGTCACTTGACAACAGAGGGGCTGCTGTGTGCTCTTGGAATTAGTTCTCACAGGAATGAAGAACTGACACAAAGCAGACCACTTTTTCTCTTGCACCTGCAAGAGGTATTATTTTAATATTGACTTTTCATCCTCTGGGAGAGGTGGAAAAAAAGCTTGCAAACAAATCTGCCATCGTTTGACTAGATGGGAACAGTCATGCTGGGGTGACTGGGCATGGGATGGAGCCCAGATGGAATTAGGAGTTACTAATCTTATTTCCAGTGTCTATAAAACAAGGCTATTAATTAACCTGTTTAATAAGTACTTTTTTACAGAGGTACAGTGGATACTTGAGACTTCACTTTAAAGAATGAGTGATCAAGTTCGTATTGGCACAAGCAGGGCAGGGCTGGATTTCTCTCCAGCGTGCTTCTCTGCCAAATTCTGTCTATTAAAATACATGAGTGTGTGTTTCAAACATCATTTTCCAGCTTTGGAAAAAAGATGCTGTTCAAAGGCAAAAATTATTTGCTAATTTGGAGCCTCCCTTTGGTTTGTGGCAAACATCTGTCATCAAATTGGGAATCTCTAGAGAGGCCTGGCCTGCTCCCACAGAAATTTTTATAGTCCAAAATACTGACACATGGGTGGAAGAGAGAAAGAACACAACAGGGCATTCCAGTGTAACCTTAAACTGCTCTGACTCTTCCCAGGCTGTGATGCCTTCCAAGTGAAGACTCAACACAGACAATTGTTGCTCAAGGAGCAGCAAAGACCAAAGTATCCTCCTGCCACTGACCAGTTCCAGATTAGATAAGACAATGGATTTCATGGAGTAACCCTGATACAATAGAAGGATATTTCCATTATTGGGCAGTGTGGCAAAGCAAGCCTGCATGGGAGCTGTTTTGGTCATAAACTCACATTGCTGTACCAAGATAGCTTGGCAGCCTCTCTGTGAGTCAGTAATGCTGTGCTTTGGCAGAACTTGGAGGAAAAATTGGGCTGTGGTTTGGAATCGTGCTTGCCTCTAGCATTGTTTTCTGTCATGTACCAGGACTCTGCTGCAGACAAATGAACACCAAAATAAAGCAGATTTGGAGCACTGATTTCAACGAAAGGGCAGACTCTGCCTGGATTTTGTGCATCAGGTGCTAAAAGAGCTGTCAAGAACATTGTGTACCCTTCACACAGCAAGTAAGCAAGAAAAAAATGTATTAATTTCTCTAGCTAGGTATGTCCACCTGGGGACAAATGTTGCCAGGAAAGGACCAAGATGATTTCCATTCCCCATAAAATCTACAAGACACAGAAAGGAGGAGCTGCAATGCCTTCTATTCAAGTGACAAATCAGGAGTCCTCATTTCAGTGTAGCTGGTTTGGTTTTAGTTTTGCTTTTTCTTTAAAATCCTTCTGTTCTTTAAAAATAAGTTCAATTAATTGAGATTTTCCTGAGCAACTGTTTTAGAAAAGAAAACTAAGTAGTGAGCTTGAAAAACAAAGACTGGAATTTAAATGAGCCATGTATTTATTATTATTTTGAGGTCTTTCAGATGTCTGACTCTAGTTTATAGGTCTATACCATGCTTTCACACACATTAGCATACCAACTGTCTCTGGAAGTGCAGGTCTTTGTCAAAGCACTACTTTTGTCCCAAAACTCCATGGAATAGTATAGAATTTTATCACTGCAATGCCAAGGGGGTTTGGGTTGGTATTTTTTGAGGTTAAGAATCATTAAATACTTAAGAAAGGTCTGATACTGCAAACTTAATCCCAGAAGGTTATGTGGAGAATTATTAAGCAGTGATTGTTCACATAGCTAAAAACTGTTCATGAAAAAAATATTTTTACAGCAATAAAATCATATAGCCTAAATATTGTAAGTTATTTGACATACAGGGAGTTCTGAATTAAAACTGGGCTTTGTTAATAGAATATAGTTATTATCACTTCTGAGCCTTCCTACAATGTCTTTTGTAAATTTTCCCCCTCCTGTCTTTTCCTTCTTTCAAAAGCCATAACCCTAGAGTAGATGGTTTTGAAACTGAATTTTAAAATTCAGGCTTGTATGAGCTAAGTGGTAGAGCCATTTCAGAAACTTTCAATTCACTCTGGGTTGCTCTGTGCTCCAAAATTTCATTCATTCAGTGCTTTGAAGTACAACTGGGATCAGAGAACACATTGTCAATGTTAATAAATACACATTACCTCAACATTATCCATCCAGTTTTGAAACAGAGAAGGGATGGTGCCTGTATTACTTCACATAATCAAAAGAAGAGTTGTTGATTAGTAATTAAAATTTCCATTCCATATATACAAAACAGTGGAAATTTTAAAGATTTCCAAGATGCTTTTAATATAGTTAGGGGTATTGTTTGTCCATGTGCTGGTAGAATTACTGGGAATTCAAATCCATGCTGGTATACCAGACTTTTTGTTGGAGTCACATGACATTTCTTTATGGATGACAATCTCTGCAGTTTTTTTTAGCTAGGTAATACTGTTTTGGACAGCTTGGGATTTAAGAAAACAATTTTGTTTAATGTACATTGAATCTGTTTTCATCCTCAGAAGGCTGCTTGTCCCTTGCATGGCTTATTATAGCCTTGATTGATTGAATGACATTGAATTGTCATCCTCTGTCTGAGCTGGCCTTACTACTCCAATGGCTCACAGAAATTTTGGATGAAGGTTGCATCAAAAGGTAATGCTGTCCTCTCATTTGCATATGCCAAACATGCTGCTGAATTTTTCAGGAGACAAAACCCTCTGTGTGCATCCCAAGAGTGAGCATGGCCCAGTCTGCAAGGAAGGGAAAGGAAGTTGTGCCTGGGATTGTCCCATCTTCCAGCTCTGCTGGCACAGTGAAAGAAATAAAGTGGTGGGAATTCTCTTCTCTTATTCCATGCTTGGAGAAAAATGTAGATTAAACTTTCAGTTTCTCTGGGAAGGAGGATACTAAGCAGCATTTCCCTGTGGTTTGTTAGAGAGCCCAGGATTTGAAAGAGAAGGAGGGTAGTGGGGATCCTCTCTGTTACTGTTGTTAGGAACTTCGTAGTGATGCTGATTTTTTTTTTACTCAGACTTTTTCTTTTTTTTTTCCCTAGTGAATTATTACTTTGGTCAATATGCATTATTTTGTGCTGCTAGCAAATATTGGTAAAAACAATTAGCATGTAAGAATGATATATATCTTCTGCACATCAGGTACAACTTAAATTGCCTGGATTATCCAAAGAAAAGAGTGAATACAAGTGGTGATGTGGCACTGGAGAATTTGCTTGCCAATAACTTTATGTATCTCCTTCCATTTTCAAATATTAAAATTCAGGCTAAGAAAACCAGTATTAAATGTTTTCTTTTGTCTAGTTACCCTGGTTCATTTTGTATTTTTCTGTAAGCTATATATATATATATTTATATAAAGACAAATCTATTTTAAAAGCTTTTTGAGAAGTCTTTGTCTTCCATCTGGCATGAAGAGCATTTCTGGAGGGGAGGGGAAAGAAACAGAGTACTGTCTGAGGTAAATTTGATAGTAGGAGATGGGATAAAACAAGAGGCACTTAGACTAATTTAATTAATGCCATGGTGGATTTAAGAATATGCTGTCCTCTACAAGCATAAACATAGATCAGTAGCTGAATTAAGGAAGCAGTATTAGACTGCACCTGTTGGGTTTCAAACTGAATTCAGACCTTGTTTCAGTATTGCAGTTGGGACTGGCAGTTGCTGAAGGGATTAAATTATTTAAAGCCTTCAGCTGGCTAGTGTAGGCTAGCAGTAGCTTATAAAACACTTAATCTATTTTTTTAATCTCTTCATATGTTTGCTTTACTTAGACAGTAAAACTATACATGACACACACCTGCCACATTCTGAAGCGTCTTTGTCAGATATTTTACATTTATCAATTGGAGCAGCCTTTAGCTGTAGCCATTTGGGTTTCACTGACAATACACTTCTTGTTAGCCTGCAAATTTTCTTTGGTGAACTCAAACCCAAACATGAAGTCTGCAGACATAAAATCCTTTCCCCACAATTTATTCAAGAAACGACGTTCCCTTCTAAAGGCAAATGCTGCTCTCCAAATAATTAATTACCTTTTGGGTTGTCATTTAAAAGAAAAATAAACTCATTCCAAACTGTTTGGAGCTCTGGAACTATTTTTGTAGTGCATTAGTTAGCTGCTTTCAGGATAGTAGAGTAAAGCAGTTCAAAGATAGGCAATGCTGTTTAGCTTGTTACATGATATGTCTCTTGTTTCTAGAAAGCCAAGAGTAAGTAATGAATAGCAACAGTATGGATTGGATGGAAAAGCCATTTGGATAGCTGTGCAACACAGGATTAATTAGGCAAATCCTCTTAGGTTTGATAAGCCATTGCTTAGATCTACAGTTTATTTTGTCATTGCTTGCTCCCATTAAGGTCTTCTTTCTGTCAGTTTGTTACTCTGATTTCAGTTTTGCATCATTTTGTGTCCAAATGAAGGCCAACCTTGTGAGTGCAACTTGCAACCTTCCAAATAATAAGCAGAGAAATGCCTGGAGTCAACTCAAATCAATGCTGGCATCCTCTTAAGCATCTTTTAGATAATGAACTTTTTATATGGATATTTTCTGTTCAGCAACTGGTGTATGACATCTTTTTAATTTGGCCTTCAATGTTAAGTTATAGGACAAGCAGGCATATGTGTCTGCTAATAAGGATGAGCAAATGCTAATTCATGGAGATGAGATGGTTTCTGCAGTATGCTCTTCATAAAAAGCATATGTTTTTGATATTTCTGGGCAACCTTTAATTTTTTTTCTTCTTTATGACATTGCAAAGCCATAATTTTATTTCTGTAAAAGGGGTTTTTCTAGTACCATCAATACAGAATAACTGCTGCTTGATCTCCGCTAGGCTGGGTTTATTTTTTTTTGATAATGTGTAGAATACACTTGAAAAATACAAAGTACATACATTAATTTTACTAATTAGTGTTCATGCTCTGCCTCAGACTCAGAATATGCCATTCTTCAGAAATAAGAAAAAAACTAGAGAAGACATAAAAATCCTTACTGGAAATAAAAAGTCTTAACCCCCTGCCCAAGAGACAGAGGTTAACAAGCAGACACTCAGGACTGCAGCAGGATGGCTCAGCCAGTTGGGTGGGGGGAAATATCTAAAAAGGCATGGGAAGAATTGGGCATTTCAGTGGGTGGTAATCAGTTCTATCAGCACTGGGATTTCACACTGTTAGACAATGCTCTTTGTACGTGTCAGGGCTCGTGGCTGCTGTGTGCATGGAGCACTAAATGCAGGAGAACTCTGTCTCCAGTACTCCTTGTTAGTCAGAATTTAGTGCAAGTCTTTGTTCAGCTGTCACCTGAATATTGTTTTGTCCATAAGAGGGTGTTACATCTGAAATTCTGTTTCACCTTGAATGAACTGAGAAACTTTGCATGTATGATTCATCTGATGTGATCTATGAATTGGGTTAACTTCTGCCATGTCCCCAGACCAAACCAAAATGAAGCTGAATTACAGCAGAAATTTAAACTGTGAGAACACAATGCCCTTTCATAGAAAATCAATTGAATATCACAGCTGCTTGTAAAACCTGCAGGAAAAGACAAACCAGAACGCTGGCTGAAGGAGAAAGGTGGGGAATGCAGATGTCTGAGTGGTACCTTTGTGTTGGTGCCTGTGAAAGATGAGAACTGTTCCAGTTTGCTCCTGTCTGACAAGCCCCTGGAGGCCATTCCAGCAGGGAATGGAACACACTGTGTGCCCTGGCACACCTCTGTGCTGGAGGCTCTGGTGGCACAGGCACGAAAACTCTGTTCCCACAGTCAGCTGGAATTATGGCATGCAAGGAGAAAGGGAGAGGTCTGAACCTGTGTGTGTGCTCTGGAAGTGGAAAAAGAATCATACAGCCTGGGAGAAGCATGTTCTTAATACAGGATAAAAAATTACTGAGTGCAGTGAAAGTGAATAATGTTCAATTTATTTAATGTTTACGACGTTTAATGCTATCTCATTCAAAGAAAACTTAAACTTGGATGATGTTCCAGCTGATTTTGTACTTCTTTACAGACCACTATGATTTCCCTTGGCTGGAAAGTGAATTTCCTGGAAAGCTTTGTGTTGGCAAGAGGAATAATCTGATTTTACCACCATTTCTCTTTGATTCTTTCAGGCTGGTTTTCAGTCCTGCCATGTTGCTGGGATCCTCGGGGGCATCAAGTGACACCACAGCTACTGTGGACACATCCATGGGTGGTTTAGTTCTGCACTGAAACAGCATCAGGGTGAGGAAATTCTGCAAGGGTGCCCCAGTGGGTTTCAAGAGCTTTCAAAGTAAGGGGGTGATGATCAGTGGAAGAGGAAACAAGTTAGCAACTTTAAAAAAAAAATTATTTACCAAACCACAAAATTTACAATAATTGCATAGTCCCAGTGCTAGGATGGGATTATATTTATAAGGTTTTTTTAAAGAATAAAATATTCAGTGTGTTTTGTTTTGATTCATATCGAGATTAAGTTCAGCAATTTTGCAGTATTAACCATTCTTTTCTGGGAAATACTGATTAAACCTGGCTCTCTACTAAGAAAGACTGATTCAACTCAATTGAAAGAATTCATGAAAGTGTAATGATTTTGTAGGTATCTGTAATAAATAATGTCAACATGTTGCAATAAAATTAAACTGTTGCCTTTAAATCATGATTTTCTTCCAACGTACTTCAGCTCAATTACTTCTGGGGGCTGCCTTGGTGTGTCTTAGGTAGAAGAACCTTTCTACATGTGTCAAGGCAAACATTTTAGGGGATCTGTTATTCAACCTGTTTTACACACTCATTAGCACCAATTAAGCAAGAAAAGTATATGGAGAAGGATTATAAAGAAACAAAATTATTTTAAGGCGTCTGGGCAAAAAAATCCCCATGGATTTCTCATTCTGATTTGTGGAAATGAATTATTTTTAGGCTGCATTAGTGATATTCCCTGTGAAAGGTTACTTTTAGTGGTATAATATGTGCTGTCTGGCTCAGACAGAATAATTTTCTGAGCTAATATTGATTTAGGATTAGAGTGAAAAATAGATCTCACTTTCTCATGTTAAACTAATTCCAAATTAAGATTTAAATTAAAAGGTTAGAAGAAGGTCACAAAAATAAATCACTTTGGAGGCCTCACAACTTCATTATTATTTGCCTAATAAACATCAAGCTTTAAGAATGATACTCTGACTAGAAACTGAATTAAAATTATGATTCAGAAAGGAGCTTTGCCAAAGATGTTTTAATGAGGAAGTTTGACTCCACAGTCACTTAGTGAGTGTAATAAGGTACAAAAGACAATGTAAAGTTGTTCTAAATAATGTAAATGCAAATAATATGAGAAAAGACAGAACCAAGTCTTCTGGAGCAGAAAGTATTTCTGAGGCTGCTGTGGAAAAGATGAGATGCACTCACAGAAATGAAAGGGGGAAAGGATAAATGTCCAGGTTGTTGCCATCAAGGTACTCCACCACTGATCAGAAACAAAGCCAGGAGCTGCACTTTTTTCTTAGGTAGAAAGCTTAGCTCAAGGGACATGAGTTAACCAGCTCACTTTTAAGTGCAAAAGCTACAGACAGTGATTAAATGAGTTTTAAGTGCCTTACACTAAGAAGTACATTGTTAAAGAACTGGATAACTAGGCAATTTCCTATTGTGTTTTTAATTAAAGATAATATTTTGTGCTTGGAAATGAAACACAAGGAAGTTAATTATTGAATTAAACTAGAGCTTTTCAGTATCATCTGCTAAGTGGAATGCTATTCTGCCTTAAAAGCCTCATATAAGCAGCTAAAGCAATCTTTCACACATGTAACAGATACAACTATTTAATAAAAAATGAATGAGAAGCTACTCATACCCTGCTGTGAAATAGTTATTAGTTTCTACTATAATCCATGAATTTGCTTCTCCTGAAGAAATGCATTTAAATGGTAAAGAAAAGGTTGATGTCTGATTGTTACATTTCATGTGTTAAACCAAAAATACTTTTATACTGCTTTTAAATTATTGCTGTCATCATGCCAGGCTATAAAAAGCTGATTTCCATGTCTTTAATGAGTGGAACCACACTAAGAATCCAGGGTTTTTTGGGATTGTTTTTAATACTTTTCTCATTAAATTGTCATCTCCAAGGGCTTGCTTTTGAGGGGGAATGAATATGTGTTTAAACAGCACTTGAAGAAATGGAAAATCTCAGAGTAAAATCTTGATCCCACCCATGCTACTGATGTACTTTTTGAAGATCTCAGTGGGACTTGCATTACATTTATTGGGCTTTACATGTTTTTGTCTTTCAGGAGAAAAGTGTTGGCAGCCCTACAGTAATAAAGAAAACTGGCAACATTTCTTCCTTCAGGAAATAAGGAGACCTGAGGCAGGTGGGCAGCTGGAGCACTGATATGAGGCTCCATAAAATGAGGCTGGTCAAGGTTGTCTCCTCTTTCCTTTTACACTCCTCTTTTTCTCCCTGAATCCATCTGTTGTCTCTTGTCTGACACTGGGATGGCAAGCTCTGGGAGATTTCATTTGGTGATATATAAATATATTTCTATTTCTCTTTTTATAGAGGAATATAACTATCTTTGTGGTTTATATTTATTGTATTACGGACTCCTGACCATGAAATTCTGGTCCATAATTTGGGGTACTTTGTTAATATTGCTGTCTCTATAGCTAATAAAATTAATAGCAATAATTCTGGGTATTTCTCCTAAATGTTCATTAGTATTTTAATACAAGCATTGTGGGATTTTTATTGATTTTGATGGAGTTTTTACAACACATGAAGCATCAGGAGATATTTGAATGAAAATGGAGCTTCTACTGTTATTCCAGCAATGATCTTAAGAGCTGTATACATAAAAAAATAAAATATTCAGCGTGCAAATTTTCTTCTTGAGTATTCAGTAATTTCTTCTGGGGTTTCTCCAAGTAATGACAGCACTTCCATGGTCTGGGATGCTGCTTCCCAAGACCTGTGCAAGCCTGCTCTGTAATCTCTGTTTAAGCACAGCTCATAAACAAGTGAATAAAAAGAGATATAAAACTGCCTGTGCATGTGCACCAAAAGTAGTGCTCAAAAATAAACACTTTAAAACCCAATCAGTGAAATAAATGGTGCAGCTTCTACTCTGCACACAGGCTGCTTGAAAAGCCCACACCTGCAGATTAAGTAATGCTTTCTCCTGCTCTTTTTCGTGCCTTAATTTTGAGGTGTTTCAGTCTGTGCCCTAACACTTGCCCTTTTAGCCATTACCTTCAGCTGCTTCTTGGTATTTTTTTGGAAACATGAGTGACAGGTGGTACATTTCCTCACAGGATGCACTTTTATCTCACTCTGAGAATTATCCAGAGTAAAAACTGTTGATTACAATGTGCCACATTTATGTAATTAAATAAATTAAATTGATTAATAATGTGTATTTTAAATGAAAACGTCTACTCTCAGATTTGTGGTTTTTATTTTTAAATTATTTTATTACATGCATATAGCAAAATAATGGAAGTCTATACAGATGCTTTTTGTCACTGAGGTAGAAAAAGGATAATTTGCACATATTAAATTGTTTTTGTCAGGAATAGCTGTACCTAATTTCCTTTGTAAGATATAGCACACGACGTATGAATGGAAGTACTTCAATCCCTGACAAATATACTATTTATGTAACATATACCAGTTCATTATCTTATTCTGAGATGTGCAGTTTGTATTTAAAAAAGAAAAATAAATCTGAAAATGCTCAGGAGGTTCAGTGCATATATTAGAACTGTGCAAACTGTGGTTTTAAAATCTGAAAATGCTCAGGAAGTTCAGTGCATATATTAGAACTGTGCAAACTGTGGTTTTTAAGTCACAAGTACAGCATTGACAAAACCAACTTATTTCTAGGAGGATCTCTGGCTCTCTTGAGACCTTCAGTGGAAGCAGCATCTGAGACTGGAGCCGTGGCCATTTCCTTGTGCCTCTGTGTCCCTATGGCAATTCATCCATTCCTTGTGATCCCCTGCAAGAGAAAATCCAGCAAAGTCCTTGCAGTGCAGTTGCCAGACTGAGGATGCCATGAGAATTTTTGCATTGAGTTAAATCTCACCATGATCTCACCTTCTTGGGGCACTGGTAGTGTTTTGTGCTCTGCAGTTTCTGTCCTTTCATTTTGTCACCTGTTGTATCTCACTGCTGTTCATTTTGCTGTTGAGCAGGACATGATGTTTATGACCATGTTTTTTTATTTATAGATACCTGTTGGCCGTTTTCACTTCTCTCTTATGTTCTTTTCAATATCAGCTCATACATGTGTAAGGCTGTACTCCCAGTTTCAGTAGCAGTGAGTGGTGATTTTATCAAAATACATAAAACCCAACTGATTTCCTGTCTACCTTCACACAAAAACGAATTAAAATATCACATGATATTTTTGTGTATTTCACACTAAAACCTTTCCAAATTGAATGTGTTTAATCAAAAGTATCCGAGTCAGAAAACAAACACGAGCTTTACATTCAACTAGCAAAGAGGTGCTAAAAAAAAACCAAGTAAAAATATTTATAAATATATTTATTATAATATATATAATATATATATAATAAATAAATATATTTACTCCCATCAAACCGCTCATAAACTGAAAACGCTACGGGTCAAAGCACCAAGTGCTCAGCTCAGTGTTACCTGATCTTCCCCGGCATTGTCTGGAGAGAGATTGCTCGGAGGGGGCTTTGTGGCTGTAGTGACAGGCTGCTGCCATTGTCCCTGCCATGTGATCCTTTCTGCTAGCAGGGTATTTCACTGGCTCGAAACAATCCATTCAACTGCTGCCGAACATCACCTTTTCCTTTGGAACCCATTTGGGCTGTTACTGCTTTGAAACAGAAAAATAATAATTAAAGCACAAGTTTTGTAACCTTCGTAAGGATTCTGTTACATCTGCACCTCCTGCATTTATAGGAAAATATGGTTTTTGACTAAAGAAGGAAAGGTTTTTTTCTTTACAGTGGTTTGATCTGTTTTCAGAACTCATGTAATGAACGTGCCTTTTCTGTTGTTCATTCTAGGAGGAGAGCCTCTAATGTGAAAGAGGTTTTTAACTGGTTTTCTTTTTCATTAAGGATGTCTCACGGGGGTTCGGAGAAATAATGATACCTGCTTTTAAAAGGTAGGAAAGCACATGGATAAGTTGCTAATATAGGAAACTGTTAAGGGAGGGTGTGCATGGCCATTTACAAGCCACGTGCACAGAGACTCGGGTAAAACTGCTTCTCAGGAGGGATTTGCAGACAGATTAGCGACAGGGCCTCTCACCAGGGCAACAAAAGGAGGTTTTTGTGCAGTTTGGGCTTTGTTTTAGCTGCTGATAGCAAAGCCCTGGCTCGGTCCTCGAGTGCTTGTTGGAGAGACCCAGGTAACGAGGTCATCTTCCATTGAATTCTGAAACGGGCTTGGATGCGATTCAAAGCCCCTGGGGGGGACCCTGCCACATCCTGCGCTGCCATAAAGCTTCTGATGATGATGATGATGATGGGAAAATGATGATGATCAGCCTGAACCAGCAGCCAGTTCATCAGACTATTTACTTTGAAAAGCTTCGGAATATGCTGCAAAGGGCACAGCCCCAGAAACCTTTCTTGATGTCAATAGCTTCCCTGCTAATAAGCACCGAGTCACTCGGGCCATGCAGGGCTGTGTTTTAATTCTGTCATTTGACGGCCTGCCTGTGTTTTATGACGTTTCTTTGAAGGAATGATGCATTTTGGGAAGTGAGGTCAGCTGGAACATTTGTTGTGCTCTTCATCTGTCTGCGGCCCTTGATCTTTCAAGTCACTAAAGAGAGAAGCCATTAGTCAGCTGTAAAAATGAAATTATTGTAGAAGTAGTGGAGTATTAGAATACCCTATGTATATTCTTCAGCTGGAACATTTGTTGTGCTCTTCATCTGTCTGCAGCCCCTGATCTTGCAAGTCACTAAAGAGAGAAGTCATTAGTCAGCTGTAAAAATGAAATTATTTTAGTATTAGTGGAGTATTAGAATGCCTTATGGATATTCTTAAATGTAGGATGCTTATTGATGTTTATTTCAAAACAACAGGAAAAGATGGGGATATTTGCTATGAGAGATGCTTAGAATTAGCACAGTATCTCTGGAATTTTAGTTTTAAATATGTTTTTTGTTTTAAAAAGGAATTTTTCTCCTCCATAGAAAAAGTGCTTCAGTGTTTTTTTTCACTTTTTATGTAAAGTAAATATTTTTCAGTTGTTTGGATATCATTAAATTGGGAGTGGATGATCTTATTTTTTGTTGACTGCCTTGAATATTATCATTGTCAGTTAATACTAGATTCTCTCTATTTTATGCTGTACTAGTCAGATACTGTAAATATATATTTATCCTTGCTAAAAATAGAAACATGCTGTATTTTGTACACATTTAACATTTGTGAACCCTAACAGTCACTTCCAATTCTTTTCCTGCTTGAGAGAGAAAGCATAAAAGTGTCATTATTAAATCCACTTATGTGAAAGACACTCAGACACCACAAAGGCTAATGGTTACATGTAAATAGCTGATCAGAAAGACTCTTGCAAGAAAATTTACATTACTTCTAGTCAGACTAGAAATGTACATTATTGTGATGCATTTCCTGAAGACAGACCCTTTCCTTGTGCCTCTCCTAAGGCACATGAGTGAGGAATGATCTATTTCTATGGCTCTAACAGAGCAGAAAACCAGACTGAAAATGAAAATACAGTGTGAAAATTACAAAACCATGATACCTTAGCATTTACGTGACCCAGGAAATACATTTCAACCACTCCACAAAATACTGCATTTCTTTAACTCTTTGCTAAATAAAATATATTAATATGAACAAGATCTTAGCATAGTTTAAAACACAGCAATGAAGCATCTGTCAAATTTACACCTATTGATGTAATATGAACACAGGCACAGAAATAAGTATCTCACAGTGTTCCTGAGCAAAATCATCTGTTACAATTAACAGGGTGCCATATTTTAAATTATAGTTGTCCCAGTTAGCTGTTTCAACAACTATGGCACTGAAAAGGACAATAATGTTGGAAAGAAACAACTAAAACAAAAAGAGAGAGAGAAAAGTTCTATAAAAACCTAAATTGAACTAGTAGGTATTTATGTAATTTTGAGATAAATTCATTATAGTTTTTATTTATGGTTTGGTTTTTTTCCTTTTACCTTGTACATAAACATCATGCTTCTATTAAGGTTGGACTTGATGATCTTGGAGATGTTTTCCAATCTTAATGATTCTATAGTGTAGTTATTCTGCCTTTCTGAGATGTGAAAAATGAGGGGATTAGTGTTTCAGTTTGGATGAGGAGTGCATTTCATCTCAAGCCAGCCAGCTTTTACCCACATGACAACCAAAAAGATTTTAGATTCCTTCTCACAATTTCAAAGAATTACTGCTTTAGTCAACCTGTCATTACCCTTAGATACCAGACAAGTTTATTTCCTAAGAGTTACCATTACCTGGCAGAATTTGAAACAGCAATGTCAGGATGGTGCAGGAGGTTTCCTGCAACTGGCTTGTTTGTAAAGGCTGAGGAAGGAACAAAAAGAAAGACAGGCAATCTGAAGAAAGCTTTAATCTGATTTTCTTCTTTGGAAGAGCCACAGTGGATGGCTCCTCCTGCATCCCTTGGGATGAGAGCTCCTCATACATCCCTGCCGTGTCTTCATGAAATGAACATCGCCACGAGCAGGCACAAAGCCCCAGAAACCACCATGAGCCCATGGAAAATATTTTCTGTGCCTAGCAGCTTTTAAACCTTTCCAGAGGAGTCAACTTGTGGCATTTGTAAGTTAAAGAGCAAACAATAAACAAGTATTTTCCCCTGACCTCCGCTCCACCCTGTATTTTATTTTTCAGTCCTGCATTAAATCTGCAGAAAATCAAGTGGAAATAAAAGGTGAAATTTGTGCAAATGACTCAGTGTAAAATGCATAGAGAAACCTGTGTGTTTTTTCATTGAGGAAACACAGTGCTTCTCAATTGACCTTCCAGTTGTTGCAAGAGGAGCAAAGTGTATGTTTGCTCTAAATTTGAAAGTAATTTTCCATTTACACCCAGCAACAGAAAGTTGGGTTTTGGACATAACTAGTAAACATATCTATGGAGAGGGGAGATGGGGAACTTTGAACTGTTTTTATCTGAATATGATGGTAATCAGTGGGAAGTGTAAATTTATTTGTTTTTTCATTTTAAAAGAGCACTTTTTTCAGTTTAACTCTGATTCCCTTACATGTTTTCACAGGAATTTGGATCTTGAAAAATTTTGATCCAAATGCAGAATATCAAATGCTTGTCATAAGACAAATCACACTTAACTGACAGTAACATCAGTTAAAAAATGCTTTAGATAAGGAATTGTGAGGAAAAAAAGAATGCTTCATTTTGTCCAGTTTAAGTCTGTTTAGGAAGGATAAATACTATAAGCTTAAAATATTTCATACAATGTGAAAACCAGCAAATACTGTAATTTCAAATCCAACAATTTGAATCCATGAATTAATTCCCTGTTTAACAAATCATTAAATACTAAAGAAAGACTAAAGTGGGAAAGACTAAAGACTTTTAGTCTTCTTTAGTCTTTTTTAGTCTAGCAAGTTTAAAAAAAATAAAGAAAAATTTAAGTGGAACCTTTGCTTGTTCTACCTGTGAAGGCCAGGACACCTGCAGTGGTCACAACAACACCTTGCCAACCCAATTCTGTGTTGTTTGGATTTCATAATTTCTACCCAGGAAGCTCAGCTGAAGCCTGCACAGGTGACAAAGAAAAACTCTGCCTTCCTCTTTGTGCCTGCTCTGACAGTCACTGAGTGTTTTCCTGACCCAGGAAAAGCCTTTTCTGCTGGATGAGCTGGATCTGCTAAATGGGATATTCAGTGCCAGCAGTGGAGAGCTGTCACTGGGGAAATTGAACTGGCCAGGAAAATTGTGAGAGGTCAGTTCTGTCCCTTTTCACAGTGAGGAACTGGGAGCGTGCCTTGCTGCTTCATGCAATTGCACCTATGGTATTAGGGACTTGGATGGAATTACAGCCCTGTGGTCTTGCCTTCTCCTGTCCTTATCTTTGTGGCTTTGCTCTAATGGCAGAGCCTCATTCAGCACTCAAGATTGCTCAAAAATGAAGAGTCTATCTGATCCAAGCAACTCCTAAGCTGATATGGACAACTCATACTGGCTGTAAAAAGTGTTTTGATGATACAGCTTATAGCACCCTGACGAGTAAACCAAATTGTTCTAGCCAAAGCATTCTCAGTCTGCATCTACGCTTGGGATTTTGATAACAAAAATAGCATAAAGTGTCACTGGTAATGTTCTGCCAAAACCTTCTAGTCTGTGTTTGTCCTCAGATAATTTTTTTTTTGCTGCATAATAGATTACATCTGTTAGAAATATCTTCTTCTTCTAACTTCTGGTTTGTTTGGGTTTTTTTCCCCACTCAGTTCTTATCCCCTGCAAAGGCTGAGAGGAAAGGAGAACAGGAGCCCACGGAGGTGTGTGTTTCAATGCTGAACTTTATAAATGAATCTCAATGACACGGGGCCTCCTTCCACTGAGTGACTTAAGTACTTTGAAACAAAACACTCCCCTCCAAAAGGTATCAGGAATCCACAGTACTTACAGGTGTAACAGGAGTTTCCACATTAACCCCTCAGCTCCCTACCAGCACAAATGTACCTGCCAAGAGAAAATTAGGACAGGGAAGTGTTTGCTGTTTTCCAGGTGACAAAAAATAATAATCACGTGAGGGCTTCTCAGTCACAGTCACCTGGAACCTCTGATAGAAGTGGTCATCAGAGTGTTTAAAGCTCGCTGATACATCTAATGGATGGGACATCCAATGTTGTTTTACTGTGCTTTGTGGGCACTTAAAAACTATTTTGTGGCCAGAGTAATCCTTAGGAGTCACTGGCAGAGGAGGTTCATCACTTCAGCTTGCCCTGGCTCTGGCCAGCCCTCAGTCCCTACGCTGAGGAAATGTACAGTGAAGGAGGAAACCTTTAATTGAAACAGCTCCCAAAGAAGGGAGCTTATTGAGAGAGTTTGTGGGGAAATAAGGACAAATAGTGGATCTACAGAGGGGTGCTGCGCTCCACAACAGCAACTGAAGGAGTTTCAAAGAGATTTGAGAGTTTGATTACACGCTGGTGATACTCCCGTTGCAAGGTGAGTGGAAGTTTAGCTTGATCTAATTAGCAAAAACTGGAACATGAGGACAGAACTGACAGTGCTGGGATGTTTCAGGAGGTGCTGGCATTTAGCAAATGTGACCAGCTCAAAACTCCAGTGAGAGAACAGCATGATAAGAGAGGTTAATGAGCCCTAAGTCACCCCTTCTTTTCTAAATCTAAATTAAAATCTGTTCCTGAAAGCTGGCTAAAATTGTGCAGATGTATCCGTGGAGCACTCATAAACTTGCCTGTTAGTAGAGGATTAGTATCATTCCAATTTACAGCTGTATTTGGAATGTTTTGGTTATCGAACTGTAAGAAGGTTCCTGGTAAATCACGAGAAATTTGCTCGAAATAGATCCTAAAAATAGCTGGAAAAAATAAGTTGAGACTCATCAGTAGATCACAGTTTGGAGTGATACCACCAACTCAAGTTTGCAGATGAAGTACAGATTGAATCAGCATGTATTTAATGTGCTTTTTTTTGTTAAGCCATTTTAGAGTTTGTATGGTTAGGTAATCAACAAGAATGTTTATCAACATTTACTGTCTATTTGTATGCTAATAAAATGTGTAGAAATAATTCCATAGGATGCTTTTTTTTAGGAGCTTGATTAATATTTCTAAAATTAGTAAGCAATAGATGTGATGAGCAGCTCTTGGGTACAAGAATTTACTACCATTGACGCCCACCTATTTCTTCCCCAGCCCTAAATTATATGGCTAATTACTAACAAGACTGAGAATTGGTGGCGTTGTGGTAGTAAATCCAGTGTTAGGTCTCAGCACTTCTGTACAACAAATCTGGCTTCTCCAATTAATTAATTCAAATTCTGACTTCACATCCTAACAATCTTTATTACACAGACTGGTCCTAAATAAAGGTCAAAATCAAGCAGACACGTGTTGAAAATACTGGAACAAGTAGTGAGAAAAAATAGCAGAGTACGTGTAGTTGTGCAAGTAAATAAAGAAATTCTTTGTTATTTTTGGCAAGAGGTGGAGAAGCATGTGATGTCCAATTGTAGCAGTAGCCAAGGATTTATCTGGGGGCTAAATACTTTATAGGCAAACAGTAATTCCTTTTTCACCCCACATCAGCTGAACACTATTTCGGGTCAGGAATGCTGTTTGCAGAAGTTGCCCAGTCCTACAACCAACCACTAATATTTAAGTGATGTATGATATTAGGGACGTGTTGTTACTTGGGGGGTGTATCCTGTTCTTTCGTCAAGAGTTGAACAAGGCAAAATGCTGAACCGTAATGCAGGATGCAAACTGGGCACTGCACTTGCTCTGTCCAGTTACCTCTGCAGCTACTGGTGTGTCTGATGGGCTCGGGCTAGCGTGGCAAGGACTACTCACCACGGAAGGATGTCACACCAGATCTGGAAGGTTGGTGCTTCACAGTTATTTTCAGGGCTGGCTGAGGAAGTCTTATAAGGCCAGAGCACTTATTTAAATTAATTGGGAGTTCACATGTTCGTTCTCACCCTGTCACCTTCTAAGCTCCAGGTCTTTTGAGTCAGGCCTTTCTCCTGGCACCAGTTTGCTCATGGTTGTGTACGTTTTGTGTCTGTGAGTGAGTGTTGGCAGCTAACGAGGTGGGAGGGAGAGCTCAGCGTTCGGGGTGTGGCGATTGGGATGGCCAGCACCGGAGGATTACTGGGGGTTTTAGAGGTGCTCCTCGGAGAGCCCCCATACAGCACGAGGTTGCTCTCCTCCAGGTAGTAGTGAGGCGGGCAGAGAGGAGAGTTCGGGTCGGAGCATCTCAAGTTGTCCTCCCAGGACTGCCCGGGGGGCACCGTCAGCTGGCGCTGGGGAGGCTCTGCCGCCAGAGCCGTGCTGGGCACGCCGCGGCC
>VWYI01046042.1:32841-103276 GCA_013399455.1 Anthoscopus minutus
CCCTCGCCCGTTCCCGGCGCTGCCCCGCTTCCCTCCGGGCGCGCCGCCTCCTCCGGAGCCTTGTATGGAGCGCCGGGGGGTCTTGGGGCGGCGCCCGGGCGCGGCCGCGGCTCCTCCCGCTCCGGGTCCTGCTCGGCCGCCGCCGCGGTGGCTGCTGGCAGTCCCGGCGGGACGCGACCCTCGCCCCCTGAGCCCCGAGCAGAGACCCGCGCTGGGGGGGAAGCTGGGGCGGCAAATGGTGCCCAGGGCCGGTATCACTAACAGCAACTGGAAAGGAAGCGGACGCTTTAAAATTTGGTCAGTTCCCAAGAGCGAGCTCTGTGGAAACAGAGGGGTTTGTTTGCCGGAGGCTTTCCCGTAATGGTTGCGGCAGGGATTGTGCGGGGTTTGTTCTGGATTCGTCGTGGTATCGATTGTAAAGGTGGCAGGTGCGTTTGTGTGTGTTTAACGCTGTAGGAAATAGCGATGAGGTTGTAAAAATTATTTTTATTTAAATCAAGCTCTCAGTCGTCAGTGCTAGGTGCTTATATGTATATAATGAAGTGCTTTCTTTTGAGGCTATACTTTTGTTACTAACTGTTGCATCTGACTTAAAACTGCGATTGTTTCCTTTTTTGTTAACTTAGTTTTTAGAACTCCAGGGCTTGACTTGCCAGAAATTATGTGGCGCTGTGACGGTTTTACGCCTTCCTGCTTGTGTATTTTGTATTTTCCTGCTTGTGTGTCGCCTTATTTCAGTTATCGTAGTGTCTTTAAATTGTGGGAAAATATTTTACTCTGAGAGACGATTACATTAGGTAAAGCTGCACTTGTTGATAACAGTGTATGTTTCTGTGATTATTTGTTTTCAACCCGCTATTACCTCTCATGACATCGTTTGCAAAAAGTTTAGTCTCTGACTGATGTCACACCAAGCAGGAGAGTTCGTACGGACTGCGAGGACTTCCTTATTACTGACATAATAATTCCACAATTTGCTAGAGCTTTCTACAAACTAAGTTTAAAACACACACAGTAACTGTCTAACAAGCGTGGCAGCCAGCAGCGCGATTAATTAAGCACCTGGAAAATAGGTCAATACTGTATTACGAAGCGGCACGGTGAGATGGCAAATAAATAGAGCCAAGTGCCGGGGGAAGGCTGCTGCCCATGGAGCGCCAGCGCCGGCTTTATCTGCGCTGCCGCGGACCTTTTATGGTAGCGCGCAGTGAGGGGGTGTTTGCAGCCCTGCAGAACAGGGCTTGGACTTTTTCCTCCCTCCACTTCTTCCTGGGGGCTTCTCCCCTAATCGCTGGCTCAGGGTGTGGCATCGCTTGTGCTTGTAAATGATTTTATTTTTTTTATTTTCATACATCAGTTTGGCTGGGTGTTCTCATTCCGGTCGCGGTGGTGATGTGTGGCTCTCAGGGCTTGGGGATGGTTTGTAATTGGATGGATTCCATGAGCTGGAATAAAGTTCCATTGAAAAATTGCACGGGAAGCTGCCCCTGCCCTGGGGTCTCTGCGGCGCTTGTGATTTTTCTTTGTTTCAGGTTTTTTGTGTTTCCTCCCGCCTCTCTTTCTACCTACAGAAACAGGGAAACGAGACCGGCTCCTACATAACAAGATAGCAGAGACAAAGACAGGGTGTGGGGAGGAAGACTGCAGCTTGAAACTCATCTTTCAGAACTAACTGATAGAAATACTGGAATTTGCATGCGCTGCTTTTCTCATTGTGTCCTCCAGTTTGTAGCAGTTGCTTCAAAACAAATGTTGCTTTGGAGGTGATTTTTCAAAAAGCATCTGTTGGATTGATTGCTTCAGTTAAAAGGGATGTGAAGCTGAGGAAGCTGAGCAGCACTTTCAGAGGCACAGGGCTGGTTAGCTCACCAGCCAGCAATTCTGTTCCAAGTGGAACTGTGCTTAATTCTTGTGAAAACCTCAATCCAAAGGTGTAGGAATGACGGGCTGTGTTTCTCCAAGCTCGCATGTTTAGGTGTATATACCCCTCTTTGTACAATTTCAAGGGATTGCACACTTCCTGTTTTTAGAATAGTCTTCTTCTTACCTCTATAGATTCTCTTTCTTGTGTTTTCCCTTTTGCCAGTGTGCTGATCATGGCAACAAAGGCCCTTTTGACAAAGTGGTGCGTTTTGGAAAGGGAATTTTGCAGTTGGCTTTCTTGCACGTGAGGGGTGAGAAGAGCAGCGTGGGTAACGGGAGCAGCACTGTCATTTGAGGTTGAACATGTATTTTGGAGGAATGTTAAATACAGAAGGAGAAACTCCTTTTAGTGGAGCTAAATTTTGCTGTTGCAAAATTGTGTGGCATGCGAGTGCTGTGCCACGCACAGAACAGTTCCTGCAGGCAGCATCGCTTTCTGCACAGAACTTTGGGGGATAAAGAAGAGGACAGAGAAGCCTTCTTGTATTTTTTTATTAGATCAGCCTTGGCTTTTCTGAATATATAAAATTATTTCATCTGATCTGCAGAAGCATTACAGCTGAGTTAAACTGCTCTGGCTGACAGAAGCAGGAGCTGGGTAGAGCAAGCCTGATAATCACCTGGTGATCCTTGGTCAAGGGAAGAAGAAATGTGGAAGCAGCATGGTGGTGCTACCAGCATTCCTCTGTCACGAGTTTGCTGTTGAATTTTGTGAAATAGTATCCAGTTTTCAGACTTCAAAAGAACTTGTTGGTACCATTTTGTGTTTTCCAAGTTCCTAAGTCAGTGACATATTCTATTTCTAGAGGTCCCTTCACTGCCAGTCAGAGGTGGGAAATAACATATTACTTTTAATAGATCTTGAAAGAAAAGCTCATTATTTTGGGTAAGTACAGGATGGGACTTCAGGTATCTGAAACTGTATTTCAGAGCCCTGGCTGGGCTCAGCACAACACCAAACATGGGGAAAGGAGCCAGGATGAGCACTGCTGTGTGTGCAGTGCACCTGAAATGACCACGTAACTGTATTTAAAGCAACCTAAAATAACTGTTGCTATGATATAGGTCAGTAATGGGTTACCTTTTCTGACTTCTATAGTGAACACCCTCTGTTTAACCTGAAATAACCTGTAATGAAAGATAAAGCCTGGAAAATCCTGTTACCTGGTCTTGACTTCTCCCGCCTCCTTTTTAGAGATCGTTTTTATTTAGAGCCTCTACCATTTCTACAGAATTTTAGAGAAACTGTAGCTTTGTTTTACTTCAGTCACTGAGCTTCGAGTGACAGCTGAGCAGGGGAACAACATGTAACTGTGAAAGTGGATTTTAGTTGGTGACTTTATTTGATAATGTAGTATTTCCTACAGGCTAGATTCTTGCCCCCACTTTGTCAGATGTTTTATTTCAATATAGTGAATGTTGAAAAAGATGGCAGGAGTTGGTGTGAGTCTTGGTTTTAGATGTGATTTGGGGATAAACTTTGTAAAGTTTTGTAGTAGTTTCTTCATGGTATATCACTTTTTTTCCCATATAGTATCTTAATACTCAATTTTTGAGAGCGAGTAACTCCCTGACAAAAGGGAGTTAATCTCTGGTATAGCAATTGGGCTTGGAAAAGGAAGAAGAGCCAAATAACTGGACTTTTTTAAGCAAGTCAACTCAAGTTCTCTTTTTTTTTCTTTTGCTGAGACTTGAGATCAGTGTCTCCCAATATTATTAACTTTACATATTTATTAGTTCCAGCATTATGTAAACTTTTTGTACAGTCCTTTTTATCTTATGTTTTTAGAAAAAGATTAGGAAGTTATTGTTTCTTCTAAGTAAGGAATATAATCCTTTCCCCCCCCTTTTTTCCAGCTCACTTATGCTCTATAGCATTTGGGTTTAACAGGAAAATGCTAAGTTCAAGTTCCAAAACAGAGCAGTAAAATAAGATGCAGTCAAACATCCAAAGACAAAACAGACATAAGAAATGTTTTCCTATCTTTTAGGATGATCAAAGCTACAGCAACTCCCAATATTAAAAAAGTAATTGGATTCTTATGTACAGAGAACTCTTTTTGCATGTTAGGAGGAGTACTCCCATCATGAAAAGCTATCTTCAAAATCAGTAATCTTAAACTCCTGCTTTCCATTCTTGCTGAAATAATGCAACAGTTCTAGAAGGCTTCTCAGTGCTTTTTAAAGCATGTTACAAATTAAGTACAAATAACATTTTTGATGTAAAAAGTCGGTTATTGCCAAATGAAAGCCTGCTTTTATTTATATGAACATCACTTGCTGGATACATGTGGCACTGTAGCAACCACCCATTTGGAGTAAGTGCTGGAAAACTTCTGGGCAAGAAAGCTCAGGGTCTGATACCTGTGCTGAGCCCCACAAACATCCTTAAAAGAGGAGGTTTTGGAGATGGTTGGAGATGCCCATGGCCACTTTTCCAGGCCTGTTGGATTTCATAACCCACTGGTCTGAGTGTCTTGTGCTCTGCTCTGGAGGCTGGGCTGCTCTGGGTCACCATGCTCCTGCAGCTGTTCTTTGTGTGACCAGGACACTGAGCTTCCAAGGAACTTAAATTGCTGGGTGAGGCAAGATTTTTATCGTGAAGCTTGGCTTGGCTGTTACCTTGCCTTGAGGCAAGCAGCCACCACTGCCTGAGAAAACCTGCTTTGGGTTATTTTAGGAGTTTTGCTTGGAAACTGTGAGATGGAAGTGGATCTCCTCGCCTTGTGCTGACCTCATCTTGCGGTGGTGAAGTGAGATGGCAAAACTGATCCCTGGGCAGGACAAAGTGCCAGGAGAGCAGCTTCAGCTGGGATTGCAATAACTGGTGCAGCTGTGCTTTGTGTGGGGCTGGAGTGTCCTCATTGCAGAGATGTTTGCTGCTTTTATTAGCATGACCAGATCCCTCCAGGCCTGCTCCCTAGGGTCTCTGGGTGCCAGCTGACATCTGAACCTCTCCCTGTTCCTGCTGGAATAGACTGAAACAAGTGCCTGCCTGTGGAGAGAGCCCCAGACTCAGGGGCTGGATAAGGAAGCTCACCTATAAAAGCAAAAATGCAGAGAGAAAACTGCTTCAATAATGATAATCATTAGAAAGTTTATAAGGGAGGAAAAAAAGTTTTTATTGGTGATCCAAGCTCCCTTTGGAACACATGAATAACCACTAGTATCAGGAATCCATAAAAATATTTATATACACAATTTTTTCTAAAGTTTTATTAATTTACTGTTGAGAAAGTAATTTACTTTTTCGTATATAAATAGAATAAACAACTCTTTTGTTTCCACAGTCTCAACATGTTTTCTACTTTGTTTTGGTCCTTTGTCAAAAAGCTCTGTTAGCTTTCACCAAATTCCACTAGTTTAAGTAAAATGTATTAATTTTTTCCCCTCTTTCATATGCTGCAGGTTTTTTCTGTGTTGGCACAATTGGTGGAACTTACACAATTTCCAGGAGGATTTTTAGTTGTTTCTTTTAAGATGCCTTTCTGCCTTTTTTACTGAAGCTGTTGATGTGCATCATTGCCTTGTCAACATCTTCCTTCTTGTGTTTTTCCTGGAAACTTTGGTCATCTGCTACTTCTTACCTCTTTCCTTTCAATTCTTTATTTTTTTTCAAACTATTGGACTTGGTTGCTTGTCTACAGTCTTTGTGTTCTATTTGAGAAATTTTTTCCACAACTTCTTGTTGAAGATTTATAGGGGTTATGTGTGGGTAAAAGAGGTACTCAGATAATCTTTATTTTTTAGCATTTGAATCTGTTAAATATGGGAATTTTGGTGTTTGAGATCTTGTGAAGCCTTTCAGAAAGAACCAGATTTGTTCCTAAGAGGAGCAAAAAGCTCTTTGTCTCCTCTTTCCTTTTAATACCAACTTATTTGTGATCACAAAATTAGTTGGGATTCAGCCTAATAGGAGTGGTTTGCTTTCATGAGCTACTAAAGAGTGATTTTAATAACTTTGTGGCTTTTGTAATGATGCTGTGGGCTGGCTTCTTCCTTTGGACTGGGACAGTTCTGAGCCCAGCAAGAGGACATGGTGGGAAGTTCCCAAGAAATACTTTGGGAGCTCTTTGTGACAAATATTGTTTGAGACTAAATGTGTTTTTAAAACTCTGTCACAGAGGTGTCTAAACACTCTTTTGAAGATTAAAACAAGAGTGGCTGTTAAAAGTTTATTTATGCCATAAGTGGAAAGATTATTAAACATGGAAGAGAATATAAAAGAGGAAAAAATGGATGCACATTTATCAGTATTATTATAGCCCCTGGGTAGTGGGTCATTTGCTGCATATAATCTTTTCTTTCTTTTTACATGCTTTCTGTGTAGTTAAAGCAGTAAGTTTCTTTGCATGGAGGAGGGGAAGAAATATCTTGCCCTGATGGCTTTGGGAAACATTACAATTATTATAGTTACTGATGCATTAGGAGGCAGAAGGCTGATCATTCTGTGAGAGAAAATGGATTTCTAATGCACTGATATTTACCTGCAGGAACTTCTGCTTTTTCCACATCCTTAGAAAGCTGAAAGAAGTGGTAAACACCTTTTCCTGCTATTTTTTCTTAACTGTCCTACATGTGCTATGTCCAATTTATTTGTGCTATTTTCAGCAAGCAACCAATGCTATTTTTCATGGTGATGTTGCTTACAAGGAAAGAAAACCACTTGTTATATAAAAGCAGAATATTCAAACCACTTCTAAATAACACATTTTTATTATGAGAAAAATACTGGGACTTCACAGAGATGTTTTTTTGTGTCTGTGAATTTATAAAAATACCTTCCAAACATGTGCTTACAGTGTGTGTGTGTGTGTGTGTGTGTGTGTTTACCTCAGTCTGTGTATGTTTGTAAGTTATTACTGGATGTAGCTGGGACAACTGACCTGAAAACTGCAGCACAAGAAGATCAATCAAGATAAGTGTGTTGCCTTAATTATTTTACAGTTAAGTCAGTTTTAAAACAAATAAAGGCTTAAGTTCTTATTTACTCTGACATTTTTGTTGCAGAGGAAGCTGAATATGCTCTAAGTGTGCTGTCTTGACAACTCAGTGACCACTTGATAATGATGTTCTTGTTGATCTTGGAAGAGGGACTGATTTTTCCATGTATTTGGGCAAGGTTTTAACTCATGTATTACTTCCCACCAGGTAGTTCTCAATGTGTAGGAAACAGTTTTATTCACCTCCTTGGGACAGGAGAGCCTGATTTGCAAATTTTTGCATTGTATGTCAGACTCAATGAGCTCACAGGTTTTTTTGTGTGTGTGCTGCTGCAGACATAATGTGCAGGTCTTGTGGGGAGAAGAGGAATTTTGTGGTGGTGTTGGGTGTTTTCTTTGTTTGTTTGTTACTTGTTTGTTTTTTTGTTTGGGGTTTGTTTGTTTTTGTCCAATCTTTTTTTAGTGAGAGGGAGAAGGATAATTTTGGATGAGTTTCCTCCTCATGAACTCTATGTAGGACCCCTTCATGTGCCTGCAGATGTGCTGCCAGACATTCTGTGAAGTGGCAACAAACATCTAGATGCATATTCTTACAGGAGCTGTGTTTGATATTGTCTAAAGCTATTTTAAAATGAAACTTCTAAATAAATTGCTTAGCTGGGCTGGTCCATTTCTACTCTAACAAAAACCCAATGTTCTGAATAATGCAGAATTAAGCAATTGCATAAAAATAAACTGACTGGAAATAAGAAAGGACTAAGAAGGAATTTTTTTTTTTTTAATACTGAGGCATTTGAACACGTGATACACCAACAGGCAGTTTGAGCTAATCCTCTCTATCAAATTTTATTTCTGCTTTAGGGAAGGTGGCAAAATCTTTTGGAAATACTTAGGGCAATGGAAAAAGTGTCCTGCCTCTCTGCTTGGCCCAGTCCCTCCTGCTGCATTGAAGGGTGGCAGCCAGTAGCAGTAGTTTGAAGAGATGCTTCAGCACTACTGTTGTGCAGAAGGTGTGAGCTCTCCTAAACCTCACTGTTAGGGAGTTTGATTTGAGTGTGCCTACTGTTTCCAGGTTCAAAAAGAATTAGTCTCCTAAAAGAAGAGATGAAGCTGGTGAAGCCCTGGCTGGTTGAAATGGGCTGTTTGTGTTGATGGTGGCACATTCTGGTTTGGAGGGCACGTTCTCACTGGGGGCTGGTGGCCAGCATTGCACTGCTTGTGCTTGCTTTCCTGTTGCACAGCAGCAGCATGCCCAGAAGAAAAAGAAATGCTTCGAGTATTGTTTCATTTATCTTTTTAGCTATGATTGCAGTCATGTTGGTATCACAAGATTTAGCTTTTGATATTGGTGGAAAATATGAATAAAGCAATTGTATTCTTGAGTACTGCTACTGGTGCTATGGCAGCATTGAGTCATAGCAGTTCACTCTGATATTTTATGTAAAATATGTTTGTGCTCAGTGTATGGCGTCAGTTCTGTTTCCAAGGATCGAGACAATGCTGCAATTGAGACTGCTTTGTATCACACTTAAACCAACTGATATTTTCAATTTCTGCAATCAGTGCAACATTGGTGCTGTCTGATTAAAATCTCCACCGTTGCACAGGTCTAAGCCAGCCCTGTAACATTTTTTTGGGTGGTTAGTAACTAATTCTACCGGGGCAGAATTGGATGATGTATCGTTTGCTTCCCACTGAAACTCTCTAAATCTTGGAACCAACCTTTGGCCTTTCAGCCTGTGCAGGACTGAGGTTTCATGTTGGGCAAAGGCTGTGTTGGCTCAGCTGAATGCTCTTGGGGTATGATGGGCCAAAATCCCTGAGCTCTGAAATACATATTTTAATCAAGAATGGTAATGATTTCTTTTGTCATTAAACTGCATCTCTGGTTGCTACCCCAGAACTGGTGTTGGTTTCTGTGGTATCAGCAGCTGCCTCTGGATCTCCTGGTTCTCTGTGGGGCAATGCCTGTGCAGTTTGTGTCCAGAATTGCCTCTGTGGTTGTGTGAGAAAACAATTTATACAGCAATTTATGCCTGGAACACCTCAGTGCTTTCTCTTTTGCTCTGCTCTGTCCCTTCTGTGGGTCACAGATCTGCCCACAGAGCTGGTTTTGAGGTGGCCAGAGGGTGGGACTCCCTGGGCTTGTATTTCTGGGCACTTTGCACTCTCTGCGGATATTGTTCTCCTTTATAAATTGCATGAAACCTCAATTGCCAGTGCTTTGTTATTAATTGTACAGCTGGAGTGAGGGAATTCCTCAGGGTGAACAGGTCATGGGGTATGAAAGTACTTGCATCTGTACAGCTTGTTCAGTTACATATCCAAAATAAACAAAAACATAGAAGTGCTGCTACTACTGGTAATAAACTTTCATCTGTGCAGAAGGAGAGGGCAACTAATTCATCTTTGTGTTTGCTAAATAACTTGAGAAGTTGGGTGGCACCTTAAATAAAAAGAAAATTGTTTTAACTGGAAAAAAATGACAGTTAGTATCCTTACAGCGTTTCCAAAGTGATGGATAATGTAAACAAAACATTTCATGAGTGCCACTGCTCAAATTGTGCATTTTCTAGAAGTTACTGAGTGGTTAGAAAGCCTCCCTCGATGCTCAGCTGCACTGCGAGAAGGATGTGAGAGTTTTGAGACTGGTTTTTGCCTGAAAGAAGTTAGGAAACAACTTTTCTTGGGTTATAATTTAACTCTGTTACTAGGTGGCTGCTGCTGGCTGGGCTTTGCCTGGTGGGAATTTCTTACACATGAGCAGCGTGGTGATTGCACTGCTTGGGCAGGTGGAAGGAGCTGTGCATTTTGCAGACAAATTAAGGGAGCAGTGTGGCAATTTCTCCTGAGCTCCCCTGCAGTGGCCTTATTAACCAGTTACTTTACCACACAGCCCCCTCAGTCAGTCATGTGGAAATGTCACTGGCTAGTTAATTATTGATGGTGGTCAGGCCTGGAACAGCCTGTGCTGCTCAAGGTTGGCAGAGTCTGCCAAATCAGTCATGTTCCTGCGTTTGCCTAGAAGTGCCCAAGAAGGCTGGAGAAGTAATTTTGCCAAGTAAAGAGCATTGTTACACTTAGGTGAACATTAGCAAGATGTTTACCTCGTTTTGCTGGGACACATCTGCGTGCTTTGCTGCTGTAGGAGTTTCTGTAGAGAGAAGCTTGGCTGTGAGGGGACAGACTCAAGTGCCTCCTGTTCACTGACATCACTTAGTGAAAATATATTTGTTAATTTACCAACAATGAGTTTATTTAGCTGAAATATGTTTGCTTCATTACTGTGTTCATTCTTTTTTCAGAAGCACAGAATTCAGAGTCTTAACTCTGGTCAAAAGTCACGTGTTTTGTATAGTTTTATGTTGAACAAGCCAAATTTTCCCAGTTTTCTCTGCTTCAAACCAAGAAGACTCGTTCCTTTGAAGGAAGCCAGTCTAGAGGTGGTGACAGTCAGTAGGTGTTTTGGGACAGCCTTTCTTTTGCACATTCTCAGCAGTATTCACTAGCAGCGAGGTGGGATGCAGTAGCCTCCAAGTGAAAATACAAGCTGGAGAACTCCAGAGCCAAAATCAGCTTGTGTGTGCCACTGCCCAGGAGCAGTCACTGTGCTGGAGTGAGCTTGTAACACTTTCCTTGTGCTTGGGGAAGGAGAAGAGGCCTCTAAAAATATCTGGGGTAGGGGGAATGGGCAACTTTTCTGAGACTAAAACTGAAAGTCAAGTGGGAAGTTGCTGGAATAGCCAGAGGCTGCCTGTGGTGCTGGCACCTGGTAATTGCACTTTTCAGTTCTTCTGATGCTTTTGCTTACTCTGATTTGGTTTGCATCCTGGAGGGGTCTTGTAGTACACACATTTGGTTTTTATTTTAAATTCAATTTAACTGGAAGATGTCCACCAGCTGCTTATGTGTGTTCATGCTCAAGTAACCTCTCTGAAATGAGCGCAGAAGATTTTTCTTTCCTTTAGCACTGGTTGTTTGGCTCTAAATATCCCTCTCTTTTTCTGCTGCTGGGCTTGGTAATGTAGGGTGTAGTCTGACCAGCTTCAGTTTATATGAGGAAGCAGGAGCAGTCTCATCAAGAAGTATGCAGAAAGATGTATGAACTCAGAGAAATATTTTGTGATGGAGGAAAAGAAAGATCCACTCTCTGCAAGGTGAAAATGTGCTGTGTATTATTTTCTTTTGCTGGAAGTCCTGGTTTAACAGAAAAGGGCAACAAAAAAAACCTTCTAACAACACAATAACTTTATTCTTTTGGGTGTAACTATCCACAGGATTGTGTTACAATCCAAATACCTCCAAATAGTTAAAAAAAAAAGCTTCCGAACCCCACAAACAAATCAACCCAGTAAGAAAAACAGAACCAAAAAACCAACCATCCTCAACCACAAAAAACCCCACAATCCCCAACCAACAAAAAACTCCTTCCAACACAGCAGTGCTGTTCTAGTAGAGGGTGTTGTGGTATTTTCCCTTTCCCTTCAAGGTTTGTTGTGCAGCTCTGCTGTCTGTGGGGGTTTATTTTCATCTGGGTGGGGGGAAATCAGTTCTGTTTATCAGCTTAGCTTCTCAGAGCCAAGGCCTCCAACAGCTGGTTGTATTGGATAGTTCCATGCTGTTCTGATGGATTTCTTTGCATGTATGTTGGGTTGAATGTGCATTTTGTCTGAAATGCCATCTGAGCACTGTGATGTGTGGCACAGGTCTTTAGGCAGTCTCAGGTGTAGGATGCTGCAGGGTTTGATGTGCCTGTTTCACAGGAACACCTTATTCACTGGTTATAGGAAGATACTGCAGCTTCTCCAAATGACATTGGCATCTAGAAGTGTATGTTTAGACAAAGACAAGCAAAATGATGGGAGTAATGAAAAAGTGTTTAGGGGGCGGTAAGAAATGAGATGATTGTACAAGTCCATTTTTATTTGTGGGGAGTAAAATTTAATTGTATTAGTTCAGTCTGTCGTGATTGCATCAAAGGTTGTTCTTCCAGGGTATCTCTTCTATTGAGTGCTCAATTTTCTTCTTTTTAGGTTGTTTTTTTTTTTTTTTGTGTTGCTAAAAATGTTCCTGTAATAACTCAGTAAACACTTGTTATCTGCAAACAGAGCTGTTGCTGTGGTCAAGGTTCAGGGTCGTGGAGTTAGGCCTGTAAGAAACACACTAACCCCAAAAGATGATAGTCTAGTTTTTCTTAGCCAACTGAAATTAATGTTGAAGAGAAAGCTGGGACTGTGTTCCTCCAGACCTTCTGGACTGGTTTGAGCAGCATGAGCCAGAATAGGATTAGAATTCTATTCTAATAGAATAGAATAAAATATTCTATATTATATAACATAGACTACTATTATAGTTATTATCTAATAACAGTATTATCCTGCTTGTTAAATATGTTATTATACTCACTACTAAATTAGTATACTTATTATACTTATTAAATTATAATACTTATTATTAAATATATTATATCATAATATATATTATAAATATGCAATATATAATGCTTTATAATAAATTATTATATTAATACTGTTATATAATTTCTTAATAATTGATATTACAGTTGTATTCTGTAATAGAAAATTTACATGGTTTTCAATGCCAGTAAATGGTTTTTAAAAAACCATTTACATGGTTTTAAATGAGTGGTCCTCACAGGCTCAGGTGAGGATTTGAGAGGGCCTTTGGCTCTCTCTCATACTGGACTGTTGTCATATCTTTCAAAAACATCCTTAATTTCAGTGTAGGTTTTTCAAAGTAGTTATCATCATCATCTCGTGCCCTCAGCTTTGATGACATGTTTACACAGGTAAATACCTTCTCCAGCAGTTAAATGGAGCAGGAGTTTTGCTGGCAGATCACAGCAGATCCAGGGCAAATGGACCTGCTGGGGCTGCTGCAGCTTGGCCAGATCCTCACCTGTGGGCCAGGTGTCCCCAGTCCTTCCTGCCTGGAAGTGCACAGGACCTGTTCCTGCCCAGGGGCTTCATGGAACGGCTGTTTCAGGGCATGGCCAGCATTTAGATTTGTCTGTGAGTCAGGAAAGTGATTCTGAACCCCCTGTCAGCAAACTGGGATAGCACACTAGTGTGTCCTTGAGAAGTTTCTTTGCTTTTGAAGTGTGTTTTTTGAGTTTGAGTATTTTACTTGTTTCATGCACGTGTGTGTCAAAAAGTAAGTGATGGAAAAGCAGAGTATTTTTTAGTGGGGACCTCGCAAAGTTTTTAAGAAGGAAACCCCCAAGCATTGTTGTGATATTTTAGTGTTTTGGTAGATGTGGTATTTGAGTCATCCCAGACTCAAAGGAGGAATGGTAAGGTGCTGATGGAAGGTTTGGCTTGGCCTGAACTGTGCAAGTACCACTGAAAGCTCCAGAGAGGCTTGGATGTACATTTTTTCTGGAGCAGTCAGTGAGGGGTGAGTTTTGGGTATCTAAATAATCAGAGTAAGTGATTTATTTAAATACAGTTATGATAGAAAAGGTGGTAAGATCTCATAGTCAATAATAATGCTTATGCACCTTGTTATGGGGCACATTATTTAGGAGAGAAGCCAAGAGCTTGGGGAATTTTTTCTTGTGTTTTGAGGTTAATAATTAGGTTAAATCCTTGGTGTGTAGCGGGAGGCCAGTGTCAGTCCCATCATATTTGGTGGCAGGAGAGCCCAGCTGCTGGCTTTTTCCTGTCATCTAACTGAGAAAACAGCTTTGGGAAGGAGAGGGCTTTGAGGTTTTCTTCTGCAGCTGGGACAAAACCCATCAGGGGATTCTAAACTGAGGTGTTGGTATGATTATTTTAATTACTCTTCAGATATCTAAATGTTCATTTGCATAAATCACGGCTTCAGAATAATTATGCTATGCTTTTGGTTAGTTTTCATTTGATCAGAGTCACTGCAATGAGCTAGAGCTTGAGCTAGAGCTCAAGTTTTATGTGACTCATCTGCAATTTAAGTACCTATTACCAGAATTTTCATGTGCTTGGTATGATGAAGTGATCTAATTAAGGTATTATTGGTATTGAATTTGTCTCTGGGAGCTGATCAGACTGGTATAAACCACAACTTCCATGAAACCTTGTAGTTACACCGGGCTCCATCCAGAGCCTTTTCCTTAGTATTTAGCTTAACTGCATGACAGATAAGTTTAAGGCTGGTATTTGACAGGTCTGGATGAGGACACTGGGGCAGTATAGAGGACACCTGGAAGGTAAACTCAGTGCTTTTTTCCCCCCGATACACGAATTTCTGCAAGGGGGCTGAGCAGGACATGGGGAAAGCACCTGCCTTTGGTGAATGGATTGGGTTACTGTACGTCGTAAGTTACTGGAACCTTGTCGTTGTTTATGTGTACATGCACATGCCCCTTAAGTTATTTTGGGCCCCATCACATGGCTTGATCACTTTCATTTTCATCCCAGTGAAATTCTTTGATCTGTGGCAGTTGTGACATTTGCCTGTTCTTGGAAGCCTGGTGTTGTTTACAATGAATAGGTTGGACACCTTGCGTGACAGGTAGCATGGACTCATAATTAAGAACTTCTGAGTTATTTTTATGGCATCTTTGCTAAACATTCAAATAGGTTTTTCAGTTGTGTTACTGAACACTGTGCTACTTTTGTGTGTAGAAATGGTGGGAGGTTTTAAATGAAAATTGAGTTTAATAGCACAAAGGTAGGACCCCTGCTTGAAAAATGGTGAGTGCTGTGCTGCAGCTTGTCTCAGTCCTGTGCAACCATCTACAGCACTTAACTGCAGTAACCTGCTGCTGCTGCTAAAGTCCTCGTGTGGGCATTGGTAAGACCTTGTTCTGGCCACAAGAAACTAAACATTAAACAACTTTAGACCAGCTCATTTGGAGAACATAATCGTGTCCTGATATTTCTTTTAGAAGTAGCAGCTACTGGAAAGCTTGGAAATACGCACAATTTTCACTTGTTTTTTTGTTTTTCTCTCCCCTTGTAGGTATGGCCTCACAAGTCTTGGTCTATCCACCATATGTTTATCAAACCCAGTCAAGTGCCTTTTGTAGTGTGAAGAAACTCAAACTAGAACCAAGCAGTTGTGTGTACCACGAAAGAACCTACCCGCAAATCTATGTGAACGGTAAAAACTTTGGAATTTCTCCCCACAGGGTTAGTACTTTCTTTCAGACTAAAAACCCATTTGATAGACCTCGAGGACAGAGCTTTTGGTTGCAGTCAAATGCTGTTGCTTTAAAAAATACTGCAGGTGCTACAAAAGCGTTGGCGGCGTGGGCGCAGCAACCTCAGCTAGAGGCCCCTGGGGCTGGGACGCGGGGAAGCCGCTCGGATATCCTGGAAGGAGCCCAGCGATGTGGATTGAAGCGTAAGAGCGAGGAGCTGGATAATCAGAGCAGCACAATGCAGATTGTTGATGAGCTCTCCATCCTGCCTGCAATGCTGCAGACCAGCGTGGGCAACCCGGTGACGGTGGTGGCCACGGCCGCCGCTTCCAAGCAGAGCGGTCCCGGCGGGGATGGAGATTATCAGCTAGTGCAGCACGAGGTGTTGTGCTCTGTGAAAAACACCTACGAGGTTCTGGATTTCCTGGGACGAGGGACCTTTGGCCAAGTAGTTAAGTGCTGGAAAAGGGGGACAAATGAGATTGTGGCAATCAAAATCTTGAAGAATCATCCTTCGTACGTGCGCCAAGGGCAAATAGAAGTGAGCATCTTAGCGAGACTAAGCACTGAAAATGCAGATGAATTTAATTTTGTGAGAGCCTATGAGTGCTTTCAGCACCGTAACCATACTTGCCTGGTTTTTGAGATGTTGGAACAGAATTTGTACGACTTCCTGAAACAAAACAAATTCAGCCCTCTGCAACTGAAAGTAATAAGGCCTATTCTGCAACAGGTGGCCACTGCACTGAAAAAACTCAAAAGTTTGGGTTTAATCCATGCTGACCTCAAACCAGAGAACATTATGTTGGTGGATCCTGTTCGGCAGCCTTACCGGGTCAAAGTCATAGACTTTGGGTCTGCCAGCCATGTATCAAAGACTATTTGTTCAACTTATTTACAATCTCGGTATTACAGGTAGGTGTCTTTGGTTTTTTACCTGTTAAAGGAACAAGGTTTTAGCATTTCTTCAAGTTAACAGCTTAAATAACTACTCCTCCAGCTAAACTAATTTGGAAAAGATAAAACCACCTAGGAATGTGAAAATTATGTTGTTGGTTGTCATTTTGAACACGAATACTTGATTTGAATGTTTTTATAGTGTTATCTTTTTCCTGGAAGTATGTTTTGTGTTGCTCTTTGAAGTCATCACTTACTGTTATTTTGAGACCTCTGAGACTGTTCAGAAAGAAAAGAAGAAAAATTATCTTTCACTTGCTTGTTTAGGATGTCTTTCCAGCCTTCCTTACATGAAGGAATTTTTTTCTGTAACCAGCTGGACAGTGTACTAGAAGTGCCAAGCTTCTGTATCCTGTTGCCAAAGATTATGTAAATGCCTCTGTTTTTCTCCAGTGCTTGTAAATATTTTCCTTAGTTCTTAGAAACTCCATTCTGACTGAGTGCCTTCAGCAGCTGTGGAGTTCAGTAAACCTCTGGAGTTAGGGAGTGATAAGATGCTTGAATGTTTAGGGTGGTACCAGAAGGGCGTTTAAAGTGATTTTGGTATATGGTTACATTCTACTTTTGCCTGAAAATGGATGTTTGCTTTTGATAGTTTTGTTTAGTTATTTTTTTAAAGCTTTCTTTGAATAGTTACTCAGTCTACCTGACATTTAAAAATTATTAATATTTAGTCCTTTTGTTTTCCTTATAAGCTAAACTCATCTTGATTGAAGATCTTTTTCAGTTCTGCTTTGCACCTTTAGCAGTAGTATGTGCTGTGTGTTGCCTGTCTGCCAATTCAGTAAGAAGCCAGTAAACTAGGACAATGAGTACTTTGAAGAAAATTTTAAGTATTTTACAGCTGTTCATGCTGGAAATGAAAACTTGTGCAGTGCAGTTCTAGGCTTGATGAAATCAGTGATTGGAGTTCATGCTGGAGGAATCTATTTTTTGACTGTAGCTTGTAAACAAGAATGCTTCATGTACAGTGCTCACATAAAATATTCTAATTCATCACCTGCATTCTCTATTACTTAATTGCAAACTGCAGCAGAGGATTTAAAAACTACACAGAGTTCATCGACAGAAAACTAAATGGAGAAATGTTATGGATTGATGCATGTCCACATTATACAGAAATATATTTGAGAGGGAATAAAAAATTAAGTAACTTGGAAGTTTATTTTGGTGTAAAAAAGCTGTACACTACTGAAGGTACTGTGGTTTTGGGCCTCTCAGGACAAATCAGGCCAGGCCTGCAAAGATGGCAGGAATTCTGAGAAGCTCTAGACAAGTAGAAAGGTCTTACCTTCAGCTGGTCTGCACAGATCCATAATCCAGCAGATACTTGAGCTGCACAGTCTGAGAATGTTTCCCTACCTATTTTGACTTTATTTATTGAAGCAATTACAGATTATTGTGAGCTATTGCCATTTTTCCCTTCTCTTTCCCAAAGAACTGACAGAGGGGAGGCTGTGGACAGCCAGGCTGGGTGGTCCTATTGTAGTACTTCAGCCTCAACAAACTACTTTCAGCATTTTTTTTCTGTTTCAGAGGCCTCAGTAGACAAGATACTGTTCTTTCTTAGTTGCCTTCATAAAAATGTAGTGGCTGTAGTTCTGTTTTACTTGGCTTGATGTTGCTAGATCCTACTCTGTAGATTTGAGAATAGGAAAATTTTTGAGATACAATGGTACAGTTCAAAATATATTTCTCTCTTTTGTAGTTTGGTGCTTCTGTTGTACTCAAATGTGAGTAAGTGGTGTTCTCTGGGGATGTTAATTCAAAAATCTCATCCCCCAAGAATAAGATAAGATTGGTGCGTGCATATACTTGTATTGCCTCAATGGTGTTGAATGATACAGACTCACATGGCACATACACCTAAAATGTCCTAGCTAGTAAGTTATGCTTAAGTGCTTTGTAAATATTCAGGCTTCAGTAGATCATATTTTTTGTTTTCTACAGTTTTATAATCCTTCTATAAAGTAGCATCCAAGTCAGTAATGTTTGAAAATCAAAAGGACATAAAAAGAAAAAAAACCAGTTAGGGTCCATCTACTTGAACTTTTTTTTTAAGATATAAATATTGGTTGTGTTAATTTTGAAAAAAAACAACCAAACCAACTATACTTCAAAATTATTTTCAACAAAAGTTTTGACTTCAGAACAGGTTTTCAGCGTGCTGGATTTCATCATGGATGTAGTAGCAGCATTCATGGGAGTAGCTCTCTACCAGTTGGGTGATTCAAACTAACTTTGTATAGTCTGGCAGTTCCTCAAAATTTCTTCTTGTTCCATTGGAAGCACCAGACTAGTGTAAATAAAATCAGAAAATAGGGATTGGATTTGAAAGGTTTTAAAATAGATGATGCTGGGGAAATTTGAAGTGAAAAGTCTTACAGAAGAATGAGAAGGGCCTTCAGAGAATATCTGCTATTGAGATGGCATTCATTTTAAAAGAGATTGTGATTTTTGTCAATCAAATAAGGAGCAGTTATATATAAAATATAACTGCACTTAAATGCTTATTGTATTAGAAGAGCCTGGGAATGATGGTGCAGGTTTGACCTGTTTGACTATGACATGATGAAACAAGTTTTACAAAACTGAATATGAGAGAAAAGATTGTTTGGTGGTGGTGGGTTTTGCTTTTGGGTTTTGTTGTTTTTTTCCCCTCAGTCTGATCATTGCTTCTGTATTTTTTGTTCCTGGGACCATAGTGAACTAATGATCATGAGAATGGAGAATGCCACAAACTCCAGTGTTAGGATGTTTATTTTGAATTCTAGTATCACTATTTTGCATCTGTAAGAGGAAGAGGGTAATGAATTGGAAAAATGGGTAATAAGAGGATTAGGACTTAAGGAAGGGAACATCATGTAGCCAGATGAATGGATAATGGGCTGACTTACCTTAGCCTATAGAAGAAAGAGAGGTGACCTGATGATCTCTGTTGGAGATATTAGGGTACTTTTGTATGAGGAGAGGTCCTGAACAAGTGAGACTAACTGTATTTTATTTATGGAGTGATAATGACTTGATGTTTTCCTGTTTCTGTTTCAGCTTTGTCAAGCACAGAGAAAATAAGAAAATGGTTAAAAGAAGTATGAAAAATAGATTTTGACATTTTGTTACCTTTTGGAAGCTGCTGTTTGTTATATTCCTAGAAATTGTCAAGTATGGGTATGAATAAATACTAGCTACTATGCACTGTCTGAAGTCACAGATGATTTTTTATTTGTTTTAAAGATCAGATGTTATTCTCAATGCTCTTTCCCTGAAAGGCAGTGTCTGTGCTTAGATGCTCTTTTTATGCTGGTGTGGATTTTAATAGCTGTGGACTGGAGAGATCTGGTATTTGAAGCCCTTTTCTGCTTCTGGCCTCACACATTAAGACTGCTGACCTTTTCTGAGTGATCTAAGGAGGTAAATAACTAAGCAGTGTGTACATTTTCAGAAGAAAATACCCTTACGTGCAGTGTAGGTGATCAGGCTTTTGTCATTTATGGATATGGTGTGAGAAGCACATTGCTGTCCTTTTGGTCAGCTGGGCCCCAAATCATGACAAGGGGACTGTTGCATCCCAAATGGAAGGCAGTGCAGGCTGTGGAGGAGGAGAATCCAAACATCTGTTTCTAAGTCTGGTCTCTTGTGCTCATGTGGCGAGGCAGAAAGTTTTCCCAGGACATGGTGTTTCTCTCTGGAAGTCATTTTCCTTTGTTTCGCCTCTTTCCTGAGGTGAGATGCACGTGTGAGAAGAGAGGCTTCAAAATGGCTGTCTGCAATGAGCAGTAGCCTCCAGGAGTGAAATGGCCAAGGTGGTGCTGCCCATCTGCTTCAGGGAGCCAGGTTACCTTCCTTTCTGTTGCCATGGGAAGCAGTGGCCTTCTCAGTGTATCACATTCAGATGCAACTCTTCAGGGAATTGCTGCTTCTTTTTTTTTTTTTTTTTGTTCAAGGGGTATCACCTGCATACTCATTTAATTTGGGTTGTCTTCCTAAGGGGATTTTGAGAAGGAATCTTCAGTAAACCTTATCATCATTCATAAAATCCCTCTAATATTGCTGATCTGACAGTAGCCATGTGCAACTTCATTGCAGGCTCCTACAGCACAGCCCCCAGAGGGAGTTGAACAGTGGCTCATCATCAGCCTATGTAGCTGGCTCCATGGTTATTTCACCTCCTGTCTCCAAAGAAAACCATCATCATCTTTGTGCTGGGTCAGATTATATTGCTGGTGGAGTGCAGCTGGAAATGTGTGACTGAAAATGTGGTTTGAGGATAAGCACTTGGTTTCCCATCCAAAGGATGTTCCTTTTGGCATCCAGGGGTGTGCAGGCAAACTGTTGTTTAGCACAGCCAAATTCATTGAGAAAGCAATATAACTGATCTTGCAGATTAAACTGGGCACCATAGGCTGGTGGGCAACTGCAGTGATGTGGCAGAATGGAAGGTGTCTGCTTAGGAAGAGATGCTTGTAGCTCAGAAATGCTTTTCCACTGGTGACAGCAGTAAAATACATTCCTGGGTATTCAGCAGTGCCCTCACAAGGAAAAGCAAGTGATGTGAGTAGCAGTCAGTGCAGTCACCCCATTCCAGAACTGGACAGTGATGTTCTCCCTCCAGCCTTCCAGACTCAGGGTAGCTGCTAATCAACAGACTCATTCCAGACAAAATGCCAAATGTCAGTAGTGCTGCAGTGTAGCTCAGAGAGGTGGAAAAAGTGCTGTTGGATGTGTTCCTGGTGGATGAGAGCAGGCTTTCCCCCCTCTCCTTCTCTTGCCCTCCTCTCCCATGAAGATCAGAGAGGATGGAGAAAAAGTGATAATAATTGTGTTCTGTGGTCACAGCACTGTTTTCTTTTGCCCAGCCACTTCTGCTGCAGCTTAAAAAGTGATTTGGTCTGATATGGGCTCTTCTTTTTTTAAAGGGTTTTGGAAGAAGAATAAAGTAGTTGAGCTGTGTGTGGTTTAAATACTACCCGTGGGCTGGGCTCAGCGAGGGCTCTGTGCGTGCTCTGGGGCTGTTGCAGCAGGACAGCTTTTTATTTACCACGTTTGCAGCTTCGTGCTAAGTTTCAGAATAAACCACATCAGCTTATTCTGGTTTTTTCCTCCCCTCTCAAATTTATGCAAATTACTTGACTTCTTGTTTTCCTTTCTTACATGCATTCCTTCAAAATTAGAAAAAAAAAATTCTCACGACCATAAATTCTCAGAGAGGCTTCTTTTCTCCCTGGCCTTTGTAACTTGGTTAGATGTGGTCCTTGTCACTCCAGCGACTCCTGACACAGGGTGACAGTGACTCTCCCTGGAGTGGGTTTTGGAAATTGTGTGTTTTCTCTCTGAGGGTTGGGGATGTCAGCAGGATAGGTTGTTACGACTCAGTCACTAAATTGTTGTATCTGAGTGACTCGACCATTATCTTCCCCTATTATCAGATCAGCATACAGCTTTTGTATGTTTAAAATAGCAGTTTAAAACCTATATACAAATAAACATCTCTCTTAATGCAACTTTTCTTTAAAGCAGTGAGCTTTGAAGAAAAAAACTGACATCTCGGGAAGCAACTGCCTTTTCAAATTCACCCATTGCTGTCACATACTTGAAGTTTCTAAATGAGCTTTATCTAGAGTGAGATGTCTTGGGATTTTTTCTCCTTTCACAATGCCTAAAATTCTTGCTCAGCATTTAATAAACTTTGGGGTTGATACATTTAAACGAGAAGCAAAACTCTTGTTAATCAATTGATTTTTCTGTCAGTTTGGGAAGCGCTGTGCGAGAACAAGCTAAAAATGCCTCTGGTAAACAACTTACACTTCAACATGCTAGCAGATGTTATTCTATCACTTTGAACTGTGCATCACTGAAGTGTATTGGGATATCTTAAAATAGTCAGGGGTGATGGCCAGAGAGGGTAGACTTCTATAGATGGTGAGGCAGTTTGGCTGCTGCAGTGAAATAAGCCAGAAGTACATGCTGCTGAGGTCGTCTGCTTGCTCAAGGTCAGCCTGTTCAAAGTCAGCTGCTCTGCTGTGAGCATGGTTACTGGCAGTGCTGTATGGAAGAGGGTCCTGATAATGTAAGGAATTGCTGTTACAAGTGAATTGGGACACTTCACAATTTTTTCCCCCCTCTCTTTAAAGTCGCAGTGCCGCGGCTGCTGGTTTATTTCCTTATCTGAGCAAACGTAACTTCATGTCAAGATAAGCTTTTGTGGCTTGTGTCTGTGAACAAATTGTTTTATAGATTTGGCAAGACTTTTGTTTGTATTTTTGCATACTGTTCACTAATTATTTTGTTGAATTCCCGTTTTTAACTTCTACTTCATGATTAATAGGACCTAACAAAAACCATTAGGAGTATCATCCAGGAGTAGCAATCTTAGCTCATCTTAACTTCATGTTTATGTAACTTTTTGATGACAAATGTATTTTCAATTCTCTCATTATTTTCTGACGTGGTCTCTAATACCATATTATTCTCTGTTCATAGAAAGCAGAAAACAAGAGTAGGTTTTTGGTACTGCTGTGGGTTTTTGTTTTCATGTTGGGGATTTTTTTTTTTAAATTCTGTAGAAAAGAATGTTAGGCTTACTGTAATTTTGCAAGATTCTCAAAATTTTTTTTCAACCCTCTCTGAAGATCCAGAGGAGAATCATGGGGATAGGAGTGGATGAAATGGCGTCCAGCCTTCATGCTGGGTTTTTTCCTCAGCCATTTTCTGAGATTTTCTGACTAACATAAGCTGGGATAAGATATGAAGCGTTTCAAGGTACCACCTACCTGCTGGAGATTCTAGTAACATCAGCCAAGATTTAAAGTTAATCGTGATGGCTGGAGCAACAGTGTAAATCAGAGTTCAGGTGAGGGTTCTTTTAGTCATTAGGTTGCTTCAGTTAAACAGAAGGGAAATTCTTTAATGATTTTCAAGGCAAAAAAAGTCTTGGTTCTTGCTATATTTCATTTTTGCTGAGGTTGAATGATAGACCCGTTTGCCACAGCTAAAGTTCTGGGAAGCAGCTTTTATATTTCACACATGAAAATAGATCTACTGAAATATGATCCTTTTCTTTTTTCACTGCACTGATATTTAAATCCCAAAGATCTGTTCATCGTACATCTGTGTGTACGTGAGCCTGGCTCTGTCAGATATCTCAGCTGCAGAAAATATCAGTGGTGCTGATACCACCAATACCTGTACTGCATTTTACTGTATGCATATTCCTGATAACTGTATGCATATTACTGAACAATGTTTTGTCCTTTTGATACTGTGCTTTCATTCTGCCAGTATGTGCCCAAAAGGCTGCCTCTGTTCCCACTCTGGAGGTCTGAACGTCAGCTGTAGCAATGCAAACCTCAAGGAAATACCCAAAAATATTCCTCCAGAAGCAGTCTTACTTTATTTGGACTCCAATCAGGTAACATCTGTCCCCAGTGAAATTTTTAAGGATTTAAACCAATTGAGAGTCCTCAATTAATAAGATACTTCTTGTTAATTTAGATTTTTTTTTCTGAGTCACTGAGGTATTTTTAGGGAATGCTAGTGCTTAGGAACTTACCTGCAGCAGAAGAACAGATACTAAAGAGATTCACATTAAATGTTCTCTGCTCATATTACAGAAGTGTTCAGCAAAGATTAGGGAGGTTTCCATTAAAACTTTTCTGAGCTATTTTGACTATCAGAATGGTTGTACAGAAATGTAATCTTCCTTGAACGAAACCAGTATCAGTAGCAGCAGTGCTGTTGTTTGTAAATATTGTGACAAATTGCTCCCTCTGGGCCTGTTCTGCAGATGTGGCTGTGCATGGCTGCTGTGAGAGCAGGTAGTACTAGATCTGAATCAAGGTGATGGAAAGCCAAGCTGCTGCTGCACCAGCCCCTGTCTCTTCCACCTGACATCCCTGGCTTCAGGGGAGAGGTGATTGTGGGTGAAAACTCCTTCTGCATCCATAACTTCCAGCAGGAGTGAAGAGGATGGAGCAGATGTGTTGGAAGCCTGTTGACTGGAAAATCAAGCAGGTTGAGCAAGGGCAGATCAATATGTGAGCATGTTCAGGACTCTTAATGCTCACGTGGAGTCAGACCAAAACCAGCAGTAAAATACTAGGGAATTAAAAACCAAAACACTGACAAGAGAAGAAACCTCTTGTGAATTCAAGCACTGATTGGAATGTGGTATGGTGTCTAGGATAAAAATAGCTGGTTGGGATGTAATTAAGTAAAATTAAAGTTTGTATGAAAATAAGTTGCCTGAAATGTCTGGACTGTTATATTTTATATTGTATTTTTGAAGGTCCTTGGTCCTACAGTGCTAGCTAATGTTTTCAAGGTTTTTTTTTTTGTTTGGGCTGGTAATAAAACAGCTTCTAACAAGTGAAATGGGATTAGAGGGCTGGGAGAAACAATCCAAAAGCATTTTGCAGATAAGATTTTCAAGCAGTTGCATTTTGAGACTTATGATGTTACTTTAAGAACATTTCCCCCTTTGTAAATAGCAAGGGTATTTTGGTTGTCCCAGGACAGTGCAGCAGTCTCTTGGAAAATATCATCTCTTTACATGGTTACCTTTTTTCAGAATTGCACTGTTGAATTTTCATCAGTATTTTGAACGCCTTCTTGTATGTTTTTGAGGATGATAGGGTCTTAGCCTTGTAGTGAATCTTTTAAGTATTCAGAATGTTTAAACCACCCAATACTTCACGATGAAATCTTTCACAAGAGTGCACTTTATTCTTTCAAGTGTAATGCACAAAACCTTTTTTTAATGTTGAAGATTCAAAATTAATGTGAATTTAAAATGTATTTTAATTGCCCCAAATTGATTCCAATTGAAACAGATTTTACCATTATTTTTGTTACTTTTGTCTCAATAAAACTTCATTCCCTGGGAACTTTCAAATGTGCATTTCATGGCTTCTTTGAAAAACAGCAGGCATCACCTCACTTATGTACAAGACTTTTGTATAAATATAACAGTATATGAAGCTTTTAAACTGCATTTTATTGTTGTTTTAGCAACTGAAAAACTGTTAGGGCGTGCTGTAGGTCATAGATCAGTCAATAGTCAGTATCTCTTGACACTTGCCAAAAAGATATGATGGCAAAAGCCATGTTCACACTAATGGTATTTGGATGTTGTTCTCAGTGCCTTTTTTTTGAACCCCAGTTAATATTTAAATTTTTAAGCTCTAATTTTCTCACACTTTCAGTGCTTGCCATCCGGTCAAGATCTAGTTTGTTTGCTTGGTTTTTTTAATATAATTATGCTGTATGTCTACACATATTTTGTTGAGTGTTTTTAAAGTCGAAGTATTCTTCAAGAATACAAACTTTTCCCCTGAACCCCTTCTCCAGGCTGAACACCCTCAGCTCTCTCAGCTGCTCCTTGTAGGATTTATATTCCAGATCCTTCACCAGTTTTGTTGCCTTTCTCTGGACACACTCCACTGTCCTGCTGGCTCAGCATTGTGTGGAGATGCAGCTGGTTTTGGACACTTCACCTCTCTGGAAAAGCAGCTAGAAGTAGAGCAGAGGGCCTCAGCATTTTCTGTAACAAGAGCTGGAAAGCAGACCAGGAGGATATAATTTGTAGATTATATGCTATGGCTGCTGACTGCTTTGGTTTTTTATATAGCCTTGAATTATTTCAACAATTTCCAGTAAGAAAGTATTCTTAAATGGAAAGTTTTTCCTGTGCTTTGCTTTGGGGCTGCTCTGCAGTTGATGTCTGTCTGACTTTTGTGCAACTTCTGCAGAGAGAGGCACTAAGAGAAGTGGATTCTTCTCTTAATCTAATCTTAATTGATTCTTAAGTTTTTTTCTGCTGGTTTTTAACTGGTCTATTGGCCCTGCCATGAGCTCTGAGTCTTCTCTCACTGAGTTGACAGTGATCTGTTTTTTTTCTGACCAACACCACTCACATCCCTGGTGTTGTCTCACTTTATGTGATCTTCCTATTTGATGTGGTGTTTAATATGGGCAGCAGTAGTTTAGCTGCTAAAAACCAAGGGAAAAAAAAAAGCTAGGAAACGAACTGGTATTTAACAAGGGAAAAAGCCTGCAACCTTGCAGGATATTACATAGCAGGATAATTAGGAATTAGCTTGTGTCATTAGTGCCCCAGTATTCCCCCCTGCCTGCAGAGTGACTGTCCCACAGGGATGGTTGCTTGTGGAGTGGTGCCATGTGCCATGTGGGATATTTGTTTGTAGCCATGTGGTTGCCTTTCTGCAAGAAAAACTTCAGGATTGCCTAAGACAAATTAGCACTAATTTTGTTCCACTTCATCTCTCTACACACCACTTCTGAGGTTATGATTATGAAGTGTCTATGTGTATAAAGCAACTTTTCTTCTTCATGTGTCTGTCTGCAGCATCTTTATTGACTGTACAAATATCACCAAATGACTCCCCACTGACTCCATTGTAACATAGAGGTATCTGATATCAAATTAAAAGGGAAACCCCTAAATTTAGTCTTAATATTTACCAAATTGGATGGAGGTCATGCCCATAGGTGGTTTTCTGTTCTGCAGGTATTTTTTAACACTTCACCGTTTTCACAAGCTTATGTGAGACCACTGACTCTCTCTTGCAGGCTTGTATGCAATAATGGCAGTGAAATACCCCTTCAGCCACTTTGTTAATATATAGGTCACATTCGAATCAGGAGCCACGTTTACCATTTCAAAGAAGGTGGTGTTACATGAATGTGGAATGCCAAATGCATAACAGCAGCCTCAGCCCTTCTCTCTGCTTTACTGACACAATGAAAATTCCAGCAGAAGTTAATCACTTTATAATTAGTGCTGTTCTCTCTCCAGACACAGGAGACCTGCAATTTCCTGGTTTTAGCATGGCCCTTGTTTTGGTTTCCATGTGTTTCTGATGGTGGATGCCAGGCTGAGGGTGCTCAGGAGAGCCAGAAACTGTGTGGCAAAATGTGTCCCTCTTGGAAAGCTTTGTGTTCATTTGTGGTTGCTGAAGTATGGCAGACAGCTGCTCTGCTTGGTGTGGTGGTGGTTTATTTGTGCATCCCACACATTTGTGCATTGCACACACATTCTCTCAGTCCCTCTTGGTCATGAGCTGCCTTGCTTTTGTATTTTAAATATGTATGAAATTGGTTGGAACAACTCGTTTCTCCTTGCTGTTGTGCTTTGAATTTAGCTTTGCTTTTTATGGTCAGAAAGATGTTTTCAAACATTTTTTCCTCCCCTTTGTTTTTTCCTGGTGGCTGTGCCTTAAGAGACAGCTCTTTCCTTTGTGAGCCAAACTTAACATTTTGTCGAGTAATGTGATTTACATGCTTTGAGATAAAAGGCAGTACACAGGTTATTGTGTTCTAGCAAATCAAAAAGTACAAGTTGTTTCATGGCAGTCATTGAAATGGATTCATTTTGCAGTTTTTAAGTTACATTGACTTAGCTTAATTTTTCTTCTGCATGTGACAGTGTCCATTTAGTTCCTCCCAAAGATTCTTCGAATGTTTTGAGTTTTTCATGAGAGAATAGTTCCTGATAAATTTTTCAAATTTCTCTGTGTATGTTGCACCTCTTAACTTTCCAGGGATTGAGCTGTGAGGACGAGCAAAAGCACCTGTTTTGAAAAGGGGCTGTGATCAGCTTGTTGGAGGGGGCATTTGGTGGCCTGCACTTGCACTTCTGAAATGGGTAGTGCAAGAAACTTCTGCAATAAGAAATCTGATGTTTGCTGGATGGCTGTAATCTAGTGGGGATTTTTCAGAGCTGACCTCTGAGCTTTTTTTGTCTGATTGATTAATGTGTGTAAAGTGTGCCTTTGTCTCGGTACCACTGAACCTTCCAAGTACTTCAACCCAAATCTGCCAGGAGATGAAAATCCCCAAGGTGCCAGTGCCAGAGGTACGAATAGCAGCTGCAGAATAGAGGGAAGGCTCAAACTAGTGGCTCCTGCAGGGTGGAAAGGAAGAAGTTGGTAGTTGTCCTTGCTGTTTTGCAGTTATTTGGCAAGTCAGTGTGTGCATAGCTCTGGACTAACTCAATAATGCATGTGTTGCCTTTGTATGCTATAGAAAACAAAACAGAGATTGAGAGTTGTTCATTGTTGTCTGGGGAGAGTAGTAGTGCAAATCTGAAGAAACAGCAGCAGTGAAGTATAATTAAGTTCAGTGGTTGTTGATAGGTTTGTTTACATTTGTGTGGCATGACAGCAAATTCTCTTCTTCAGCAGAATGTGGCACAAGTGTGAAAAGCTTCCTGACTTCTGAAGTGGAAATAGTTTCCTGATGTTGACTAAGAGTCTGTGTTCTTAGTTCTCTCTCCAGCTTATTGCTCAACACTTGCTTTTCATGGCACTGCCACTGCAAGGGGAACAAAAAAGTGCAGGCAGGGCAGGGAACTTTATTTAAAAAAAACCCCAAAACAAACAAAAAACCAAAACAAGACTAAACAGCCCTGCAAATGCAAACAAAAACCCTCCACCCAGCAACCAAACCAACCAACCAAAAAGCCACTGACCCCCAAAAGCAAAAAATGTCTTGGGGAATGGGAAGGGAGTGCATGCTCAGAGATAGATAACTGTAGCTGTATAGGATAACTGATAGCTGTAAAGGATTGCCTCCTCAGAGCAGTGTGCTGCTGCATTTAATTTTTATTCTCTTAGGGCTTTTGGTTGGGTTTTTAACCATCTCATGAAGAGACAAATAGTTTATAACATCTTGCTTGCTTTAACTAGTACGTGATATCTTGTGCCAAACTTCTGTAGGTCTGAGCCTATGAGTAAATATCTGAAAAATTAAAATTAGCCCGGACTGTTCTAAAATACATTTCGATGCTGAAATACTGTAATGTGGAATTCTTCACATATTTCTGCTAAGCACTGTCCTTTAGCTGCAGCAGCTTGAGCAGGAAGGAAAAGTACTTAATGCCTGTAAATTAACTTCAGCGGGAGTCATATTTACCTTGTTGATAGAGCATAATTAGTTCTGTGGTTGGGGAATTCTTCCATCACTTGGGAGCGTGTGGCTCCAGTAGGAGCTGAGATCAGTCCTGTTCTGCCTCCTGGTAAACACCCAAGGCTCAGCATCCCCCAGCTCAGCCCTTGGGGCAAGGAATGCACCTGGGGAGGGTGTGTTGGAACAGCTCCCTGCTGCTCCAGGTCGGCAGCGCTGTGGCTGCAGTCGCTGCCTAATCTGTGTAATTATTTTGAGTATTTAAGTATCTGCAGTTAAGCAGCCAGGCTTTGCTGCCTTAATAACATCTTATGCAATGGGACCCTTCCCACGCTCCTGGCCGGGACGTGGCACCCTGGAATTTCAGGTGGGAGTGCAAAGCTGGAAAGGGACTGTGTGCAATTAACAGAATTTTCTCTTGCAAGTCAAAATATATATATTTTTTTTTCCTTAAATCTCTTGTACAACAGTTATTCCATTTATTTATTTATTTATTTTTACTCGTTACTAAAGAACTGGTAGCTGAAAGGGAGTAATACCTTGGGTGTTAATTTATGATGTGGCTTAAGACAGTCTTTTTTAATTTTTTATCAAACTTTTAATTGCTTTATCAAACTTTAAAATAGCTTTTAATTTAAACTGGATTTTAAGGAAAATAATTTAGTTTTTTTACTTTTGGTTTCTAATCAGACAGAGTTTCCAATTTGGTTTTTCTTTTTCATTAGCTATTGTCTTTTTTGCTTTATTGGACTCAGGTGTAGCTTGTCTAAGAAAAATGCAAAAAATCACTCGTGCTTTGAAACGTGATTTGTATAACTTGCATAATTGACAGCTGCATGCTTAAGGGTAATGTTTTTGATACATTTTAAAATAATAAAAATAACCCTACACACATTTCTGTGATTGACAAACATATCTCAGGTAGACCTAGATATCATTCCAATATTACAATATAAAGTGGGAATCTTCCTGTGCTCAGTCTCATTATTTTTCCTGTATCAAACATATCCCATTCAGTAAAAGATGGGATGAAGCAGAGGGCTGCCTCTAAAAACTTTGTGAAGAATGTAAACATAAAGATGCAGTCAGTGTCCAGTCTCTGTAGCACATTAAAAATAGTTTTTTGTTGCTTCTTTTCTCTTTTTTTTTTTTTTTTTTAATAACATAGTACACTTCTGGCCTGGCAAAATTGTGCAGTGAAACTCCCCAGTCCAGTTCTGTTTATGAAATAGATTTTGTATTTGTTATGTGAAAAGGTCCTGATGAGGAGGAGGAGGAGCTGCTGTGTGGTGCAACAGGCAATTTTATTGCATGAGTGACCAGTGCTTTGATATGTGATCACTGGCTGCTGATGTTGCTGAGCCAGACAAGAGCCCAGGGTAATAAATAGGGTAAATTGTGTTGGAAAGATGGGCTCATGAAATTCTCCAAGCAGCCCAGCGTCAGTGCAGTAGGGTTGCACTTTTTGCCAGTACAGAATGAGGAAAATATAACTTGCTTTCTGAACCCTTTAGTGCAGCCAGCACACTGGCCTGTCCCTAACAAACATATTTTCTTTGGATGGTGTTCCTCGTGTCCTTTAACCTTTTTGGTTATTCCTCTTTGGCCTTTCCTAGAGGTGTTTTAGGGCCCTTCATTAGGAAGGCTGTGCTCTGTCTCCCACCAGGCATTATCAGGAAACAGAAAATGTTGTTGGGAGAAGAGGAAGGAAGTTAGACTTCAAAATCCCCCAGTTTGGTACCAATTAGGGTTTTTTTTTTAATTGTTTTTGTTCCTGTTACTAAGGCTAACTTGAAAATAAATTCCCTTTATGTGAAGTACAGTAGTAACAAAAGATGAGGCCACTTTCAGGGTTTTTTTTTTCAGTTTCTTCCTGGTTTTAGTTAGATGCTGCAAATGGAAATGAGATTAAAAAAAAAAAAAGAGGGCTCTGCTTGTATTGACATGATTCTTGATGATTCCATGAAAGCAGAGAGGTCAGAAGTTCCTTTTCCTTGTTTAGTTACCATCCCACAGAAATGCAAAGGTGAGTGGCGCAGGATGGAGTGTGTTTTCCAGTGGCATTACCCTGAATGCAACTTTGTGCAGGACAAGTTATCTTGAAGAAGGTTATTTCTGGTTTTTTCCTATCTAACATCTCTGTGTAAAACCTGTGTATTGCTCGTGCTAAGAAATGGGTGAAGAAAATGTGCTTTTGGTAAGAAAAAGGTAAACATTTTCATGAGAAGTATTTGGTGAGAATGCAGAGCCGGATTTGCTTTCCCTAGGAAACTCTGAGAGTTGAGTTCCAGGCAACAGTCAATTTTCACAGCATCGAAACAGAATCGTCTTTTAACTAAAAATAAACATCACCAATGTTGAAAATTAGATGTTGGGTTCTTGGTTGGCTGCTAAATGTATTTAGCCTTCCAGCCTGTGACTGATGTGTGGTCTAATTTCATTAGCACAGGTAATCCTGTGTCATGCATCTCTTGAATGTTCTTTGCAGCAGTTTTTTTTTTTTTTAGAGCACTTTGGGAACAAATTCATGATGAGCTCGGTGTAATAGTTGCACACAGGATAAAGGAAATAGCTTATAGGTTTGTTCTGGAAATGATGACTTGACAGTAGCCTCCGGCAGTGGAATTGAGCTATCAATAGTGTGTTAATCCAGTTAAGAAGAGAGCCTTTCATAGGGAAATAAGAGTCATGTGTTCTAGCTAAATAATCACCTTTAAAGTAATCATGCAACTTGTAAACATTGCCTCGATATTTTTGTGATTTCTTTTTTTGACAGTTATGACACAGCAATAACTTCTTACTGAAGCAGTGGCACATGCAGTGGCTTTGGTTGGTATTTATTTCAGAACATTCTTATCTAAAGCTGTGTTGATACATGTGGGCACTGACTTCATCAGCTAGTTTTTGCCTGTTCCTGTTTACTGTTTAGAAAATACCAAACATATGACAATTGTAATTAGGCTTGTGTTCATACACCAGTTGTAAATCATAGCAAGCTTGCATTAGACACACTGATGATTTGGAGAACTTGATGAAGCCAGTCCTCTGTTTTACCTGGTTAGTGGGTGTTAACTACTACATTCACCTGTGAGTAACCTGTGAGTAGGGGTCAGTTTTCACCCTAGAGATCCCCTGGACACAGTTCAGCTCCCATCCTCTTCCCCCTCCAGAGGCAGGCTGGGCGATGAAATCACCTTAGAAGGAAGAAGAGCCAGTTAAATGCATGAGGACTTCCTTCAATTCACTCCTGGTGGAACTTTAATCTCTCAATTAATAGATTTTTAACATATTTTTCTTTTCCACGCTGAACAGCAAAACAAAAACCACTATGATTTCACTTGTCTCTCATTTCAGTGGGTATGCTGGCACCAGTGGGGAATAAGAAATACACAACACAGTGAGGTATGTGCTTATTCTGTAGAAGGAAGCCTATTTTTGGTAGTCCTTTAGAATTTGCTAGGCTTGGTTTGTTGTTTTTTTTTCTTTTTCTGCTGATGGAACCATAACCACTGAAAATGAAACACGCTCTACCCCTAACCTTGGCAGATAAAGTCTGATGATGCTTGTTAGGTTGGTTGGTTGGTGTTGCTAGTAGTTTACCATGCTGCTTTGAGGTTGGAAAGGAGATGGAATCTAGTGAATAACAACCTGTCATCTGCCACAGTTCATATGAACTTAAAATGAAATCAGGGATATGCATTTGAGTCTGTTTTGGTCGTGTTTAAAATAATAGAACTGATTTAGAAACAGGTCTGGCATCTTTGAGAAACCTCCCCACCCACAATTTTATAAACCACTAGACCTGTTTACATCAGGTTTAACTGCTGCAGCTCCATAAATGTGTTGTTTAGTTACAGTTTTAAATTGCAAAAAATGATCACTTCTTGTTCTGTGGAACTGTAACCACCTTGGGGAAAGCACTTAGTAATCATAATGCACTTTATTGCTACATGATGGTTAATAAGCCTTAAAGGGAATGCTGTAATATCACAGTGGCCATTCTGAGAGAACCTGAAGAGGTAGCAGAATGTAATGTTCTCTGTTTTGTAACAGGGTCATCTTGCCTTTTATTTCCAGGGACTCTTGTTTGAGGTCGCTGAGGTAAAGGCCTATTTCCTTGGTACCTCACCAAAGCAGCTTTGTGTCTTTAGGTACTTACAGTACTCTACAAGGCTTGATAAGTCAGTGACATACTTTTTGTAGACTTTAGTGATTTTCATCTTTAGATGAAAATTTCAAAAATGCATCTTTGGGGTTTTTTTTGGATGTCTGGATTTTATGTCTTTCTCGCTTGGCTATTTTTATTTATGTTATAAAAGTCTGTAATCTTAAATCATAGTACAAACTGATTTGCCCTAAGGCCATTTGCAGCATCAGAGACAGAAAATAATAATAATGGTAATAATAGTAATGAGTTTGTCTAGTTCTGAAATGACTAATGAAAATACCTGCATTTATCATTATGCTCTAATGGACTCTTCCTCATAAGGTTATGTTACAAGGCTCTACATCACTTCTATTTTGATTGTGATGTAGATCTGATACTGTTCTTGTTTCCAGCTATTTATTCTCAAGAGGCTATTTCTGTATAAGCCTTCAAGTATTCCAGCATCTCAGCAATTGTCTGATAATGGATAATTTTGCTGCTCCTTTCCCAGCATCATCATTAACATATATGTTGTTTACAGAGCCAGGACAAGGCTAGTTGACAGTACCTTTTCCTGGGTAATTGTAAACCAATTTGTAAGCCTGTCTTGGCAGTGGGATTACTGCCAAGGATTCATTTAGTAGATTGGCCTGCTTGTGGTGGTTTATGCTACCCTATTCATGGATAAAATAATTTCTTTCTCTTGTACAGTCAATACTCTTTTTACTGCTGTCGATCTTAAAATTGCCATTTTGCGAGGAAGACATTCAGGAAAGGTGATTACGGGGAAAATCATGTTACACAAAAGTCCCAGTGAGCTGATGATAGTGATCCTGTCTGATTTCACCTATGAACTTTGGTCAGAATCAGGGACCTGAAAGAACTGTAGCAACTTGATGAATCTGGAAGAAAACCTCAGTGATTTCCACCTCCAAGTGAAATGTGTGTGCAGGGACTGCTCAAACTGCAGGCAGCAAAGTAGGACATGGCTGAAATGGAGCTGGAGGTGGCTGCTTTTGGGAGGTGTTTTCTTTCTTTCAGTATAACTTTTTTTTTTTCTCCCAATTTTAGGAGGTTACACTTATTTTTATAGGTTGACTTCTTCCTAAAAGTGAAAAGCACAATGTAAGACTGCCAGAAAACTTAATGGACTTGACTCAAAAGGAAATACTAATTCTGTTAGCAAAGACACAGCAAGGCCAGTGCTGGGAGTTTTACTAAAAAGCAATGACATAATGCTGGGCTGGCCTTTAAAAGTTTGTCCTATCAATTTGTGATGTGACAACATAACCTAAAAATAGTTCCTGGGACTAAGAAAAAGTATCACTTAGATTTCAAGATTTTCTTTTTCCCCCTCATGGAAAATTTGTATATGCTGGAAACAAACCAATGTTTGGAATTCTACATCTATCCAAGGAAATCACAGATACCTTTTTACTAGAGATTTGTCAACTGAACTTGAGTTTTCATCTTTTCAAGGAGCAGGAATTCCTGGTAAATACTCCCACTGTGCAGACTCTCATAATACCATAGCCTTTAGAGCAGTGCTCAGGATTTGGCCATCATGTGTGAAATCATCATGTGTGAAATAGTCCAACTTCACAATTATTTAATTTTTGCCATTTTTGTTAGTTGTTGATGCTTTGAATAAATTTCTAGTTGGCATTGTCTTGGTTTTGTATTTTGGTACAAGTAATTTGAAAGCTGAATCCAGAATATCTCCTTGGCCTAGTATAGTTCATAGATGGATTATGGGCTTTATGTAGTGTGTATTTCTAGTCTTTGTTCAGGACATATTTGAGAATGCTTCATAATCTGTATTGGTATTATATTAATGCATGTTTAATAGTTCAAACAAAATGACAGTTCTGTTCTTCAAATAACTATTGCTGGTTTTTTTTTAAAGTGTAGGAAATGTCTATTGCCCCTCACACTCTTCCAGCAGAGCCTTGTGTGGTCCTTGTGAATAATAATAATTATAATAATTATAATAATAGTGAAATTCTGTGTAATTTAATCTCTGCACTCTGAGAAGTGCAGGCAGTGAAAATAACTTCCTTTTTCTCTTGGAGACAAAAGTTCTTCAGCCCCAGCTCAGGGCACTGAGCAGTCTGTGTGCTTCAGCCCAATTTGAGCAGTAGCTCTTCTGTAAATGAGGGGAAAGTTCCCTGTCTATTTGATCCTTGTTGCTTCTGTAATTATTGTCAACAAGTGTGCCTTTTCCTAACACGAGCTGCTGGGAACAGAATGAAGTTTTTAGCCATAACTAATGAGCTACTTACAATTATTAGTGTCCTGGACCAGACTCAAAGGGTCCACTCAAATGAAAGGCTCTCATTAATATCCAGTTATTATCTAGATCTCATTTTAATTTATTTTTTCTTTAAACTGTGTTACCTGTTTTCAACTTCTGTTTGCACACAGCAACACTCTAATACTCAGTGTGATCATGAAGAATTCCAAGTATAATCTGGTTGCCCTGATTTCTTCCTCTAGTGTGGTGGTAGAGGATCTGAATTTTAATATTAGATATCAGGCAAGAACTGCTTTAAAAATATCACCATTTATGTAGTGAGAAGAAGAAATGGAAAAAAAAACCCTACCCTATGTTTTAATGTTTGGGTAGATGCATTTTTGACTGTAAATTTACTTCAAAAATCTTTGCAAAGCAAGGCTGGCAGAAATACTGGAGCTCTTTGCTGTAGTCACATTCCTGTCGTAGTATGTAGTCAGGGTCTGATGTGACATCAGTTCTGAATGTAACAGATACATAGTTAAGCAGTTTATTTTAGGATCCAAAACTCTGCTAAGAATAGACAGGCTCTCCTTTCAACGGCTAAGGACAAATAAACAAAAATAGAATAATAGGGAAGGAAAAATAGGAAAAAAGCAGGGAGGAAAACGCATCTGAGGAGAACAATAAGAGGGAAAAAACAACAGCCCTGTGCTGGTGGGGTTTGAGGCTGGGATGGAACATTTGGAGGGACAATTGCACCTGGAAACTCAGCAGGCTGTGGTGATGGGATGTGCTGGAAGGCTGAGCCCTTAACAGTCTAGCCTACCAAAATAGACTGGTGTCGTTTTCCTCATTAGCAGTCCATAGGTTAAATTCTTCTGAGAGGGGAAAAAAACCCACTTCTAAATCTTCTAAATTAATTTTTTAACTTTGTCAGAACAATTAACAAGTGGTTTTCCATCGTGCCTCAAAGCTGAGGTGCTGCTGTGTCTCCCCATGGATGTTTTAGTGGGATTGCTAAGCCATGGGGAGGGATGAGACTTGTCCTGGTGGTGTCATATTTACACCACAGGTCTAATCATAGAAATTTGTATGGGAGAAACTCGCCAAGTCAGCCAGTCAGTTCCCTTGCCAGAGCAGCATAAATGACTGCAGCAAGTATTCAAATTAAAATTAAGGTTGTTAAGTGTTGGTGTGTACTGTGTGTTGGGTGTGTTTTTCTGCAGTGGAAGTTCCAGATTCTCACAGGACATTGAGCCAGACTTGTAGCTGTTGGGTAGGAATCCAGCAGAACATTTAGAACCTAGAAACATTTCAAAATATTTTTATTCACCAAAAGGTCTCTAGTAGTGTAACCTTGAGAAAACAGATTTAATTTCATGTCTGTTAATTCATCTGCCCCAGTTGGTGCCCTGTAGGTTTTCTGTCATAACTTTTTTTTTTTTTTTGCTATTCTTTCTGATTTTTTGGGTTTAATTTAGCAGCTGGCATAGGTACTATGTATCTAGATAACACAAAGTGAAATGGATTCTGGTGTTCCATTGATTTAGTGAGCAGGACATGAAGCTCCAATGTGAAGCTGTGGCATCAATACGTGAGGTTTTGCACTACACTATTGTTTAAATGGTATGTGCTTTGAATATTTGAATTCTAAGTGATCACATTGCTGTTAATAGATAATTAAAACCCAAAAATTCTAGATTCTCCTGCAAGTCAGTTGCTTGTTTGTCTTTCAAAATTAAACAGCTTTTACAAGCCTACTGTCTCTATTTATCCTGATGTCGTGTTGTCAGTGTTAAATCTTGATTTGACAATGTTTTTATAATCCAGTATCACTACATAAATTATCTGTAATGAAAATACTGATGTTTTTCCAAGATTACAATCTTTTTTTTTACTTCTTTTTTCTTGTTAATTTTTGGTGAGCTTTCTATAATTTAAACAATAAAATTTATCAGTCTGTGTTGCAAAAATTCAGCAGAACATCACTTTGCATCGTCCACATGGGCACGTGTCAGCAGTTTAGAAAATCCTTTTCACAATGGATGAGGATGTGAGCAGATTTTCTTATTCTCTGCAGTGTCTGTGGGGTGTGTTCACCTCCAGTGCCTGCCTGGAGAATTGCTGTGCCACAGCTTTACTCTGCTGGAAAATGATTTCAAATACTTCAGTAGTTTCATGGTTTGTTGAACTCCTGGGCTGAGCTGCAGACCTGCAGCAAGCAGGTGTCTTGCTGCCCTGTGTGGGAAGGCAAACTATTTTACAAGTTTTGCTGAAAAATTGAAGAAGTTTTACTTTGTATCTTCAGGTTAGACTTTTCTTTGGTATTAGTTTGGGGATTTTTTTGTGTGTGCGTGTGGAGGTTTTTTGGGTTAGGTTTTTTTTGTTTTTGTTTTTTTTTTTAATAACTGGTTAAAATAAAGTAATATGATTCACTTGATTTCTGGGCATAACAGCAGGGTCCTTCTGTTTTTCTTTTTTATTTTTTAAACATGAACTATGCTAGCAAGAGAGACTCTCATGCTAATCAGTCATATTAGAAAAGAATTCCTCTTTCCATTGCCTGCTGTCTGCTGAGTTTTTTTTTTTGACAGCAGGATCTGTCTGCTTGCTTCTTTAGCACCACCATAACTTTATACCCTTAGCCCAGCCGTAGGACTGTTGTCATCAAGGGTTAAACCACAAAAAGCCTTTGCAGAAAACTGGCTTACAAGGCCTTGGCATTCTCAACAAGGATGCTACAAGCAAATACTGTTGTGCCTCTTCTCTAGAACTCTCTGCCTGTTCTGCAGCATTTTGGGCACTGCATGTCCTTGTAGACCCTTACAGAGTTAGAAACTGTTCTCCCCACAGGATCAACAATAACAAAGTAAAGCGAGGAGGGAATTAATTTCTGCCACATGTGAGCTGTGAGGCCTTGAAACATCCCACACTGTGCTCATCTCTTGTCCTCCTCCAGAGCTGGAAATTTGTGCTTGATGCTCTCCTTGGGTGGAGGTCAGCTCGTGGTTGCCAACAGCCCCACTGCTTGGCCTTCTGCAGCTACTTGTGCTTGCCTTGGCTGCAGTCGCTGTTCCAAACAAGATCATTTCAAATTCAAAAATAATCTGGACAATTCAGCAGCTCATCTTGGGGGTTTGTTTTGTACAAAGCCTCTGTACAAGATTCTGGATGTTTTCTGGGTGGTGGTAATGTCTGTGTGACCATTTCTTGCAACCTTTGAGCAGTGCAAGGATAAAGCACTGCAGGGTGGTCCTGCAGTTAGGAGTAAATCCTATACACACAGGGGGGATTGTCCAAATTCAGTTATTGGTAAGTAACCTCATTTGACACCTAAAATATTGACATTTTGCTGTCTAATATGTAAATGTATTAAATAGCAGGCTTTATTTATCAATAAAGCATCTGATGAGTTTATATCTACAGCATTTTGTTCATTCTGTTGCTATATCAGTATCTCCTTTGCTTAATTTTCATGTAATTCAAAAGCTGCTTAACATATCAAGTGTATAAATAAATCACTCGGTAAGTCTTTTCGAGGAAAATCAAAATCATGAAAAGGCAGAAGCATAAACATCTGGTTTTAATAAAATCAACTCCTCCTTTTATGAGAGATAGCGGATAATTGAAAAAGAGTCTGCTGAAATCACTAATTTTGTTATTCTCATCTGAATAAATCAAACAGGAATAACTAAATTATTATCTTCAGTATTTTTGATAAGTGGTTAGAGAAGGTATATCAGCTTAAAATGTGTGTTTGCTCTTTCAAAACAAAATTGTTTTTCAGTATCAGGAAAAAGATCTAGGATAGTTTGTGATTTTTTTTTAAAATTTCTTTTAGGAAATTACCTAGGATTTAAATTTTTGTCTCATTTAATTTCTTGTTGAATTTTCCTTTCCCCCTTCAGTTACAAGCCTGAAGTTCTAAAGAATTTTCTGCAGCCATTGCTTCTTTTTTTTAAGTAGTCACATATGTGGGCTGCTTTCTAGATAAGATTTTTAAATCCTTTGCTAGGACAGATCAGGGTTCAAAGTTAAACTGGCAGCTGCATGTCACTCTTGTACATTATATATATAAATATGTATATATATCTCTCACTGGGAGGCTCTGAGGGAAAGTAGGTCTTTTCTAGCTGTGGAGCACGCACATGAAAATGTTTTATTAGGCAAAAATGAGGTTTTATCATTTTGGGGTAGAAAACCTCATATTGTGGCTGTAGGATTTTATAGGAGTTACAGTGACTGGTTTCCCTGTACCTTCCCTACCACCTCCCATGCACCAAACTCCTTCAAAGGAGGAATGAAAGTAGGAATGAGGGGGTAACTTCCCATATTAGCTTGAATATAATTATTCTCACTGTGTTTTGAGATACATGGTGACATAGCCTTGAATTGCAGACTCTGCTGGGATTGAGTCTTTCCTGCTGCCTCAAAGACAAAGATACTCCTATTCATTTCCCGAGTCAGTGTCTGAGCACTTATATTTTTAATTTCCATTTTTGATTGCACTTACAGATCAGACCTACTTTTCTGAAAATCTGTTTGTGTAGAATTTTCAGGGGATATATTAAAATTTTTTTAAGCTCTACATGCTCAGAGTTAAAAAAATAATACTCCTCCCATCAGAATTTGCTACTTAAGTACCTCCTAATGCCTAATCATAAGAGAGTTAAAAGAACTCTAGAAAATAACAAAAGCCAGGAGTGTGAATGTAAATCTAGAATTCAATTTTTCATTATTGATTTGCAGCAGAACAGGGAGGAAGGCTCATTGTCTGGCACTGTATACCTTGCATTTCTAAGATCAGATCTATGCTAGCACATGACACTGCCAGTCTGCATTCTGACATCTCAGTGGGCTTCAAAGCAAGACACAATAGCTTCAACTATAAAAGTGTTCTCAGGAAGTGCAGCTGAGTGATTTGTTTTTTTCTTAATGTGTAACACAACTGTTTTAAAGATGCCTATAGATTTCATTGATATAATTCTTATTTTAACACAATGGCATTGCGAGTAACAATTATTCTGACCGTGAGGAAGATTGTAGAGACTAGAAGATTGTACAGAAGGTTGCAGGTTGGATTTGCTTGTGTAACTCATATATTTGTGCAAGAATAGTGATTTTGAGGTATATGTATGTTCTCAGATCAGCAGTCTATATATCCTGGTCTTTTGTTGCTGGAGAAAATTTACTGTAGCACAAGTTTGCACTTCAGTATCTCCTGATGCAATTTTCTTACAGCTCTACACAACTGATGGCTATTTTTATTCTAAATGGTTTCAACCCTTACTGTATAATCTAGAACCCTTTTGGATATTTTCATGTCTATCCATTCTTAAATACTCCTAATATTTTTTTATCTCAACAGTGACCTGTGATTCCAGGAGTAATTGTAATTCTGGCTTTAAAAATCCACTTTTATATTTACATCAGTCTTTATCTCAAAGTGGGTGGGGGATTCCTTGGTCTTCTAGAGTGAGGCAGGGCGTTAAAAACACCTGTCTGCTTCTCTTCCTTATTTATTATATTATTTGAGTAATGTTACTGATCATTCATTCTTCCCTAAAGCGTTATAGTTCTAACCAGGGTTTCTTCTTGTACCCAAATCTCTTCAAGTCTTTATTTATTTATTGTTCTTTTCTGCGTCTTTTCTATTTGATGTATCCTTTTTCAGATGGGGGTGACCAAAACTGAACACAGAATTCAAAAGTGAGCACACACTATTCAAGGTGAGGGAATATCACTAGTTTTATATAAGGCATAATATTTTTTTATATGTCTTTGTCCTTTAAAAATAAATACTGATGTCCTGATTATTTTTGCTTCCGATTGTAAAATATTTTTCTTGGGTAGTCTGTAAAGTTGTCTAGATTTTTCATTGAAAAGCTGGTTAATTTATAACATAATTTCTTCTGGGTAATTAAGTAATGAATGTGCTACATTAATTTTCACTATGGTTTACTGTACACCACGTATGCTCTACTTCCTGCTGTTGTGTTGATTTAATTGCATATTTGAAATTCCTTCTGAAGACCACCATGAACCCACTATAGAGCCAACTGATCTTTATATCCTTCATCATTTTCAGGTTGTGTCATTACATGGTTTCTTCCCATTTCATCCTTCAGAGTGTACTTGCCTGGGACTTTTTCCTGGGTATTGCCACCTTGATTTTGATCCCTCCAGCCAAGAGTCTTTCCTGTGTTCTTGCAGATCTTGAAGCAAGGTTTGCATGGTAAAGTTGAAGAGAGGGAATGGTACATGAGCAAACCCATCAGAATGCCCATTGCCATCTCTCATTGACTGACTCACTGCATCTTATCCTTCTCTTAGGCCTCCTTCCTTTAGGGGAAGAACTGAACCTCTCACAGCCCAAGTGTGGTTGGTTATTCCTTTCAGAAGGGATATACTTGCATTATGCTCCTGACAGTAGCAGGGGGAAAGAGGTGTTCTCTGGCTGGTAATCTGGTTTGACTTGGACTCTTGCAAACTGGATTCATTCTCCATGCCAGGACTTTCACCAGGTCATTAATTAAAAAAAAAAATGCAAATATCTCATCCTTTTGATGGTTTCCTCGCATTAGTATTTCTTATCCTGGTGGCTTTGTGTTGCATCCAGAGTGGGTAATTACTAGGCACTGTTAGCACAGACAGAGGTAAGTACAGGTAGTAAAGTTGGAGGGCAGGAAAGCTATTTTTGTACTCCTCAGTGTGGCAGGTGGTCAGTAAATAAACTGGTGCTGTGATCTACAGGCCATACACTGACCCTCCCACACTGCCAGAAAAACAGAAATAAAAATTGCTCCATCTTTAGTCTCATTTCCTTGATCTGTCAGGGGGTATGTGTAGTGTGGCTGTGTTATAGGACCCTCAGTGGGAATATATTTGAGTAATTATATTCTTGTATTCAGCTAAATTTTTCATGAAAATATGGTTCTGGGAAGCTGCTGTTCTTATTGTTTTGTGCTGGTCTTCAGTTGTTACTTTGTACAATGACTGTTGGGTTTTAGCTTTCTCTTGTAACTTCTGTTCTAAACTGGATTTCTAACCAATGGCTTCTAGGTAATGATCATCTGAAATGGTTTGACTTCTTACAGGTTGTTTTATGACTTCTTTTTTTGTAGTGTGGGTAATGGGTAATTCTTGCTGCTGAAGTCTTGATTTTTTTTTTTTTTCTGTTTGTTTGGGGTTTTTTCTTTTTTTTAATATCCTCTGTCAAGAAACGATCTCATTTTTCTTCAATTTTTTTTATTTTGTTGCTTTCTTCCAAGCTGGCTAACATGCTGAAGCTAAAGTATTTTATGAAATATTCCGGTCTTTGAACAGTGAATGGAACAAATTGTGTAATTTCTTTCCTCATAAGCTTACAGTATGGTCTGTAATGTAATAAATAGAAAAGTAACTATCCAAAGAAGCAGCTGAAGCAAATACTCATTTGTGTCTTTCATCATTCCAGATCTTTCTAATTGTAAAGTCTAAGCTGTGCTTGTTTTATGATAATGTTTTAAATTAATGCTTAATTAACACTGATAAAAAGGAATTAGGTGCTTTCTCTCTAAAACCTTGCTTTTAATTTAAGTACATCTAAGTAAAATTCGATGTCCTTAAGAAGCTGAGAAAATTCTGGTGTTCTCTTTGTTGATGTCTTGGTATGGGCTAAGAGGTGCTGTTTGCTGAGGTGGAGACTGGTATCTTCTGGTGCACAGAACATCCTGTGATCTGCAGTAAAACCAAGCAGGAGTGTGTGTGTGGTGCTGTTTTGGGAGAGAGAAGTACTAAGTTACACTGTTTACTAAGTAATCTGATGTTAAAGTGTCTGCAGTTCCTACCACCCTCATGTCTATGGTTGTAGTTAGGAAAGGGAGCACCTTGCTTTTGGAGTGCATGGTGAAATATTCCTTGTAGGAGAAAAGAGCTGTGAATCATCTTAAAAATAAAAATTGAAGAATTCTCTCTGCTTTTTCTCTCCTGGTCTCCAGACAGATTGTTAGCAGGAAATTTAAAAGAAGGAGAAACAGAAGCAGGTGTTTTTGAGCATGGCATTAACAAACTTTTGTTTAACAAAAATATTTGAGCTGGTTCAGACCACTCCAAACATCATCAAACTCAGTTACAGCTCTCCTGAAACTTAATTTGCTGGGAGAAAGTTGCTCTGTTTTAAGGACTAACATGAAACATGAGCAGCAGCTCTTCATCTTCCTCTCTTCAAGCTGGCCTGAAAATGTTTTTTGTTCCCTCTGCTGTAGAATGGTGCAGGTAGCTGAGCTCAGAAGCACCTTTATTTCCTCTTCCTTTCTGGATGGTAGGTCTGATGTTGGCAAGTGAGGAGCACTTCACCTCTCCTGAAATACCTCCCTTTTCCTTAAACCTATTTATTAGTGCTTTCCTTTGTGAAAAACTAACAGATTACTGCATTTTGAAATGCAGCAAGCATTCTCTTTTTTTTTTTCTTTTTTTTTTTTCCTGGCATTTATCCCTACCCTCATCCTTCTTTTCTTTACAGCCCAAAGGGTCTCTCCAAAGTCCACGACAGACCGACGGCCTGTGGCTATTTTTGTTCTGCAGGCATATTAACCATGGAGTCAACCTAAGAGGTTTTACAGAGCTTATTTTAGCAGAAGCATTTGTTAAAGCCCCTGAATCCATAGGCTGTTGTGTATATTCATTAACTATTCAGGGCTGTAACATTATACAACAAAAGGAAGTGTATTTTAACAGAGATCTGTAACAACCATAGGCAGACTGGCACACAGCCAGTGGGGAAAGGCAGACGTTTCTCGCTGCTATTTCTGTCCTGTGGCATCCAGAGACATTGAATTGATTTCTTGGATAACAAAACTAGTTAAGACTTACTGCAGTGTCACCATCCTGCATTGCAAAAATATGTATGTTTGATCCCCAGAAGTTTCTTGTAGTCAAATCTTTGGAGGCAGTTGGAAAACTGAGCCTCTCCAGTTTCGCTGCTGGCGTGCCAGGATTTAGCCTTCATATGATCACATCCAAAATGGTTTGTGGCAAGGATGGGGAGAATGAAGTGCTAGTGTGAATGGAAACTACATAATTATTTAACAGACTATCCTGTCCTATAAATTTTGTTCTGCATGGGAAGTGTTGGATTTTCCCTGTGGCAGATGCCTGAATGGCTTCGCTGGTCAGAGATGGGGCAGAGCATTGGGAGTCCTTTCCCTGGTGGTGAATGTGCATCCTTGGAGCTTGAAATATGTCTGTGGAGAAGCTGTGAAAAGGGATGGAGATGCTTCAGCTTTTGGTCTGCTCTACAACTACAAGATAGCTTCTCTGTCCCAATGTAGCATAAAAATAGGAATTTGTTCCCAATCCAGCACATGTCAGTAATTTAAAGACTATTTTGATAAATGGCAGAGGAGAATGAGATATGTGGGTATTTACTGTGATCAGAGTCTGTTTTGTGTGTGGAATGTCAGTAGGCTAAGCCAGGGTGTGCTGAAGCATGAGATTTGTGAGCTTTTACCCAGATGAGAAATCCCATGTTTCCTGGTCAGTTGGATGCTCCAGTTCTGCCCAGCTGCAATGGGAATTACCCTCTTGGTTTTAACCACCTTCCTACTGTTCTGTGATGTGCTAAGCAAACAACAGATTGGCTGCTTTAAAAGTAGATCCCTTTATAGTGTGATGCTTGAAATAATACTTGACATCTCTAGGCATCTTTCCATGTTAGAATGCAGATATAAATTAATTCTTTCTCCCTTTTGTTAATAGCTTGAATGAGTTGGGAGGGAAGGTTTTAAAAGGACAAATACAATGAAAGTGGATATTTGTGAAATACTTGAGTTCCATTCCATGTGAACAGAAATGTTAAAAGCCCCTTCAGCAGCTGTGTCAATACCAATTTTTTTGGTTCTTGAGTGCAGACATAAATTCAGATGGTGTTGGTTAAATAATTCACATTTGTTTTAGGTGAAAAATAACACCTGCTCTGTTTAGCAAGTGCAGTGCTTTCATTTAAGTGATTTAAAAATTGATCACATTCAACTGATTTGAGTACTTTAAGGGATTTGCAGTTGTGTAATTAAATTGATATTTTAAATTGCTTTAACGGTACTGTACAGTTGAGAAGTGTGCAAGTGGATTTTCAGATAAAACTTCTAGGTTTTTTTTTTTTGTTTTGAGATAAAAGACTAATGTGTTTGGAATATAGCTGCAGACATCCAACATTGAGTGGATAACTCATTTGAGAAATACTGGAGGAAAGGCAAAAGTTCTGAATCAGGGACATTCTGTTTTCCAGACATATCAGTCATTTTCATGTACATGGAAAACTGGTACTTGTAGGAAAAAAACCATCTTGGAGCTGCAAAATATTACCACAGGTTACGTAGATAAATAAAAATGCAATTTCTGATGCTATGATTTTATTGAAATAAATATCAAGAAACATGGTTTTTTGGGTTTTTTTTTGTTTATTTGTTTGTTTGTCATGTTGGATTGTTGAATGACCTTTCTTCCCAAGGAAAAAAGCTTCAGTAACCATGTTTAATTTGCAGAGCACCAGAGATCATACTGGGATTGCCGTTTTGTGAAGCCATAGACATGTGGTCGTTAGGGTGTGTGATTGCTGAGCTGTTTCTTGGATGGCCACTGTACCCAGGAGCACTGGAATATGACCAGGTAGTAGAATAAATTTCACAAAGAATATGCACACTTTCTGCAACTTATGAATTTCAGATCATTAATTATCCAGAGTTTTAGATGCTAATCATAACCTCTATTATGTAGCATTTCTTCAAGTCTGTTCAATGCTTTTAATTTAGCCTTATTGATTGTCCTAGAAACATAAATCCTGATTCAGAACCAGGCTGTATATTGTGCTGCTTTTTTTGAATTGAATTTCCATTTGTCCTCCTCCCTCCATCTTACAAAATAATTTTTGGTATTGAAGCTGCTTTCTCTGATGGAAACCAACGTTTGCAGCCACAATCCTTGCATTATAATCTCTCTTTCATTTGCCATGAACAGGGTTGACTCTGGAATGTCTATTCAGATGTCAGGATTAATTGTGTTCTGAGTACTTTCTGATGCTTTCTGGAAACCCAGCAAAGCTCGAGGATTTGAGAGCCTGTACTTCACTAGGAGTGAGAGTGAACTGTCACAATCATTCTGTAGATAGGCAGGGGTAAAGCTTGGAGCTCTTAAAGCTCTGCTTTTGTTTTTTTTGAGTTTTCAGCTACTGACACCATCAGCATTAGTGAGCAAACTTCATAAAACTCTACGTTGTTTCTAATGAAATATGTAGAATGGTTTTTTTTAAACACTTAGAAAATAATGTGGAGTTTGGGAGGAATGTCATCAGCATCCTGACTACACCCACCTGGGTTTGAACTTCGCAAATGAACCAAACTCTTGAAAACCCCAGAAGGAACAGCACTGGCTTCTTGCTAAGTTCTAATCTTTGATTCAGCATTTAGTTCAGAGGATGTTTTTTAGGTTATTCAAGTCCTGCTCATGGAGTGGGCCCTTGGCTCCCTGCACTTTCCTGAAAATTTGTTTGTTAGAGCCATCTTCAGGGGATATATTAATTTTGTGTTGATGTTGGTAATGTTTTGTATTTCAGTTTCCTTCATTTACACAAAATGCAATGTTTCACACATGGAAAGTGAGCTACAAATTGAGTGTGGCTTGATGCTTTGATGCATTTAGGAGACCTTTTTGCAGACTGCTGATGTTGAAATGGAAAATAAAAGAGGAAACATCTAACAACCCTTATAATCCACTGTCCTTTCTAAGGATAGAATGATGGCATTTGGGTTTTTTTTTCTGGAAAGAAGCTATAATACTGTTTCAAAAGTTTCCAAGAACTCAGCAAATTTATTTACCTCTTACATATCATGTAAATTTGCTGGAAGCCTCAGTTCCTAACTCATCTAGCAACTTGCCTGATCTTTATGGATGAGAAGAGGCAGCAACCTCCTCTGCACCAGCAGGAATTGCCTTTCTTTAACCAGGCTTGTAACTCCAGCAGGTGTGCAAAACTTGCATTGGAAAAATTGGATTCAGGGTTTTTCTCAGTGTACATGAGTACAGCAGGAGTAGGAGATGGCTTCCAAGGGAATTCCTGTCCTGGTGTGAGTCACTGAGTCAACAAACAGGCTTTGTGCTGCATTTTCCCCCTGTCCCCCTGCTGTGTGGCAACCAGCACACTGGCCCTTGAAAGGGAGCTCTTAGTTCTTATATTCATTTGTGGTTAGGAGCAGTAACAGCTGTATTTCTCATGAAAAACAGCTCTGTCTTCTGAGCTTTAATACTCATTAGAAACAGGCACAGGTGCTTATCTGCTGAATTTTTAAATTAATGCACTGGCTTTTCCCCCTCTGCTTTTTAAGACTGTTTGTTTTCTGAGGATGTTATAAAGGATCTAGAAACATTTTTGGTCGGAGTAGGATTCTCCTTGCTTCCTGAGGTAGGGAATTATGGAGGATACTAAACCAGGAGCTGGCAGCATTGAGTTTAGTTCCTCCCCACTTGGGTCTGTCATTTACTTTTCAGCAGAAGCCTCTCATGTTCCTTTTACTCTCTACTGCCCATCAGTTTTCCTTCTCTCAGATGTTCCCAGCTCTCAAGGCCTCTCCCTTTCATTGACTTTATCTTCTCATCTCTCAATTTCTGATTTGGTGTATGTGACCACTCTCGTTTTGACTTTTCCCTTTCTCCTCTCTTATTCCCTGGCTGCTCCACCTTTTCCAGGGGCTGGCTCACCCCCAGCAAGGCCCTCTGTGGTATGGGACCCTGCCCTTCAGAAGTTCAGCCCTGGCTGCTGGAATCTGTACCCTCTCCATCCTGACCTGCAACAAGCTTGGTTTTTAATTATTGCCAATTTTTGTTCCAATTCCAAGGTAGTTTTTAATCTTGAAAGCAGTACTGCTTCTGGGATAACTCCCCCTTTGTAGAGTGAGTTAACACTGCATGCACAGTAGTTAAAACACATCATGTTTCAACAGATTTCTGTTGAAGCCTTGAAACTTAACTTTTCTAGGTAATCCATCGATCACCAACTATGATAGGTAGTGCAAAATGCACAGTAAATCATCTTCTAAAATAAATGCATCTTGATCATTTCAGAGCAAAGTTTCTTCCAGGCATAAAGCCAGTCCATTCCCATCACACTCAGTAGCAGATTTTCTTGGACAACAATGCTGTCTTTTGCTGCCTGGAGCTTGTACAGGCACTCCCTTTCCACATGGAAAGTTTCCTTGAAATGCAGGTGTGTCAATGTGTAAAAGACTGATACACTGGAAACAGCAAATGGGAAGGATTTTTATCAAGTTACATAATGAGAACATGCAGAAAAAAACCAAACCATCAGAGTTGTGTAAGCAAACAAAGCACTCCTACTGATTTTCCTGTCTAGAATTAAAAAAATACATTTAGGATTTGAGTGGGTTGAGGAGGTAAGGACAACCACTCTCCCCAGCTCCTTGTTCCTGTGACCCAGCTTAAAAAGCTTTCTTATATAGGTCACTTGAGAGGTTTGTTTATATGTGGCTTTCTCTAGAGCTGGAACGAGCAGTGCCAAGTGCTCAGGGTTAGGTTTCTCCCCTCTTGTTAAGATGTAGCTGTGAACCATGGTGCTCTGAGCATGATTCATTTTAACATTTTTTAAAAATGAAATGACAAGTCTTTAACTGTGTGGGAATCACGCTTTGAAAACAAGAGGTAAAAGATTTTCCCTGTTCTGTTTTTTCCTCAGATTCGTTACATTTCACAGACTCAAGGTTTGCCAGGAGAGCAGTTGTTAAGCATGGGAACGAAAACTGCAAGATTTTTCTGTAGAGAAACAGATGCACCATATTCTAGTTGGAGATTAAAGGTAAACAGTACAATGTAGTAGAAAACAGCACAATATTTCGTGAGCAGAGAAACCAGAGAAGCCAAGATTCACTACAAGAGATTTATCTCCCTGATGCATCTCCTGTGGCTTTTACCAGTTCCTGCTCTTTATCCCTTCCATTTTAAGGTGCAGCTGCCAGGCTGTGCTGTGGCCAGTGCATGGCTGCCAGGTGGGGAATTCAAATTAAGCTTAAATGTACTAAATGAGTGGGTTTGTTCTGTTTTGTTCTCTTTCTTGCTCCGTTGCTGCTTTTCCCTTCATGTAAGGAATTTGTCTCTGTGGCTCACACTGCTCTATCAACATTTGTCCAGAACTGGCTTCAGGATCAGAAGTTCCTAGGAGAAAAAGGAGATTAAGAAATAACATGGCTGTGTACAGCTCATTTCTTTAAGATCTCCTGCTAAAACAACCCTTGTTGGCTGAAAGCTGCAATACAGTGAGTGCAGACAAAGTTAAAACAAAATATACTTTTATGTTCTGCACACCTTACTTCTCTCTAAGCAGCATTATTGCAGTCTGGCCATAAGCAGAGCTTTTGCTTTCTACACAAATAATTTACTTTTTTAAAAATTGTGTTGCTTCATTGCCCAACTTCCCTGGGTTTGCAGAGGGCTCAGGAAGCAGTCAGGGTTGACAGGAGATCTCTGCAGTAACAAACAGCTGCCCAGCTCCCAGCATGAGTTGTGTAAGTGCCCCCAGCAAGCTGGTAAATCTGTACTGGGGTTGTGTAAGATTTCTCCAGTTACACCAGCCTGGTTAATCCCACACTCTGCTTTCTCAAGCACTTGGTCTCTAGGTGACACTTTACATCTGGCTTCTCTATGTCAGAGCAAGTTCTTGGTGCAAACAGCCCTCCCCAATTCCAGGAGCTCTTGGTTACCTTGCAGAGGTTAATTAGGAGTTTTGATATGAACCCTTGCTCATTACTTGCAGCTTCTGTCAAAATTCATTTTAGAAACTTTTCTGGAATCTATGTGTTAAAAGCTTTTTCCCTGAGGTCCCACCTTTGCCTCTTGCAGCACCAGCCTATTGGTGCTGCCTGTGTTGAAGAAGGAAAATTGTAACAGAAGGTACTATAGCAACTCATAAACTGTTCATTCTGGAGGATGTTTTTAGTTTATACTTAAGGATTTACAATATTTGCACCACTTGTTGTGTATGTGGAAGAATAAAAATATAAAAATAAAAACAGAAAAAAAAAAGGAAGTTGAAGGGATACTGCCTGGTTTTTGAGTTTATTTCTTTTACCCTGATGTGATGTTGCTGCTGCTTGGGATTTAAGGTCTGAGTTTGAGAAAATTGATAAAATACAACAACAGGAAAGCTGTGATATATAAAAATACAAGAGTTTCATTAAACTGCTCTATGCTAGTGCTTTCAGTACTTCTTGTGTGTTTCATAAACTATCTGTTGTAACCAGTACTGTGATTTGTCAGATGTAAAATATTGTAGTTATTGATTTTTGATTTAGAGAACAAAAGTAGCCAGTGAAGCAGCATAAAAAACCATAACTGATATACTAATTATTTGGGGGAAAAAAAGCTGGTTTTTGGGTCAATAAATATGTCGAGTTGCTTTGTAGTTATAGGTGACCTTCACTGGTTCTAAACTCAGCTTTCCTTTTCTTTTTTTTGAGACATTGGAAGAACACGAGGCAGAAACAGGTATGAAGTCTAAAGAGGCCAGAAAGTATATTTTCAACAGTTTGGATGATATAGTGCATGTGAGTATTAATTCCTCTGCAAAAGGAATGTGTGGGAATGCCTGGTGATTTTTAAAACATTTTACTGGTTTTGAAAGGAATGCCTTTTTAGAATATTATTTATCATGTCTCAGTCATATTCATTCTTCTCTGCTGCTGTGAGCAAAATGGCTGTGTCAGACCTTTGAGCTTTTAGTAGAGATCTTCCTTTTCCATTCCTTGTGTTAAACAGTGGAACTTGTCCTTGTGGTGGGGGAGCCCTTGAATTTTGTGTAAAATGTATAATTTCTCTTCTTCCTTATCTGCCACTGCAATCAAAGAATAAACAAAGAATGCATATGGAACCTGCTCTGTTTATTGTGTGATTTCAAGTATTGTTCTGTTACCTTAACAATATAAGTGTAGTTTTTTAGATTTTGTTTTTAGAAACAAAACTGTTTCCTCACTTTTCTTTAGCTTTAGACCTCTCTAGTCAGTAAGAAAAGGCAATTTTTTGTTGTCTTTCATATCCTGAAGAAAGGATTGAATCTTGTTGCAAGGTTGGCATTAATGCATGCTTGAAATCAGTTTTTGAAGATCAACTCTGTAATTCGAGTCAGACCATATAAAGATCTTTATTCCAAACCTTACTTCTTAAATTCCAAGTCCCAGACTGGAATAAAGCCTTCAGCAGTTTTTAACTGGGGAGGTTGCAAGGAGTGGAATAGCACGCATGCCTTAAAAAAAGTCACCAATTCCAAGCCAGCTGTTTTGGGATAAGACAAATCCACCACACCCCATGTGATAAAAATACTGAATATTAGTATTTTATAGCACGAAACAGTACCAGAAAGAGTTCAACTAATATGCATACCTTCTATCTGACTGTTTTGTTCCATGCCAGGTGAACATGGTGATGGATTTGGAAGGAAGTGACCTGTTGGCAGAGAAGGCAGATAGGAGGGAATTTGTCAGTCTGTTGAAGAAAATGTTGCTTATAGATGCTGATTTAAGAATCACTCCAGCTGAGACCCTGAACCATTCTTTTGTTACCATGAAGCACCTCCTCGATTTTCCTCATAGCAACCAGTATGTAACATAGAAATCTCTGTTGTTGCAATTCATTTGAATAAAAGTGTTGTTTCTTTCTGTCAGAGAGGAAAAAAAAATCTTTCATCATTTTTGCAGTGTCTTAGAAAATTCTTTCAAGTGCTTACAGTGTTAGATGCATCCAGTGGGTCAAGGAAACTGCTTGAATAACTTTTGTTTTTCTCTGAAAGTAACATTAGAGCAATAGATTTCCAAGTTGTTTTTATGCATGATTGTTAAAATTCCAACACAGTGGAAACTTGGGCGTGATTTTTGGAAGGATGAGAAGCCCTAGTTCCTGTCAGTCATTGAGGGCTGGGGTAGGCATTTCCTCTTGAGGTTAACATCTGAGATACTTCCTTTCATCTATTGATTCATGTGGGATGCATTGAAAGTTTTCTTGCAGTTCTGGAGTTGTGTATTTTGCCATGGATTTCCTAAAGATGCAAGCATTTCACTGAAAGAGCAGGCTTTTTTCATCTATTTAATTTCCCATCTTTCCTATTTGTACACAGCTGTTAGAAAATGGTGTTAAAGGGAAGGAGAAGGAAACAGCAGTATTTTTCTTGAATTTAAAATATGCATCACAGAGGCTCGATGTGACCATAGTAACAGCAGTGTTTCTGTTTTTCTACCTGTGTGGATGATCCCATTCTATGAAACTGGGAAATGTGGGGTTTGAATTAATTTGTTTCCCCATATTTTGGGGAATTGTTTTTTTGCCTTAAACGACATGAAATGATGATTAAAGCAACTTATTTTCTGATTGTGATAGAGTGAAGTCCTGCTTTCATATCATGGATATTTGCAAATGCCGATCAAACCTGTATGACTTAAGCAATTGCAATAAAACATCACTTATGAGATCAGTTGCCTCAGGCAGTCCGGCCAACCTGACTGCAAGCTTTACCAAAATTGGTCCAGTAAGAAGTCAGGTAAAAGCAATGGTTCGTGTTTTTCTTGGTTTGGTTTTATTTTGCTTTGTTTTAACTGGAAGTTCAGTTAATGTGGCTTTTTAAATTAATTTAATAGTTGAAAAAAACTACATCTGTTAAGTGGCAAAACCTTCTGTCTTTTTCTCTTGGTTTTTTTCCTAATGTTTTCTTAAACAAATCATTTAGAAAACGTTTCAAATTAAGTTACAAGCTGGGATTGCCAGTGCTGTATTCTGGTGCCCTCCAGTGGCCCAGTGTGATGGCTTCCTGTGAAATGGATTTGAAATGTTCATTTTTATAAGTTGTTTTAGTTATTTACTGTATAAAGTGGTGAGACGAGTGTGTGAGAGATGTAGATTCACAGTTAGAATAATGTTGCCTGTGTTGAATCTGTTCCCATAGGCATTGACTGCATCTGCCCACTCAGTTCTGCACCAAGGAATTCCACTGCAGGCAGGAACTGCTCAGTTTGGTTGCAGTGATGTTTTCCAGCAAGCATTGATTATATGTCCTCCAGCTATTCAAGGTACATTTATCTGTAATTGTCACAGCTCTTAAAATATGAGTGTTGCTGGCTGGCAGTTAGCAATATTTGAGTTTTCTGTTACATCCACTTAAGGTTTATATTTAAACCAACTTAATTATGTCATTAAAAATCAGCGTGTGAGTCAGATGCAGATACATTTTACCTTTCTGAAAGAAACAGCAAATCAGCACCTGCAGAAAATGATTTAAGCAATCTAGAGACCATCTTCATATGCTACACATACACATAAAAATTTATGTCTTGCATAAAATGGAAAAAAGTGTGAAAGGGAAAGCAATAAGGAGGATGTTCTGAAATAAATGTTGAGAGGAGACAGGAAGGATGAAGGGAGTATCAGTGTGTTACCCTAGTAATTGTCATTTATGGAAATGGGAAGGTAGTTTATGTTGTTTGCTTATTAACTTAGCTTGATTGTAGTCTTTGTTCCAAAGATGTAATTTACTTGTCTTGGTGATGTTCAGCTTCATGTTGAGATCAGGTCTTGAAGTTATGAAATTTATAGGGAGTAGTTTTTTTAAAAAATGACCTTTGTTTTCCCTCTGCATTTTAAAGTTTCAAAAATCACACTGGATGCGCTCTGAAATGATACAAACCAAAAATATTCAACCTAAACTTAAACCCCAGGAAGTCTTAATCTCTAGAGATAAAGATGCATACAGCAAACTTTATCAGTAATGCTGTTTGTGGCAGCTGCATCTACCTTGGGTTCCAGAAACTCAAGAAAGGTGTGAGTATTCACCAGGCAGTGTCATGTAAAGCTGCTTCACACAGATATCCTTCTGAGCAGTTAGTTATTTAAACTGTTTATGTTCTTTACACAATGACATGCTCCATAATTAAAAAAAAACCCTATTGTTTTCATTATTCCCAGATGAATAAAGTGATTTATAGAAAAGGAAACAGTACAGACAGACACTTTATCTGTGATTTGTATCCTGTATTCTTAATATGATGATAACTTTCCAAATTTAAATTCTGCTACAGCTGAAGTGAAGGGGATATATTGTTTTCATCACATAGGTGACGAGTTGCTGGCACAGATGAAAAGGGGATATTAATGGCATCTGGCACTGCTTCAAAGTTTCCCAGCTTGGCTGCTCTGTGGAATATCTGAAGTGCTAAAACTCTCTACTTCTGTCAGAGCTAAGATGTTGCTCTACTAGATGGCTGTGGGGAAAAAAATCAGTCAAGTGCATTTCAAATTGAAAAGCTTTGAAGTGTGTGGTTATAACTTAGTATTGTGTTATGACATGAGAGAATTATATCAGATGAAAACTTACTTTCATCCTGTGCTGTAAAGATTTAAAAAAAAACCCCAACCAAGTCACTTATAAACTTTAGTGTAGTAATTCTGTATTAGTTACCCGTTGTATAGTCTTTGAGTAAAGCACGAGGCATGAATTGCAATTAGAAGATGAGATCAGGGATATCTTTTCCTAGTCAGTATTTTCTTCAAGCATGGCAGTTCTGTTGCAATATCTGTTAAGAAAAATCCCTCTTTCATTATAGTTTGACATTATTACATAAAAAAATGTCATTGTAGTAAACATTGCAGTATTGCTAGGTGAGTGGTAGTTTCCTGTGACAAAAATGAAATCAATACAGGGCATGAGATGCATCTTTTTTGTACTATGCTCTTGTGAGGAGTTTGCATTATTTTGATGAAGAGGGAAATAGGATTATGGATTCTACTGCAAATATTTGATGAGAGACACAGAAGATTTTACACTGTTTCCCATCAGAGGGATGGTAGTGAAGCAGGACATTATACACGTGGAATTGCCAGTTATAAAAGCTGAGAGGAATGAGTTTCATCCTGCTGGAAATACAGAGCTTGAGATGTGCAGAAGTCCATTCTGAGAAGCTTTGAAATTCAGTTCTGCTTACTTTTGCTTACTTCCTTTCAAATTCTTTGAATGTAGTTTGTGACAAAGAGTAAATGCTTAGCTCTGCAGAACTTTCTGCCAAAGTCATTCCTCTTTCTAGCAGTCTGTTTCCAGCTAGTAGCTATTGGCAGTTCTTTCTGAAAACTGCAGCTCAAATACTTGTGCAGATAAGTTATGGCACAAAAATCTTTTAGTTGTTAATTTGTTTGGCTCAAAAGTCTAAATTATGGAATTAGATCATAAACACATTTTAAAAAATGGTGAAATGTTTTAAAATTGTCCTCTGTGTTTACTCAGAAAGTATATTCAAGACTGCTGTTTGCCTAAAGCTTGGCTGTATGTTTTTTTTTCATCTGACAGGAATTCCTACAAACCACAGCAAACCCACCAGTTTTTCCCTGAGGGTGGATAATGCAGTTCCACTGGTGACCCAAGCCCACGCAATTCAGCCACTACAAATTCGAGCAGGAATCCTTTCTCAGGTTGGCCTACTTGAAAGCAAAATTCCTACTTATTCAGCTAGTGAATGTTTTTAAGTGCAGCACTGGTCTGTGCTGAGCTCCAAGCAGTGAGTGTCACTTCAGTGAGTTGTTTGTGCCCTAAAACCTGCTGTGCTTCCCAACAGGCGTGGTCGAGCCAGGCGCAGCAGATCCTGGTTCCTGCGTGGCAGCAGGTAGCACCAGTGGCAGCTCCAGCCACATCTCTGGCCTCTGATCCTGTGGCTGGCCCACAGAGGCTTGGAGACTGGGGGTGAGTCCTCCTGCTTATGTGCCACACCCCAGTGGCTGTGGGTGAACAAGGACTAGGGGTTCTGGTGTCAGTGACCTGCAGTATAAACCTGCCTTTCCTTTTCCTCAGGAAGATGATTACCCAGGGCACCCACTACAGCTCAGTGATACCACAGCCTCTTCTAACACATCAGATAACCTTGTCTGCCCCTCAGCCAATTAGTGTGGGCATTGCACACGTTGTCTGGCCTCAGCCTGCAGCTACCAAGAGGAACAAACTGTGCCAGAACAGGTGGGTAGAATATTTCTTGGACAGATCATTGAAGGAGAGTGTACCTGTCCTTGCTGTTTTGTGGGCAAGGGAACAACTTGTAAAAGTGACACCATTGTTGGGCACTCTTAGACAGTCTTTTGGAAAAATGTGTCTTTTCTCCTTAAGTCTTCAGTGTTGTTTAGGTAGTAGACTAGGTGGGACAATACTTGCAATATGAATTATTTTTAATTCTTTTTGATTTGATTGTGCCTGTCATGGTAGAATGTTGTCTTTACAGGCTTTGGGAAGATATAAGAGTATACTGAGGTAGCTCTAATGAGATACTCTGACATTTACATGAGACAGGATATTTCAGGTTTAAACAACTGAAAATAAAGGCTGTATAGCAGGGTTGCTGTGTGCCATGCAGAGTAGTGGCAAAGGTGTGGGATGCTCCATAAGGAGGAGAAAGTGTGGGTTATGTGGGCAGTGTCAGCAGTCCTGCATTAAGCAAGGGCTTCACCTGGAGGCTGCCAGCTTTTGGGAAGGAGAAGCTTTTTCAAGGAGAATCTTTGCAGGAAATCTGGCTGGATTTCTTTTGCTCGTTTTTCAACCAAATGGGATTTTCCTTTTTTTTTTTTTACAAGAAAGGGGGATTTTCAGTATGCTGTATGTTGATGTCTTTGATATTACATACTTGGTATCTTGTTAATGTCTGAAACCACCCATGCCAAGTATTTTTGCCTGTGTTTACTGTTCTGTGTTTCTCTAAATTGGTGGCTTACCCTACATTGCCTGCTTTGGTTTTGTTGAAACAGCAGTTTCCAGGTCTCCTGGCAAACAGTCACTCAACCCCAAACTCTGCATTCCCTTCACAGGAGCAACATGCTACAAAACACCAACATCCAAAATTCAGCCTTTATCTCTCCAAAGATCCTCAACCTGAAGGCTGTCAAGAGAATAAGTTGTATAGAAGCACAGGACAATCTCAACTCAGAGGGACAGGAGGGCAGCTGCTGTGAGGCCTCAGTCAGGCTGGCCCCTGACCCCTCTGTCCCCAGCACCCCACGCCAGGCCCTGTTCCTGTCCCCCAGCCCCACTGTCAGCGTCATTACCATCAGCAGTGACACCGACGAGGACGACGTGGCACGGACGCACTCGCTGAGAGAGTGAGCACCTGCCTTTGTTGTTGTTCAGCTTTACTGAAATACAGCTGGCCTAGAATTGATGTCTTAAGTTTTAGCTTTCCTATTTTCCAGATTCTGTTCTCTGAACTTCATATAAAGTAATGGTATAAAGTGGCAGCAAGTTCTGCTCACAGCTCAGGCACACACAGCAATCCTTTCCCAGCCCCAGAACCAAGGATTTCACTCTCAACTCCATAGAAAGTGGCAGCAAGTTCTGCTCACAGGTCAGGCACACACAGCAATCCTTTCCCAGCCCCAGAACCAAGGATTTCACTCTCAACTCCATCCAAAGTGCCAGCAAGTTCTGCTCACAGCTCAGGCACACCCAGCAATCCTTTCCCAGCCCCAGAACCAAGGATTTCACTCTCAACTCCATACAAAGTGCCAGCAAGTTCTGCTCACAGCTCAGGCACACACAGCAATCCTTTCCCAGCCCCAGAACCAAGGGCAGCTTCAAGCCCAAAAAGCACAAACAGCAGCAAATTGTAGAGAGCAACCTGGGAGGATGTGACTTCATAAGCTGAAGGTGTAATGGGACAATTAACCCCAAAATGGAAATGGACCTGACCTTATAAAAGTGTGAACACTCGTGTCCCAAGGTCCATCTTGGGTCCATCCTGGGTGGAGCCAGAGCCAGGCTCTTGCACTGCCCAAGGTGAATCCTTTGAAAGCCTTTCAATAAATCCCTCCTTTATTCCTTTCTCTCTACCCAGCCTCTGTTCCAGGTAGCCTCTAGGCATCAGCACAGCTAATAAATCTGAATTAAAGAAGGACAAACATTGTTCTCCTAATCAAATTTCAGCAGGAAGTTAACTCTGTATTATTGAAAGGGAACAACACCATCAAAAGTCTACTTCATTAATCTATGTGTGATGTGCTTTTTCAAACCACAGGGTTTTTAGTTTTTTTTCCCTTCATAATATCATGCCCTATTTATTGGTTAAAGAACAATATTCTTGCTGCATATACTCAATGTTACCATTCTAGCAGTAGCATCCAGTAGATACTATTACATACCAGTGGTTAGAAAATTGTTCTCTAACAGTGGGAGAAAAAGCAAAAGCAGGTGCTGGGTATTGTCCCCCAGCTAAGTTTTCTTTCACAGAGCCATCACAGAAGCATGCAAGGTGTAAAAGTTTAATGTTTATTTGATTTCGTCCTTACTTGTAATAATTCTGAACCAGAGGAACTTTTAAATGTAAGCTTTGTCTAAGGTTTCAAGGCTCTGAACTGCTGTAGTAAAACATTTTAATCTACTTGTTTTAGTATTGATTCAATGAAAAAATTATCCATTTACTAGGTTTCAAAAATTGCTTATTTAGTCTAAAATTCTAAAAGAACATTGAAAAGGTTTAAAACCTGGTTTGGATGTAAAAGAAGCAGGAAACTGGGTGTTAATTTACATTTAAGGGGCCTTTTCTAATAATGGACCCTTTTTTTATTCCACAGTTGCAGCTAAGTGAATGGTGAATGGTGTGTTTCTGTTTTTGTGTGCAGGTGTAAAGGGAGTCTGGAGTGTGAAGCCTGCCAGAACACCCTGAACATTGACCGTGTGTGCTCCCTCAGCAGCCCTGACAGCACACTCAGCACCAGCTCCTCTGAGCAGTCCAGCCCCTCTCCTTGCAAGAGATCCAACAGGTGAAAACTCAGGCTCCTTTCAGCAAAAAGAAAGATCTTAGTATACAGCAGGCCCGGTTTATACTAAAAAGTGCACGAGTTTTGTTATGTTGCCAGCTGGTGAGGGTAAATGATCTGTTTAAAAATTGATTTACTGGCCTACAGTTGCACAGCATAGACTGCTCTGTTCTTGTTCCTAACAGATCAGTCTTGCTGCACTGGAAGCTTTCAGAATACTGAATGGATGGTGTTAACACAGAAAATATAAACATGTTGCATGCAACTTCCTTTGGAATAAAAATCTTCTAGAGTTGCAAGATTAAATAAGCCAAACTAGTATGTGACAGCTTTGGTTACTACATATTATTTTTAATTTTTGCAGCCTCTGATTTTCCCATTTTGTGTCTTGTAGTCTTTAATGACACTGATGCCTTTTTTGTTCTGCCAAAAGTAAGGCTCACTTAGGTGAACATTGTTCATGTGAACAGCTTTTAAATGTTTCTTTCTTCACTGCCTTCAGCAGTTTCATTGTGCAAAATGACTTCTAATTAAGGTCCTAACAAAAAAAGTTTGTTTAAAGTAATTAAAGATTCTATCAGAGCATGTATTGACAAGGAGGTGGAACTCTGAGTCTGCATCACATAATCTTACTGGTTGGTAGGTAACACTGTCAGTCCTTTGATAATCTTTAGTTATCAAGGCATTGAAAAATTCAGGTAAGTTTTTATAAAGACCTGCTTGATACTGTGGTATTTTCTTTGAATTGTAAGGAATTGACCTGCAATTTAATTCCCCTTAGTAATTCAACTTTATGTCAATAGCAGAGGAGTGTGTTGGATTCTGGTTTCAGTAGCATTCTACTTACATTAAGTCATATAATTAGCAAAAGTTAATAATATAGAAATACAATTAATTTCTCAGTAGTTGTTATGTTATCATATATGTTATCACTATTTGTCCCCCTTTTTCACTACTCAGAATTACCTGTTGGTTACATCCTCAGACTTTTGTGCTGGCCCTCATAGTGCCAAAGTACTTTTCACAAAAAGTTCATTTTCATAGGTGGCTTTATTTGTATTTTAAGCAACATGCAATAAAGACATGTTACACGAGCTGTAAAATCACTATAGGACTTGACCAGATATTTTAGGCATTAGTGAATTCACTGCTGTTTCTTGTATGCCTTAAGTTAAGCATGAATTCCATCCATTTTTAATATAAAGAATTTATCTCATTTCTCTGAGCCTTGCAATTTATGGTTAGGATGGGTTTGAATCTATCTGCTTGTCTAATAACAATGCACCATTTTTATCCAACTTTGAGTAATTTCACTTCTATAAATTGAATGTGTTGATTTAAGAAAATGTAGCTCCATCATGAAAATCTCTTTGCTTCATTGCAATACTTTTATTTTTGGACAGTATGTCAGATGATGAACAGGAAAGTGGATGTGATACAGTGGATGGTTCCCCAAGCTCAGACTCCTCAGGACATGACAGCCCCTTTGTGGAAAATGGCTTTGTAGACAATAACAATAAAAATAAGGAAGCAAGAGCCTCAGTTAACCCTGAAACCAAATCAACTGTTTGCACAGTAGTGGTACCACCCATGAGACTTGAAAACAGGTTACATCTTGAGGAACAGATGGTGAATACAGGTAAGGTAGTTCAGGTGTTTTTCTGTGCCAGTAGATAAGAATAGAAGTTTCAGTATTTATTCAATATATTTATTCAGTATATTAGATGAAACTGCTAATCTGCAGTAACCACTTCTAAACATTTAATTGTTGTATTGCATCATCATTTCTCCCTGCATGCTTAAGCAAATGAAACCTTATCTAACTTTTGCCAGAAGAGAATATTGACAACAAAAGCATGACACTGTTTATTTCTTTCTTGGAAGATGCTACATGCCAGCCACTGAGAAAGGGTCGGTCTGTCCTGGGAAGAATAAACCATTCTTCTGCAGCAGGAAACCGTCAGCACAAACTGACATCAGCATTCCATCAGCAACATGGAAACTTCAGTCAGGTGTGTGCAGTTGCATCCAACAAGCTCCAGACTTGGAGTTGGAGAAGTTGAGTTTCAAACTGAAATGCTCATTCAGTTGTTGGTCTGTGGTAGCTGCAGGTTTTCAGCAGCTTGATTAAAGAAGTGTTCAAATCTTGAAAAAATGGATTTCAACTTACTGGACAAGTCATAAGTATATTTCATTTTGGGTCATTATCTTAAAACAGATGATTCTATTTTAAAAAATAGCAGAAAAGTCACACTGGGAAAATTGTCAATGCTTGCACAATATCAAAGCATGAGACAAAAAGGAAAATATGTTAGCATTTATTCTTCCTACATCCAAATGCTCGAACACTTGTGTGCAGTTAAAATCTGCAGCTGTATCTCAGTGTTGTTCTGTCAGTAGTGTGCATGAAAATCTTCTAGTTGGAGTATCCAGAGGTGAGATAGAGCTTAGCAAACCCAGCTGTTTCTTACCTTTGCTGCCAGGTAATGAAGCTGGAGGGGAGATGACACTGTGATTGTAGTTCCCATCCAGTGATAGAATATACCAAAAGCTATTTTAAAAGTTACTTTTGTCATTGCCAAACAACACAGTAGATGTGTCTGCTGTGGCTGAGAACTGGAGTTGACACATGACATAGAGCTTAAGCCCCTTTTAATTAATTATCTTGGAGCTGCAGCTGCCTTGAGCATTTGGTTAGATAGCTGGAGGTACATTGATGTGAGAGCAGTACCTGTTTGTGTAAGTCTTTCAGAGAAACTGTGAATATTGAAAGTTAAATGCTAAATGAAAGCATGCTATATGTAGATAAGAGGATTTAGCAATAATGACTTGAATAGTTTAGATTGAAAGAAACATTTGGGTGGGTGACACGGTCTCCCCTTTTGCACGATTGTACAAAAGGATTGGTTTAATTAATTCTAAGTAAACCTTAATATGATCAGCATGGTATTAATTTTTAATCTCTTCAGTGTCTGCAGCTCCTTAGCCTCTTGGCAGAAAGTGTAGAACATTATTTTCATTACAAAAATTTATGCTGATCCTTCCTTCTTTGGTAGATGCCCTGTGTAGCTTGAAGTCTGCATCATTTAATGGGAGTAATTGATTTCTAGTCTTTTCTCTTTTAACTGTTAATGATTGCCACATCTTCCTGTGATCATAGACCTAGACTTCTGTTTGCCTAGTTGTCTCAGATATTTTCAGTCCGTTCATTATTTTTTCTGCTCTCCTCTAAAATTTCTCTCCTATTTGTCCTCTTTGTGCCTCATTATGGTGCCCAAACTGAATGCAGCACTTCCAATTGATGCCAAGCCAGTGCTGAGTAGAGTGGAATAAGCACCTTGCTCATGTGATACATGGTATTTCTGTTAAAACAGCCCAGCATGGCATTTTATCCTTTTTTTTCCCCCTTTTTCCCCCTTTGCAAGAGCATTAAAATAACTTGTGTTCCATTTTCCATCTCTTACTGTCTGCGCTGCTACCCAAATAGCTACTATATCTTTTTTCGTTCCGTCGAAGCATTTAATAATTCCCTTCTCTATATTTTAAGTTGACTGGTTTTAGTGCATCTTCCTCCATTTTTCCCTGCTCTCTTTGCTCAGGGGATCACTAAGCCCTACCTGTTTTCTCTTTCTCTGTCTGTGTGTGTGTGTGTGCGTGTGTGGCCAGGTCCAGCACTTGCAAGAGTGGAACGGGAACTTCACCCCGCGGAGGCAGCAGCAGCAGCAGCCTTTCCTGCCTGGCCACGCATTCTCTCTGCCCCAGGGCAGCCCCAGCCACCTACCAGGGAGCTCCCAGCTGGGTGGGCAGCCCAGCATCCTCCCGTACGCCTCGCCGGCTCCGCTGGGCACGGCCGCGCCCGTCGCGCACCTCCTGGCCTCGCCCTGCGCCTCCAGACCTCTGCTCCAGCACCCGCCCTACGGCCTGAGCCACGCCAGTGGCATCGTGCACCAGGTCCCCGTGGGCATCAACCCTCGCCTGCTGCCTTCCCCCACGCTGCACCAGACTCAGTACAAGCCCATCTTCCCACCCCACTCGTACGTGGCGGCCTCGCCCGCCGCCTACGCGGGCTTTCCGCTGAGCCCCACCAAGCTCAGCCAGTACCCGTTCATGTGAGAGCTCAGCCCGCCGAGGATGACACGGATGTTTGGTTGGAGAAGAAACATGGTGTTTATTATGTATTAGCCATGGCACAACAGGAAAATTATTTTTTTTAATCATGTAGACTTGGGTGCAATTTAAACAACTCTGAGCTTTAAAAAAAAAAAAAAAACCACAAAACAAACTCACTTTTAATGTGTTTTGCACATTTGGTATAACTTGTCTTTGGTCATGTTATCTTCTTATATAGTAACTTTAGACAGGTGACTTATGGGAGCAGAAATCTGGTTTTGCTCCTGCTATTTTTTATAAAATTGCCTTCTAACTAGTGCAAGACACGTCTACATTTGGGAAGCCATTCAGTGTACAGAACTAGAGCAACAGATGCACATGTGTCAGCAGTACAGTGTAGGAGTAATTTGTTTGTGTTGCGTACCTTGGTGTTTAAATGTTGAGTCACTTATCTAAAAGTTGAGCTGTTGTTCTTCACATTGCATGTGTCTTTTGCATGGGCAAAGAAAAGGCCTAAACATTGCTCTTAAATGTTGTTGTCCTAATAATCTCAGCTGCATTGTAAACTGTTCCCACACATAGTGCCTTAAATATTTGAGGTTGTTAATGTTATTACTTATATATAAATGTTGAGGACTGCAGCACTTAAAAATTCAGATCTGCTGATTTTTTGATAGCGTAACGCTCATTTTGGGTTTTGTGTGGTATTATTTTAGTATTGGGTGTATTTTCCTGATTGAGAAGGCAGCATGTTTTGCTGTAGCTGAATTTTGCTGTCTCTTTTTTTTCCCCCCCCCAGAATGATCTAGCTTCAAGAAAGGACTTTAGTAGTGCTTAAGGAAAGTTGATTCAGTAGCTATTGAGTAGTGACACACAAGACAGTATTTCACACTGGTAAATGGAACTGCAATACAACCTGAGTAGTTTATTTTAAAAGTGTTTGTCTAATTGGATATAATAAAATGTTTAGAGGTGAGGTTAGGCATGACTGACTAGCTAATGAAAGGAGAAGCCAAGTGCTCATTGATCCATGATGTGGTTTCATCTTAGCTTGAGCAAACCGTGCAGTATTTAATAACTAGTAGCAGAATATTTACTGTTGAAGCTTGAAAAAGATGTGAGTTCTTTGTGTGCAATCTTTCACTTATGCATGGGAGAGATTTTAGTCTTTTTACATTAATAGTATTTGTTTTAGCCTGTTGTGGGTGTTTGCTTATTTAATACATTCCGTCAGGGACGTAAATTACATGCTTCTCGCATTATTTTTATCTTTATTTTTTTTGTTGTTGTTGTTTTCTCCTTAGGAAGTGTGTCTTTTTGTTTTTTTTTGTTTTGTTCAAATGAAGTTGCTTTTGCAGCACCAAAGACTTAATCATCCATTTCCTATCAAAGGTAGCTACTTTTTCATAGACCTCAAGTATACTGTAGTGTAGAGATGATGGGATTTAACAGAAGGTATTAAGCTGAGGCTGTGTTTTAGCTTATGGGCAAGTAATAAATTGTATCATTTATCTTGAATGTATCATAGATAAGCTGCTATATAATGATTGCCACTTCAGATAGCTGTGAAATTAGGTGATTAACTAGTTCTTTCTTAGCCTTCTAATTTCTGTACAAGTCTAATTACATGAAATAGAAGATGGGTTTTGGGTTTGGTTTATTTTTTTTTTTTCTTTTTAGTTTTTATTTTTTTTTCATGTTTGAAGTGTCGTAACTACTATACTGTAAATGATGGCAGATGATTGCATATGTTTTTTTGGGGTGTGTTATTTGCATCAGTATTTTATCTCCATTAACTTTGAGCTCATCGCTGCATTTAAGTGGATGTATTAATGTAACTTAATTTTTTTATGTTTTCATATTGGCATTGTGTAGACACTTAAAAGCTGCATCTTGCAGGCTTGACTTAACTTTTTTTAAAGCAAAATCTGGAATACAATCCTTGCAATGTTGACTGGAATGAGAGTGCAAAGCATTTGAGTTTAACTCTGTCAATAAGCTAATAACTGGTAATCTTTTTCTTTACTCCACTAACACAAGCAGTGTTTTATTTAATGAATGTCTGAATGAAATAAATGTGCCTACATTTGGTTTATTTTTTAAGTAATAACTAAAATACAACAGTATTAGATCATAAAAAAAAAATAAAATACCAGCAGTACATTTTTAATCACACTGAAAATTAAGAAACCTAACTTTTCCCAAAAGTGTCAATGTTTTTAGTAACCAACTCTATGCATTTTGTACAAGTGTGTGTGTATATAAAGTATACATTAGCAACTAGGAGTATCCTGATGGATTTGAAATCTTACCAACACATATGTAAAGCCTAAACATAGGGAGTCAAATTGGATGTCCACCTTTACCACTTCAAACTCGTGCTGTGTGATCCAGCAGGCAGTTTTCTGTTCACTCCCTTTTTTTTGGTGCTCACTCCATTGCAGGCAATGGACACACCAAGAACCACCAATGCAAGTGGAGCACATTGATTTTTGTATCGTGGTAACAACAACAAAAACAACAAAATAATAATAATAATACAGCTTTTTTTTTGTTTGTTTGTTTGTTTTTGTTTCCTGGGGCCACGGGGATCATCATGGGTCTGATGTATTTTCTGTACTTTGTTTTTACTGTGCTTAAGGTTTGGAGCTGATGTGCTTGTTAAATTGACAGGGTTCTCTGCCTATCACCACAGTATCTGCCCTCTGCAGGGAAAGGTTGCTGTAAATGCACCCCAAATTAGATTTTGCTGCTCTTTCTGTGTATTGTAATCTTAGAAATGTCTGCATTTCAAAGAGTGGAATATTTGGGATCCTGCCACAGCTCAAATTCAACACAGCAGGTGACTTTTTCCCCCCTCCTCCCGCAATATACTCTGAGAGAATGGGCTCTTGTCACTGCAAGTGTCTGGGGCCCATCTGCAGAAAAAAAAAGCTTTCAGGGCGAGGGCCTTTTCTGTGAAAAAAGTCATCCTCTGAGAAGCATTTTTACATGATGCCATTTTAATGCCTTTTTTAAATAAAACACTGCATGACTACGGAATTGCATATCTGCATATTACTTTAATTTGCAAGGTTTTATATGAATTTCTTGTGTTCGGTTTTTAACTTCAGGGTGTTTTATTGGTCAAATATGCTACTGTATTAACTCCTTTTTTTTTTGTTGTTTTAATTTTTAATTTTTCTGTTTTTACTGCTAATTAACGTGGTTTGTGTTAAGTAAAAGTTAAATCACACTGCAAGCTGTAGGAAGACTTGTTCTAGAAACACCCAGTGATAGAGACTTGATTAATGAGGTTGAACTGTTACTGTTTAACAATTTGTAGACTTGTGGCTTTTTTTTTTTTTTTTATTTTTGCTTTGGATTTCTCTGCTACACTAGTTCGCCATGTAGCAATTGCACTGTGCAATATTACAATATGAGGACTGGGAAAATTTTTTATGGATGTAATGTCTCTTACAGTTTGCGATAGTATTTCTTTCTAGTTCTCAGTGATTTAAATGTGACCAAGCCTTCTGTACTTTGTCACAAAAAGCGGGTTTTCCAGGTGACTATTTTGGTGAGTGTCAAAATAAGAATTTATGGTGTATTACTGTCAAGATTCACTTTGAATTAAAATATATATTGCAGCAGATGACTTCTGGTGGCTTTTATTTTTTGCTGTGTTACATGAAGGCAGAGATGTTGAAAATTCACAGAGAGGGCTCTAAGATGCTGACATAATCATTCAGCTGAATTTCTTTCTGAAATTTTAAATTTTGTTAGCTTTCAAGCCTGGCTTCAGGGTGGTCTTGAGAAGCCATCTTTGGTGCAGCCACACCTTGGAAGGCTCTTTGTTCTGGATGGCCCATTTTTACAACCTTAGAGGAAGGTGATCTGGCACGGACACCTGCAGACACCTCGCTCCTGCTGAGGTTTGTGCCAAGCCATTGGCCCAGCCAGCAGGAAGGTGTTCCTGCTGCCACAGATGGCCCCACGTGGTCCCTGGCTCCAGATGGCCACCTGCTATGGACCAGAAGTCTGTGGCAGGCACATTTGGCAGTGCTGTTGTCAGCCAAATGTGCTCACTCTGCCATGGGGCTGCAGTGCTTGCTGAAACCCTGGTGGCTGGGTGCACACGCGTGCTCCTGGGGAGGGAGGATGGCTTCTGTGCCTGCCTCTGCGTTTAAGGGTCAGTCAGAAATGAAATGTAAAAGACTGGAGTGTCAGTGCAGTATATTTTTGATACCAAAATATTTCAGAGTTGACAGAAACTTCAGTTTTCTAAATGCAAGGTGCTGCTGCTGAGGCTCTGTCCCAGTGCAGTTGGTCACAGTGTCTGCAAAGCTTTTCCTGCTGCTCCCTGCCTCAGGTGATGTGTGAACACCTCTGTCCAAATTCTGCAGACTCCTGGTGCTTTGAAAGCTGCTTCCTTTCCCTTCCTTATAGCTAGCCTTGTGTGTTGTTGACTTTTAAATGCATATTGGTGTCTAGATCCCACTTTTCTCATAGCAGATAGGGCTATTGGCTTGGTGCACTTCACACTCTCACTTCTGGCAACCTCTGACAAACAAGGAAAGGCAGCCTGAGCCTTTCAAAGTGAACACTGGGTCTGTGAAGCCCTTTCTGCTCTTGCTTTCTATTAGTAATGATGCCCAGCTGTCCCCTGTGTTCTTTCCCATCCTGTGGAAGGAGTGGACTGGGACTAGGTAGGTGTAAATCATCTTCCTCTCTAGCTGTCTTTAGGATGACAAACACTGATTTCAAATTCGGTATTTTCCCTGTCACTAAATGCCAAGGACAGGTTTGTACTGCAGAGTCGAAGTTTTGGAGGCTTGTGGGAAGGGCTGCTCCCCAGTAGGGAGCTGTCACTTCCCTAGAGGCCGGGAATGTTCAGCAGGTGGTGTCTGGAGCAGTGCAGAGCCCTGGGAACACCAGGGCAAGGCTGCAGCCCCTCCTGCCTCTCCCCATGCTCTGACTGTCTGTCCTGCTGTGCAGGAAGGCTTATTAAGTCAATGGGTAAGGTGATTAATGTTAATTATATCTTCCTGCCTTTCTCCTGTAGGAAGGAAGTTGCATTTTCTCTCTCAGGAGGGGTGGGTTTGGGCTCTAAGCAGGTTCAGATAATTCTACTGCCTTTATCCTGGTGAACAGCACTGAGTGTTCTTTGTTAAAACCATAAAGCTTTCTGCTGAGAGGCTGAAACACACATTTGAATGGATTCTTCTCCTTAGACCCTGAAATGGCAGGTTAGGAGCATCTACACCCTCTTGGCAGAGATGCCTGGAGGCTGGACTCCATTCTGTGGTTGTATTTGATGTTCATGAAAATGAAAAATGCCAACTGTTCTGTTGCAAAGAGAGACCATGGCCTGCCACCAGCTTCACAGAGAGGTCACTGCCTGGCCACAGTCAATTCTCATCCGTGGATGAGATCCTTGACATATGGGTTCCCCCATAAAAAGAGGCAAGACTCGGTAGGTCTACTGCAAGCAAAACAGTTTTGGATGTGGAAAGGAAAAAAAAACCCAACCAACCCATACAGGATTAGAAAAGTTAAGTTTAGGAAGTGGCTAACTGCAGTTGCTTGGTGAAACCCCAGTGATATGTCACTAGCTGTAAAAGATCCATTCCTCATTCTGGAAAATACAGAGTTTTAAAATCCTTTGAAATAACAACTCAGTCTGCTACTTGTGTATGTGCACAATACATGCACACACTGTAATGGAAAATTAAGAGAAAACCATACTGCTTAAGAGTTAACCTGAAAAAAGTGCCGGCAAAATCAGCTAATTGATGGCTCTGTTACAAAGCCGAGTTGGGACAAAACCTAGAAAAACACGGAAATGATGGAATGAGGTTTGTGCAGGGCTCCCTGAAGGTGCCAGCAGAGGGCCCTGCACTAAACGTGCTGGCCCTGGATTAAGCAGAGCGATGAGCAAGCTCCATTTCACTATAATAATCATAAACTGCCATCTTTGCTCTGAATAATCGCTGGCAGTCATCAAGGGGAAGCTAATTTTGCACGGAGTGAATTAGTGATTTGGGGGAAAAACAAAACGGCGGAAATGGGACAGCGTAATTGTGTTGGTGACACCGGGAGCGTGCTGAAGCAGGCAGATGAATATGGAATCGTGGGTTGTCAGGGTTTTGGATGCTGCCAGCGGCTGGGTACCAGGGTGTCAGGCTCTGGCTGCCCCATGCCGAGGCTTGCTCCGCTTCAAACCTGACTTCTAAGAATTTCTCAGCACGACAACTTCCAGCAGAGTCGAATTGCTGGGAGGCTGGGACAGCTTTCCTGCGTGTAAGCTACGCTGCAGCCTTTGAGGATGTGCTGTCGGGTCCTGGAGCGTGCGGTGCCCCAAACTCACCTTTGCACTGCTCCTCCTCCCACCATCACCACCTGCTGCCCGCAGGCACGGTCTGGAACGAAAAGAATTCGTGGATGCAGTTCAGAAAAGAGGCGATACCAGAATCAAGAATTCAGGGCTGCCTCTACTGCAAATAAGACTTGGAGAAAACACTAAATGGACTGCCCCAGTGCTGGGTGTGACCGTGAATTGTGGCAGCAGCTGGGGCTCATCCCTCTGCCGTCCGTAACACATTTCGTGCGCTTCCGTGCGCTTTCGTGATCTCCCGGTGTACCTTAAAGCAAATCAGAGAGGAACCTCCGACTTGGAGCTTCCCTTTGAGTCTGGATGTCCGAGCCCCAGCCCAGCCGGGGAGGGGGTGATGGAGAGAGCGCAGGAGAGGAGCGCTCGCAGAAGAGCTCTCCTGTGTTTGCACAGCGGGTGGCTGAGGGAGCGGCCGGTTTGAGCATCCCCTGCGGTACACGGGAGCTTCTTTATTCTCACAGCTGCTTCTGCGCTTGCAGAAACGCTGCCAGTGGCGATCGGCGCTGTGGCAGGGCTTGGCTCTGCCAAGAGGCGGTGCTGGCTGCCGCCTGGGATAACGAGGGACCTCTCTGGAGATGTCCCGGCCCGGCGACTCCCAGATGGGGACATCGGCTGGCAGGGAACGCTTCCCCCAGTGAGCAGAGAGCGACTTTCAGCCAGGTCGCAGCATCGCTGAGAGCGGGTGCACCCCCGTTTACACCCCGAGGTAGTGCAGGGCACAAACAATTTGCTGAAACGCGAGGGAGGCGACAGATTACCCGAGAGCCGCTGTCGCACCGCCCCGAGCCCACGGCCCCCGCTCGACGCTCCTGCCACGGCCCCGGCGGAGCGCGGGGAGCGGCGGAGGGGTCCACGCGGCCCCGGCAGCGCCGCCCCC
>VWYI01046042.1:103410-291737 GCA_013399455.1 Anthoscopus minutus
CGCGGGTGGCGGAGCGGGCCCGGCCGCGGCCGTCCTGCTGCTCGCCCTCATCGTGGCCGTCCTGCCGAGCGCCCGCGCCGAGCAGGGTAAGCATCAGCAGCAGCAGCAGCAGCAGCAGCAGCGCGGACGCGGGAGGAGCGCGGGGCCGTCACCGCCCCGGCCGCGGGCTCCGCGGGGCTGCCTCACCTGCTGCGGAGCCGCCGGGGCCGCGAGAACGGCCAGAAGGGGAAGCGAGCCCCGTGCCCGGCACCGCCGGCAGCGGGGAGCAGCCGGGAGCTTCTCTTTGTCTGCCGCATCCCTTTTTTTTTTACTGCTCGCGGAACAGAGGCTTGTCTGTGGACAGGGGATGCTCGGGTTTTGTGCCTTTCTCCGAGATAGCCGGCGCTGCCGTCACCCGGGGGCTGGCGCATTTCCGATGGGACGGGATAGTTGGATTAGGTCTTGTTCCTTGCGGAGAAAGGGACGGGCAGAGGCTTTTGTTAAACCAATTCTAGTGATTCTCGGCGTGTGTGTGTGTGCGGTGGGGAGGAGGGGAAGATAAGGAGGGGTTAGGAAAGGGCAAGCTCTGCTCTGAGGTCTGAGCGCTACATCTCAAATGCTGCTGAAAGCTCCGACAATTTCTGGGTTGTATTTTTCCTATTTGCCTGGACTTTTTGCATCGGGCAGTGTCCTGTGCTCTCCAGACTTCTCACAGCAGTGGATATACTCGCTGACCTCAATGCAGAAATGGTTCCTGTTGCTGGCACTTATTGTATGTGCCAGATAGGGATGCCAAATATAATTCTGAGGCTATGCTGCAAGAGACTAAAATTGATATAGGGCTGGATTATTCCTCTGGATTTAAGAAAGGACTAGGGATGTGAGTCCACGTTTTTAGCATGTATGTTCAACTATTGTATACAGCTGATGTCAGTTTTACAGCCATAGTGCATTAAGGTTTGTCATCTGCGGGCTGTAGGTTGGTGGAACAGTGCCTCTTACTGCATTACTTGTGCTGGGCATGTAAATACCACAGTCTGATTTACCTCTGTAAGACAAATGGCCAAATGATCAGAGGAATGGCTGATTTTTTTTACCTTTGCTCTCCAAGTCAGCCTGGATTTCACAGGAACTCTTGCAGCACACCTGAGTTATGTGTTCCTTCACTTGGAGGTAGCCAGGCTCTCAGAGCCCAGTTGCCAAAGCTGAGGTGTTTCTGACAATGCAACAAGACACCTCTTGGTGCTCCAGCATGAGATTCAAGAGCAGGGTGAAAAGAGTTAATATTCTGTTTCTTCCTTTGTGGTCTGCACATATTTATGGCACAGCCATGATCTCATTTGTAAGTGAGGAAATCTAATAGAGTTAAAACCCCTGTTTGTGGGTATCTCATAGCCAACAGCTTGGAAAAGAGAAAAAGAGGTGAGAAGCAACAACAGCAGCAAGCCAAAGTACATAATCACAGTGTACACAGCCCACACAGTGGAAAATACTGTCACTGATAGGCTTTGCTTGGGAATTTTAGATTATTGGGTACTTACAGGAAGACACTAAACATAATTTGTTGTACTTGATAGCTTTGAGCTATTCAGCTGAAATTGCAAATAAAACTTTACTGCTCCTGGGCCATGTTGATCGCTGGATATGATTGCTGAGGTGCATAAATTGGATGTCAATTAACCTTAAAAGCTCTGCCTCCCCGAGGCATAGAGCACAAGCAATGCTGCCTCCCATTGAAGTCAGGAGTAAAACGTGGTAGAGCCAAATTTTCGATCAAGAACATAATTTGGGTCTAAGAATGTTTATAAAGAGTAGTCTTAGCCTGGATTTCTTTTAAGCAAGTGTGCTTTTATTCATTTTGGTGATTACTATAGGAATGAGTATGATTTATAGAGCTGATCTACTGCCATGGTGGGGATAAAGGATGCAGTAAACACTGGGAACAGCACTTGTCATGCACCATTTTTACTACAGCTTCCTCCACTGGGCAATATTTGCCTCTCTGGGTAAATTAGATCTGTGCAGATGCACACACTCAGGGATAAATGCTCCATTCTTCTTTTGGGTTTGTGTGCAGCACCTGGCATTGCAGTGTGTGAAGACAAAGCAGGGAACTAGGAGCATGGAGGGAAAAACCTGTTTTACTTTGGTGCTGCTGCTTCAGAAGACAACTCAAAATTTTCCTTATCCCTGAGATCAACTGTGTTTTCTTAGACTTCAACACAAAGGGCAGCAATCCCCTCAAAAAGAGATGCTGGCAGGATGAGCATTGGGTTTCCAGCTGTTGGCTATCTCTGTGTTAAGGGCTCAGTGCTGCTCAGTGCTCTGGGACACTTTCACCACGGACTACAGAATGATTAGGTGTCAAACATCAGATAAGAAGCTTTATTCGTAGTTTTAACAAGTATTTTATGCTTCTTTAGCTGGGCCCCTGCCACACTGCCCAGTGACATGCAGAGCTAATCATTAATTTCCACAGTGTGCCACACCCGGGACCACTGCTTGAGTTCAGGTTGAAAACAAAAGTTACATTGCCCACCACAACCAGGTTTACAGAGTGGCAAAAATGAAGTCAAACTGAACCTATCTGCCAAGAAAGAAAAAAGTGAAGCACCAGGAATCAGAGGTGGGAATGTGAGGCTTCAGGTTGACTCCTACCATGCTCCAGCCAGGCAGAACTCGCTCTGTGACCCAGAGGTGTGAACTGTGGGCAACCATTTCCCCTGGGAGGAGAGACAGAGTTTTGAAAGGCAGCTGTTGAAAGCTGACCTGGTGTTGGTGGAGCATCTCTCAGCCAGTCAATACCTCAAGAGTCACTATTGTATGAGCAAAACAGAGGGAAAGGCACATATTTACTCATGGTTGTGTTGCTCATGAGATTAATCAGCTAATCAGAGGGACTGCAGTGGGGGGCCTGTGGAAGTAAAGTTTAAAAATACACCTTTTGCATTTTGAGTCATCCTTTGTGCTTGCTTGTGTAGCCAGTTTGAACGATAAACCTGTCAGGGAAAGGTCCATTTCTCCCTGTGCTGGCTGAGCACCAGCACAGTGAGATCTCACCTTAATTAACAATGATTTCACAAACAATAAGGACACCTCCAGCGCCGTGGCTGCTTCTCGCAGCTGGAGCTTTGATTGAACAACTCAGAGAGTGCTCCGTGCCAGCTGCTAAATTGCCAGTGCCACCAAGGCTCCTGATGGATGGCAGCTACCTGGGCACTGATTGGGCGCCTCTGAGCTCCTGGAATTCCCCAAAAAGCACTGGAATTGGTGCACCTGCAAGCTCAGGGGCTGCTGTTCTCATTGCCAAAGGAGCTGCTGCAGGGGTGAGGGCTCTGAGCACGTGGAGCACGAGTCCTTCCCTAGATCCAGCTCTGTGCTATGGGAAGGGATGAGGACATGGAAAAAGGCACCCTCTGTTTCTCCTCTGGTTGCTCTCCACAATTACCAGGCCAGCATTTTGGAAGATCAGTAGTTTCAGATTGGTTGTGTCACTGTTTCGATGTTCTGATCACCCCACCAGAGCAAAATGCCTGCAGACATCTCAGGCACCCTGGGAAAGAACAGTGAAAAGTTCCAGTTCTGCCTCATTTTAGTCAAATCAAAACAGGGATCTACAGCTGAAAGAATGGGCTGCCAGGAGCATGCAAGAAGGTGCTTCTTTGGCAGGATTTGAGGTTTTGATGGATATGCTTGGCACAGATCCTCCAGCCATGAATTCCCTTCTTCCTCTGCGTTCCTGGATCTGAGCTGGTCATAAATAATTAGCTGGCAGTAAATAACCTGGATTTGGTATCCACATGGATAGAGAATGCTCTAAATTCATCTCTTCTGAAACCATTCCCAAGAAGCTGTTCTCTGTAGATTAAGATGAGCAGGTAGCTCAGTGTAGGTTGAGGAGTATCCATGTTTTTCCTGTAGGGAATTTCTGACTGGCTGTTTTAAGGTTGATGGTGAAAGAACTTTTAAATCTTGTTTTCTGGCATGTTCACTCACCCATTGGTGTACTGAATCCTCCTAGTCTTCACTGGGCTGTTTTTTTAAATCTTTCACACTTGCTTGAGGTCAGGCCGATGAACAAGAGGAGGGGGACTGTGAGTAATTTTCTGTTTGTGGTGTTTTCTTAGTCATGTGGGAAAGGTTGTTTCTGCTGCAGTAAATACTGATAATGTTTGCAGATGAATTCGGGCTTCAAGGTCCAAACATGTCAACAATTCATTAAAAAAGAAATGAGCATTTTGGTGGTTATTTGCTGTTCTCACTCCCTTCTGCTGTGTCCAGTGGAGGAGCTACTGCACTTCCTGAACTGACCTGCCTTTTCCTGCTAAACCTGCGACGTGGGGAGAGCACTGAGGGGCTAAGGACAGGGCATTTCTCAGCTCAAACAGCACACAGACAAGCTCCCAGTGAGGGTATTTAATTAGAAGTTAATATATATTAGCTAGATATTAATCTAGAATATATAATTAATTATACCAAATATATTGTTATTTATTATTATAGCATAATATATAATGAATATGCATGTTATATAATGTATAATGCATACGAATAATATATTTGAGTAATGATTACTTGTAAGAGGTGCATGCCATGTATATGTAGAGGTATATAGCATGGATAGGAAAATGTAACACACAGATTTCTTCTTGATCTGGAGGTTAAATCAGAAGAAATACCTCTTTGCATTCTGGGGGCAGGAGGAAAGAAGGAAAAATGAAAGAGCATTCAAAGCTGAAAGCAATAAAAACCCAAACTCATAAGACAGTGCCTGTTTCCATGTTTTCTCCACCCTGTAGGTATGAAACTGTCTACAGCACCTTGTCTGTCATTTTAACACCTGTTAACAACCTTTTTAGGGAAATGCTCCAGCTGATTCCTGCTGACTTTGAATGGGAAGAATAAGTGGGAGGAATTACAGCAAAATCTGTGTGAGACTGTAAACACACAGAGTAAGTCTGGGTCTCTAATTTTCAGGTATTATCATCAGGTTTGGTGCATCAGCAGGGGAGCAGCTGCAGCTCTTCTTTTGAAATTTCTCCTGAATTGCCCTCATGTGTCTGCATTTTCCTGGTTATGGCTGGAAAGCCTCTGTGTGGACTGCAGAGATTTTGGATGCTCTCTAGGAAAGTCTTTGTGCATGAGACACCCACTGGGGTGTCCTTCCCTGCATATGGGTGGTGATAAAACCTTCCTGCAAGGAGCTGATATAAATTGCAATCCATCTGTGTCCCAGGTAATGAAAAAGCAGCAGAAGTATCCTGCACCACTCTGCTGCTTAGTGATGCTCTCACTGCAGTGTCTTCAGCTGGAAAGGTGTGAGAAGTCTTTAAACAAATTGGTGCCCTGTGTTTGAGAGGTATGGATTTTGTAAATTGTGATAATTTATTATTATGGTGTAATGCCTAGCTAGGCTGACACAAGATTGATTCATCCATGCATGTCATTCATATCTAAGAGGCTGATTTTTTTCAGTGTTACTAAGACAAGGAAAAGGCTAAGCATTTAAATGCATGGAAATTAAAATGTCAAAAAAAAAAAGAAACCAGATTCCAAAGGAATGGGAAACAAAAATCTATTAGTTTTCTGTGGTATTTCTTAAACAATGAAATAACTGACACCAGCAAAATATTTTGGCAACTAATGTAAAAATGGTAAGAAAAGAGTTGAAATATGGAAGTTTGTCTGAGGAAGCAGTTTCTTACCAGATAGTTGCTCTTTGTTTGGAAATAATGAAAATGATTTAGCTTATTTGATGTTCTTTGTCATTCAACTTCTGAAAAACCAATCTAAAGGAAACCATTACAGACTTGATGACTTCTTCCTTTGTGTAGTTTTCCTTTAATCTGATGAGTAGCTTTGGCAGATGAATGTGTCAGTAGTGAAAAATTGGATTTTTATAGGGGTCATGGCTAATCAGGAGAGTTTTCTGTCATTGTCCTCGATGAGAGGTCTTGAAGCTGAAATTTTTAGGGGTAGTTTTCAAAAATTCTTAAAACTGATATTTTTGGTTTTATTTAGCATATTCTGGTCTGGTCTTCTATTATACTATAACTTTAAAAGTATTTCTGTGATCTTGTGGTCTTGGCTGAATGTTTCCAAGGCTGTTGCAGGCATGGTTGTTGTTGCTGCCCTGCATTCCCTGAGGGGTTTGTCTGAACTTCCTGGTGCTCTCCAGTTCTGAAAGTCTCAAACCCCCATGAGTAGTTTTCTTTGTTTGTTTATTTTGTTGGTTTTGTTGGGGCTTTTTACAATTTGTTTTCTTTGTTTGTTTATTTTGTTGGTTTTGTTGGGGTTTTTTACAATTTGTTTTCTTTGTTTGTTTATTTGGTTGGTTTTGTTGGGGTTTTTACAATTTGTTTTCTTTGTTTGTTATTTTTTCACTGAGTGTAGCTGCTGAATTCGATACACATAAAAGCAGACTTGAAAAAAAAAACCTGTCCACTGTTGGCTGTCAGTCCATAAACAGACAAGAGCTCTGAACCATAGTGGATACTACAGGGATGTTTTCAGGACTGCAGCCTCCTGAATTTTTCAATGTACTTCCCTGTGCAAGGTTTGGTATCTAAAATATGTTGTTGTTTAAAAACAAATGTTTGACTTTATTGGACTATTAGAGCTTGACCTTAAAAAGGTCTACAGGCAGCGATCTCTTGCTAAATAAATAAGTGGGAGTGTTGATTAGACATTTTATGAGGTGTTCTTTGTGGCTGTCCTGCTGTTAAAAAACCCCATTATTTTCTCTGTGTACCTCCCTTTAGGCTGTTGAAACACCTATAAAAAGATGATGAACTCCTGTCACATAATTAACATGTAGTTACGGAGTTATTTTCAAAAGGACTTTCACCAGATTATCACCTACCAAGAACTCTTTGTGTTCTACTGAGTGAAGCAAAACCTTAATGTTTTACTGGGAGTCCATGTACAAAAATGTTGTTGACCAGCTGGGGTTACTCCAGTAATCCCATATCCTAAAGAATAACTAAGTGCAAGCTGGAGAAGGGTACTGCTTGGCCATAAGGAGTGCAGGACACAAGAAAACTTCTGGTAAAACATTTCCAGGCATTTAGGTCACAAAGGAGCCACTGGTGTGAAATTTGCCTTCTGAATAAAGTGAGCCTTAAGTTTTCTCTTCGTGGTAGTGACTGATGCACACGTGGCACAGCAGCTGTGATCAAGTCGTGCCTTTTGCTCTGAGATCTCAGAGTGTCCCATCAAAGGTGTGTTTCCCACATCTTTCACCATCCTTGTGACTCCTCTTTGAAGTGTTTTCAGTCTGGAGTCCCTCTCAAGCTGCAGCTCCAGGCTGGTCTGGTGTTCCTGGTCCATCAGCAGCAGTGCCAGATACAATTTTTGTTGTAGTGCTGATCTTCCCAGGTATGGAAGTTAAATTAAGGTTACTCCTGTAGTGGTGCCCATTGATCTGATTATTCATCTCTGCTTCCAAGAGTTGATTTTGTGTTTTAGAACAAGTCTACTCTGCAGACTTTGGTGTAATTGAGAGAAGCAAGGTTAAGGACCCTGCAGTTCAAGAGCTTCTCCTGCTTCTGGCAGCTGCTCAGTAGCCACAAGCCTCCATCACAGCTGCCCTCACAGACAGTCTTACCCTGTAAAATTGGTCTCCAGTGCTTATTTCCAGATGTGTGGTCTGGTACCTGACTGCATCTGAACATTCATTGCTCATCACCTCCCCACTCGTCATCTGAGAGCTTTTATCAGATAGTTTTGACTTCCTCCTGACAGAAATGTTGGCTGCAAGGCTGGGAATCAGTCCCCACGTGAGTCTGTTAAAAGCACTGCTGCTCAGTTTAATCATGTAAAGTCTATTGCATAGGCACCATATCAATTTTACATTTTGTTAATCAAAATGTGAGACATAAAGTCAAACGCCTCGCTGAAATTTAAGAACACTAGATCAAAAATTTAGTCTGATAGAAATATAAAATGAATTTAAAGTGGCTCATTGTCCATAAAAATTCAATCCTGGGCATTAATTATTCCATCCTCTCTTTGTTCCATCATCAGTCATATCCTTTCTCTGCTGATCCAGTCTATGATCATCATCAATATCCAAATCTCTATTTGACAGTTCCCACTTACCCTGTTTAAATGTCACAATATTATAGAACAAAGGTAAATACTGTTCTTTGTTTGCTTTGCCTCCTAGCACTAGCAGTGAGGAGACAATCAACAATTGAGGAAAAAGAACCCAAACAAGCCCTTATTCCAAACCAGCCAGTGATGCTTCATCCTCCCTCTGGCTGTTAGGACTCTTCCTTTTGTGACAACTTTGGCTTCCTCTGTCCTGCAGCGTGGGCCTGGGTGCCCTAGGTAGGAGACAGGAATGGCATCTTGATTTTAATCTCCTTTTTGTCCTCCAAAAGCCCCCAAGTCAGCCACTGCAATTAATGAAACCCTTGGAATGCTCGAAGGGAAGCACGTCTAATGCTTATCTGAAATTACACTCCAGCCCTGTGACATGCTGCAGAACATTCATCCCTGCTGGATGGGCTGCCTGGGCACTGCTACACCACTGAAATTCTGCTGAAAAAACAACAGCTTTGGAAAAAAGCTGAAAAAAACCCAACAGCTTTTTTTTGGGGGGGAAAAAAATAAAAAATCGGTGGTGAATTAGAATTTGTAGATAATGGGAGCAACACTGAGATAAAAGTGTTTGGAATATTTGAGGTTTATCAGATATTTCAATGTAGCCAATATTTTCAGTTGAATGCAGATAATTAGAATCACCCCAAAGAAATGATTTTACAGGAGAGTATTCTCAGGATGTGGTGCAGTTTTCAACAATATTAACTTCAAGCTACAATAATGTAGCATATTGTGCAGAGTCTGTGTGGGACAGATTTCTGCAGCTATTATTACAACTGTCCAATCAAAGACATCTCCCTGTATAATTTCTACAATTATTTAACTGCTAATTTGATTCTAAAATTGTCTTTCTAGGCAATTATTGCTGAAATCAATGCCATCTACTCGTGCACTCAGAGCAAAATTCTTAGCATTGTAGCCAGCCTAAATTCACTGAATGGGTGTTGAATTGCTTAAAGTACTTGGGTATTTCTGTGACTAATTAGGTCTAACCAGGAGTATCTTGACTGTGAGGTCTGGGCTGGTCAGGGGTGGGATAGGAGGAATCCTGGGGGCAGCAGTGGGTGGGACTGAGGCTCTGAGCAGCGAGCTGGCTCTGAAGAATGGGATGTTTCTCCACTAAGTTTGTAGGGATGCAGCTGGGAGCAGCTTCCAGAAGGTTTTCAGGATTTTTCTCATTTGCTATGCGATAATGACGAAAGAAAAAGGTGAAACTAGTATGAAGAGCATCAAGTATAGAAGATGACAGTGGTGCTTTCCTAAAGTGCAGGCTTAAACAAACTGAAGTTGGCATTTTAATGTGCCCAGCAAGTTGTGCTGCTCATTTGAGCCCTTCAGTGACTGGGGCAATGTCAATAAATAAAGATTTATCTGGAAGATAAATAACTGCAGCGTGGTATTTCAGTTATCTGTGCCTTCTTAAAACTGGTTTTCCCCCTTCAATAAGTGGCAAGTCTTTTCAGGAGATAGAATTGTTAGCCAGACAACAGAGTGTGAAGTTACCTGCATGAGTTAAGCTGATGTAGTGCTGAGACATCTCTGCCTCTGCTCTGTGTGAGTGTGACATTTTCAGGAATGCTGTGAACTTTATTCCAGTTCACAGTGGTGCACAGTTGTTGTTTTGGTATTGTTGATTTATCTTTCCAGAAGGATGAAAGAAATACAGTGATGTTTATAAGTCTTCTCACTATGTTGTTTTTTCTGTTACACCAAATACATTTTTGTTGAGAGTAAAAAAACCAAGTGTGTTGGTTCATCTGCCTGTTTTTAGGAAATGTTTGGTCTCTCTTGTTTCCTCTGCTCTTGTAAAAATCTAGTTTGGGATGAATTAACTTGAAAAGTGCATAGATCTTACCTTACATCACCCACCAGTAAACTACCAGCTAAAGAGTAACTCAAATTGTGTGTGTGTAAGCTGCTGGGAGCAGCAAATTCCACCTTTTCGGTGTCTTTGTGTATATCAACACAAATTTCAGTGCATCTTGAGAGAAATAACATGGTTTTGCCTCTTAAGCACTCAGTGTGTGCCTCTGCAAACAAAGATTTATTGCAGAGCACCTTCCTCTTTTTACAGACCTTTAATATCAGAATAATGCCATTGTTTCTCTTCAATGCTGTTTAAACATGTGAAAAGTTATACAAAAATGATAGCAATTGCATAATGGCAAGTTATGTCTTTTATTTCTCTATTTCTGGATGAAGTAAGACTTAGCCCCATCTGAGTGACACTTAGAATTCTTTTGCTGTATCAGTACTTTTCCCAGTGATAATATTGGTATTTGTTCTTGTAAATAACTGAAGGATTGCTATTTTAACCGATGCCACTGTCTCCTTAGGGAAATGACTTTTTATGATTATTAACACTGCACCTTTGATAATTTTCATGTGTAAAAGGGGAACACAATCTCAGTTTGGATCACAGAAAGGCTTTCTATTTAATGCAAGTGGATTCTTAGACTGAGGCAGCAACATGATTTAGGAAACTTAGAATAAATGGAGTTTTAAGCAAGAATTAATTTTTTGATTCCTGAAATGTATCCTGACAGTGTTGATAGCACGGCATTTAGATGAGGTTTCTGGAGTGTATTTTTGTCAGGGGGGTGCAATAGGGATAATTTTTAAATACTTGCCAACCTGTACATATCCTATTGTGTGCTAAGAACTGTTCTTAGGAGTATTTTTAGGCTCACTGGGTAAGCTGTCTTTGCCAGAGAAAACATTCAGTAGTATTCAAGAGGAGAGAGATGGTGAAGTCACTTAAGGGAATGTCTCCTGTGGCTGCCCCAGCACTCGCAAGGAGTTTGTGTTCCTGTTCTGTATTCTCTCAGCTGGCAAACCAGGGGAAATTCTTCATCTCCTTGAGGAAACAGAGAGTTCACATCCCACAGTCCACCCCAAGCCTATCCCCACCAGGCAGTGGCTGTGGGGCACCTGGAGTTTTTAATGGTTCCATGCTGGAAACCATTAAGGGTGCTGCATGTGCAGTGCCCTTGGTTCTATGGCTAGCAGGTCCTTTCTGAGTTGACTCCAAGCTCACTGTTCCTCCAGTACAAGTGAGTCAAATATTTCTGGCCCTCACTGGGGTGTGCAAGTGCCTGAAAGGCTTTAGTTAAACTCTGCCTGGGCCTCGCTGCACGGCTCCTGCTGGCAGAGCTGTTCAGAGATGACGTGATGCACACTGTCTTGGTTTGGAAAGACAGGTGTCTGCTAAGGAAGGCAGAAACTTCCCTTGAAATGGAAAAAAATATAAACCACCCCCCTACCCTGTATTATTATAATCTTGAAATGAAGGTGCTCTCAGGCAAAGATATGGGAATAGGAATAACAGTTCTTTACTAAGGAAATTAAAATGAAAATGCAGTAGGATAAAAAAAAGCAAACCAACAAAACCCAGCGCAGTGGCAGAGTGAGAACACAGCCTGACAGCCTGTTGGGCAGGGTGCTGGCAGCAGTCCCATTAAATGGTGGCTGCAGCCTCCTGCAGTGACAGATGTGGCTCTGTTGGAGCAGGGATCCTGTAGAAGGGAGGAGTTTTCCTCTGAAGCTCCAGTGCTGTAGCTGGGCCTGGTCTCTCCTCTGGGAATGCAGTGCAGAAAGGCTGCCTGTGGTGTTCCCAGTCTCAGATTGTATCCAGGTAGGAATGCTTGGCTCCTCCCCTGGGTGGAGCCTCTCCCAATGGGATGATGGAATTTGCTCAGCCATGCAGTGAGACTCCCTGGGCCATGAACAGAAGATTTCCCCTGGAGGGAGGATGGGCTGTGGAAGAGATAAAGAACTGCCCCAGCTGGTTTGAAGAGCTGGGAATAGAACACAGACTTGGGGTTACATCCTGCATTGCAGCCCCAGACACACACTTTCCTACCATCAGCTCTGCAGAATGAGTGTGCTCCAAGGAGCATTCCCCATGCTGACAGCAGCATCTACATCCAGTGAGCTCAGGCTCTTGCAATCCACATTGCTGTTGCACATTTTGCTTCCAAAAAACATCACAAATTGCAGGAGCAGCACTGATGCAGTTGGTAGTACACTCACAGATCTCTCTGTATTAAACCCTGTTTCTTTGTGAATGTCTTGGGAAACAGTGGTCATGGGGTGGTTTCTCTAAATACAGAGGAGAGAGAGGACCCTGATCCATTTTTCTGTGATGGATTTCCTTACCTAAGGTTGCTCTTGCTGAGTTAATTTCAGTGCAGAGCACCAAATTTTCACCTTCACTTTTTAATGTTGTCTTGGGTTGACTCAGATCAGACAATCTGCGTGGTCCCAGTGCTACATCCCTGCTCCAAACTGGGGGTTTGCCCTTCCAGTGCCACAGCACTCTTTTGGGAGGATTTACAATAGAGCAATATACATCTGAATCTATTTCTCCTTGGTGCCACCTGATTCTCTCTGAAGGTTGGTAGCAGGCCTCCAACCTGCTACCAGCATGGTGATAGCAAACACCTCCAGAACACCCCGAGAGGCTGCTCCTTTCCTGGCATCTCAGGTCTCCATTTTGTCTTTGTGTTTGTTCTTCGACTCGGGTGGAATCGTGCTGCGCGTTTCTAAATTGATGGTTTTTATCTAATTGTTTTTAATAGTGGCTTCTTTCAGGCCAGCTGATTCATACACTTTCCCGAGCATTTAATTTTGTTTCTACATTAATTCCATATCAGGGAGTAATTAGAATAGACAAAGAAAGAAGAAGTAGGACTGAAGTTACGAAACAAAACCGCCATGTGAATTTATTGCCTGTGGTTCTTTGAGACCCAGTCATCTGCTACAACTTCTTTTAATAGCTCCTTCTGACTTTAATGTGATCAAAACAAATGTAGCATTTTGTTCTTGAGTTACATTTGGATTCTGCTGCTTAGTGGTTGGCACAGAATCCACGGAAAGGGTGGGAGCAGTGACCCTGAAGCTTGGGATACCCAAAGGATACCCAGGGATGTAGCACAGAGCCTGCCTGGAGCCCTGGGGTACACAGTTCTCTTCCCTCAGGCAGCTCCCTGCCTGATGGTGCTGGGAAATCTTTCACAGAAACAATCCTGACTTCTCTGGGATTTTGCAAATGCAGATTTTTGATACAATTTGATAATGCAAGATACACAAGGTGACATTTTAAAATATTTTGGTCGCTTTCCTAGGGAAGCAAAACTAAAGCCATGGATTTTGCCTTTCTCTTCCCAGTCCATTTGACAGATTGACAAAGTACAACCTTTCTCAGTTACTTTTTAGTCCTTTGGCCAGTTTCCATCAAGTTTGTCAGAGATAGAGCTGTCTGCTGCCCCAGGTTCTTCCTGCTTTCATAAAATTCCATGCCTGCAGAGATGGAGGGGAGCTGATAACAAATGCAGGGCTGTTATCTGCCATTTCCTGATGCTCCCAGCCAGCAGCTGTCTCAGGTGGCAGACAGGCAGCCTGCATCTGGGACAAGGAAGAGCTGAGAGCTCTGGGGTACAGTGTGGGGGTGCTGGCATGGGGAGAGACAGGCAGGAAGAGGGGAAGGAGCTCCCCAGGGTGTGGGCGAGCTGGGTTCCTCTGCTAGGGGTGACTTCCCCATCAATTCCTGTTTCATTGTGGTACTGGCCTGTGCCCTGACCCTGGCAAACAAACTTGCATTTGGCCATGGTGCTGGGTGGGGAGCCAGGAGCCACTTGTGAGTGTAGGGACACAGAGGGATGATGAGCATCTGTCCCCACTTCCCAGGAGCCAAGGGTGGTTCAGCTGGAAAGACAATACCGGCACAATTGCTGTTTCATTCCTCAAGCACATGGTACCAAGAAATACAAATTATCTCTTAAAAGGTCTGACCTATTTCTCCAGGCTTTTCTCATTTGAAACAAAACTCCTGGCAGAGCTTGGTCTTGTTTACACAAACACATGTGCACATGCAATAGTCCTCTTTTATTCCATGAGCATTATCCTGCTGAGTGCTCCCTTGGCAGCTCTGGGTCCTGCATGTATCACTGTGGCAGGAATTTAAACTTTTCAGCAGTTCTCCAAAGCGGTGCAATTGTCAAAATCGCCCCCAAAACCAAACACCCACCCCAAATCCCGGAGTGCACATTTCAAAGATATGAAATTATATTTTGTCTTCCAAGATATCTTGGATTTAAGTTATCAAGTGTCAAACATTCAACTTTTTCAAAATAAGGTTTTTAATTTTTTTTTTCCTCTGTGAAATTATTCAAAACTAACTGGTATCAAGGTTTTGGGCAATCCCATGAAGAGGGGATGCAAATCATTAGTGCTCAGCCATTTGTATGGAGAGAGAGAGGAAAAAAAAAAGAGGATATGTTGCAGTGGGGGATTTTCAGATCAGTGACTTACATTATCACAAAGTGTGATTTAAGCTTTTATGGTAAAACAAGATGAAATTAACATAAACTTTGGTGCAAAAATAGCAGTATGTTCCAGTTGGAGCTTTCAGAAAATGCTCAGAAGTAAATAGCAAGTCGGGCTCTTGGAAGCTTCTCTCTCCCTGCTCATCCCGGTTGCTGCCTCCTGGAATGAAACTGAAACCTGCTCATCACTCCTTGGAAGCTGGGTCAGGGCTTGTGAAGGTGCTCCCAGGGTTACAGGAGTGAAAAGGGAGGATCCCAGTAGGAAGTCATCCCTATTTTGAGTCTGCTGAACTCTGCCTGCAATCCTCTGGATGTGCCAACCCAGCCTGCATGGTTCCTCCCTGTGTCTGATATTCAGTGTTTCAGCTATTGGACTGCTCCTCCTCATCAGTGGCTGCAATATCACAACTCAAATTTACACCCAGGCTTTCTTAAGCCACAAGCTGAGGTTTTACAACGTCCTATTGTAGTTTTTGCCCTTTTGTCAAAGGCAAAAAAGAAAACTGCAAACCATTCTAAGCACCCAGGGGTTTCTAAGGGCTCGGTTTGTCCTTCAGGCAGCAGGGCTCAGTAATTTTCAGTGAGTCAGTAGTAGCAGAGCACTGGCTGCTGAGAGTTACAGAGGCGTTTAGGTGCCTGCAGTTGCAGATGGGAGCCTGCAAGATCACTGGAGGAATTTAGGCACAGGAATTGCACTGCCTCTTCAAGGGGCTGCTGGCTTCTCGAGTGATGAGTAGGTGTTAGCTGGCAGCTCCTGCAAGTCCTCCGAGGCACTTACATGCCTCATTTGTAAACGTGCCCCCGGGGCACTTGTGATGAGTCGTTCCAAGCTCTGTATTAATTTCGTGTTTGTTCTGTCATCCCGCTCTGGTTTGTTTGCAAGGTTAAGTGTTGCAGGTCATTCTTTCACTCTGCTCAAAGTCTCTTTACTTGCCCTTAGTGTTAAACATAAAGCACCAGCCCTTCCTGTTGCTTGTACTTGAAGAATTAAAACCAGCTGGCACACGCCAGTGTTAATTTTGCAGTAGTTAGGCAGAGTTGATGCAAGGTGCTTGGGCTATTCAGTGCTGCCTGTGAGCAAAGATTGCTGTTTAGTTCTGCTCTCAAGAGGCACAAATTCCCCTTTGAAAGGTGAAGGAATCTTTTGCCCTGTGCTCGTGTTCATTCATGCTCTTTTATACGGCAAGGAATGTTTTGGTAGCCGTGCTAGACTGGAATTTTAAGTAAATGTATTTTTATGTGAATTTATGGCTTATATGCAAATGTATGTGCTTTTCTGAACCCCTACCTTTCCCCCCATGTTCCTTTAAGGCCAGTATCTGTTTATCTGAAGGTGATATCTTCAGAGTTGCTGTTTTCATGAATATTTGATCTGATTTAGGGTACCCAGCTCCGTGATTTATGTTAATGAATTAACAATTGCTGCAATTTCAGAATATATGAAAGAAATGGAAACTAGCTCTCTTCCCTATATTTATTTCCTCAAATTTGTATTCACTCCTGATTTGCATTTGACTCGAGAGCCACCCACACTTCTTCACACAGGTTGGTGTAGCTGGGGAGGGCTCTGGGATGTTAAATCCAGCAGCCAGCAGGATTTCTTCATGTTTTTGGGATATTTAACCTCACGCTGCTTCTTTGCCTTTGCAGACTTTGTCTTTCCTTCCAAGCTCCCCTTCAGCTCCTCCACACACAACTGCATCAGGCAGCTGCCCAGTGAGAACTGGGCAGAATGCTGGAGATAATCCCACCAGGGAGCCCTTTGACAGAATTGTCACGGAAGCTGGGAAGAGTTGAGAAAACCTTCCAGCCTCTGCTCCCTGCAGGGCACATTGCACTCACAGGCACGCCCAGAGCTGCTGCAATAAGCAGCAGTTTATGGAAAAAGCAGCAGCACTGCAGATGCTGCACCCCCAAGGTGCCACACAGGCTCTGCAGGTGTGCTGTGATCCGTGCATGGCCGCAGAAGGGATGTGCACGTTTTCCTGTGCTCTCCTTGGTGCTCAGCAGTGGGATTAACGGGACAGGAACACGGGAATTGTGACATGTGTGTGTTAGAGGAGATGGATGAACGCTTCTGTTTGTCCTGCCCAGCTCTCTGGGTGTCTCCATCACTGCCATCCTTGGCCTTTGCTTCATGAGGAAGGAGCATATTAAAATTCTTTAGCCCAAAAAAGATGAATGGAGGGAGTTTTTTTACAGTCATGAATTCATGGAGGTGATCAAGGTAGTGAACAGAGGCTCACTCTTTTCATTCATTCATTTAGTTGCTACAAAGCTCCCTAAACCTGGGCTTCTTACCACTAACTGCTGTACAAACACCAGGCTCCAAGGCCACCTTTCCCCAACAGCTCCAAATGTTTCTGTGTCCTGTTCAGCCCACTGCTGATGGGCAAAGCCTTCTGTGCTGCTTTCAGCTTGATCTGGAGCAGTTTCACTGCTCCATTCAACTTCCCAAATTTCTCTATGGGTGTTTTGTCCCATAAAGGCAACACAGTTCCTAGGTCAGGTGTTCAGCAATGAAATGTGAACAGCTTCTGGCACCACAAAACTCTGGCACTCACATTTTGCTCCCTTTCCTCAGATGTGCATTCTGTTTTCTTCACTGCTGATGAACTCATTTTCAAGTGAGAAAATGTCTGTCTTCCACTTTTCCCAGCTGAAAGTACAGCCAATTTACTTCAGGGAGCTACATGGGGCATTTTTTAATTAATCCTTTCTGTAAATGTTGACATTGCATTACATGATTGGGATAATGGGTACTAAACTCAGTGGCTCGGGGTTGTTTTCCAATTATCATTTTGCAAACATGAAGGGAGAGCACAGTGAGGTTCTCCAAAAATTCCTTCTGTTGTACCAAGGTAATATTTTTCAATCAAACCTCTTCCATAAACCTGCTTCCATCACCTTATTTTCTGGCATTTCTAATTCATGGGAAACTACTGAATTCTCCAGGGTTATTGTAAAACATGACATTAAGGTAGGCTGCTACTTATCCTCAGGAAACATCCTCAGATCTGCTGGATTAGGGCTTGCAGGGTTTTCAAACTGTATGAACATGGTTTAAATCTTGATGGTGAGCAAGGTACACTGAGCAGAGTCTGTCAATCAGCAGTGAAATGGAGTCAGTGTTTCATTACTTAGAGCACTGAAAGTAATTCTATGAATTTAACAGAAAAAACCAATTATAGCAAATTGCTATGGCAGATATTTGGACTGAAAGTGCCAGTGTAACAAACTCATATTCATATCAAAATGGAAAATCGTACGTAGTGTAGGGCTGGTTGTTAATTTTTGCATTAAAATTGCAAGAAAATTAAAATGCATTAAAAATTGCATTTTTAACGAGCTCGTTTCTCAGTGAACACAGTGATTTCATGGCAGCACTGATTTTCCTCACCTGCAGTGCACTGACTGTGTTATTAATGTCATTTATGAGCAGTATGACACTAATGCCTCAAGGTGCAGTGTTCCTGTTATTAATGGTTTATTGCATCAGGAAGTCTGGCAGTGATTCACACCTGGTAACTTTTTGTCAAAACACAGGATACCTGTTTTGGAACCTCTCAGCTCTTTTCTCCTCTGAAGGGGCTCAGTGAGTGGAGGGAGAATGTGGAATGGGGCGCCCAAAGCATCTCCCATGCAACTTCTCCCCAGTGAAGGCGTGCTCATTATGGGGTGGTTTCTGCATTGCAAGCACAATTAATTTGCTCCTAATTAATTCCAAATGGCTGCATATTGCTGATCAGGGTGGGAGAGGCCTCCCTGGGACTGCTTTTGTTGCATTGCTGTTGACAGCACTCCAGTTTGGCCCCAGCACTCCAATGGTGCATCATGATTTACTTACTACTACCTTTACATATTTGGCAGAATTCCCTGTCACAGCAATTAAGTAAGTGATCTGTTATTGAGCCATATATGTTGGTAATTAGGTGATGAGGTCACTGGATTTCAAGTGTAACCAGTACAGTTTACAGCTCACACTAAGCCTCACTAGTTACAGCCAGGGTAAGGAGTTTTTAATGCTTGCTTGGATAAATCTTTTTTTCTTGCTTGGGCAGTATTACCAGACAGAATTTCAGGTTGTGGAGTAAAATAATTTAGTGACCTGCCCCTTTATGGTCATGTACTTGGAAAGAATCTTACCTTAATGAGACCTGGGAGCCATTTGGTGGTGAGGGGAAGCTGTTGCAGTTGGTTTTTTATTAGTGTATAACCAGAGTAAATGCACTGACACAGCAGTGGTGCTGCAAGGAGGGCAGCTGCTTCCAAGAAGTCTGGACACAGGGAAACGTTGCTTTTGAATACTTGCAGATTAGTCTCTCATTTCATAGTCTCTTTTCTTATTTTTTAAGCCCTTGAGAGTTTTTATCTGTTTCAGTAAATAATGGATCAAAAGCTGGGAATGAACCAGGGCTGTTATCAGCGAGAGCACTGTCTCAGCTGTAGGATTTGGAGGATGATTTTTGCTGTGGAGAACAAGTGCAGAAAGGGAAAGGTCTCTTGGGACAAGGCAGCTGCTGTGGGCTTGGTGCTTTTGAATGTAAAGAGTGAGCACAAGAGGGTTTGTTCGTGATGCTTAAAGCAAAATGTTCCAAATGAAGTTTGAGTTTACCCTTTTTCTGAGTGCCTAGTTTGAGAAGTCTAGGGCCTAATTTAGAATATGTGTTGAGAAGAGGGAGTTTTGACAATGCTGCCAAATTCTAACAGGTCTTTAGAATGAGTGAATTGTCATTTTTCAGAGGCTCGTAACGAGTAGATTTGGCTGGATAATCATAGGGGCAGTAAATGACACATTTCAGTATTTCACACTCCTGCTCAGAAGAATTTGTATGCTTGTGTTTCTCAAAGAAAGAGCTGCAGGAATTTCTTTGAGGACAGAATAGCAAATTTCATCCTGAATTTTCTCTTCCAAAAACCCTGTAATCTGTCCTATTGAAAACCCACATCCCTTTATCTCCACGTCTGATTTAAAGATCACCTTTGTAAAAAACCTCCTCTTGAATATTCCAGTTTAGAAAACAGAAAGAAGTGGAAATAGGGCATTATGGAAAAAATTCAGCAGGCTCAGCTGCAGGAGTCCCTACCTGGGATGTCTCTGCTACGGACCTGCCTGTCACATCCAGAGTGCCACGATCAAAGCTGCAGATGAGATCTGGGGACTGAACTCACTTGTACCAGTCCAGTACAGCACTGGGGGATTTCTTGCCTTCCCTTCTTTTTAAGTCTTCGGTGGGCTGTGATTTGTGCTGCTTTATTTAGAGGGTTTCACAGCATTAGCTCTCGTTTCAGAGGGAAATGCTCATTCCCCTCTAAAGGAGCTGCCAAGACAGGTACCTGGCAGGATGCAGCATGGCAAAAGCACTTCAGCCTTGAAATGGTAATAAATATTTACAGCTATTTCTCCAGAGCTCCTTAGTATTGATAAAATGAACAAGTCTAATTAAGGAATGTTTGTTGAGGCTGTGGTGACTCAGCCACTGGTGCAATAAACAGAGGAACAGAGACAATTTCCTTCCCTGCTTGGAAGGTGTTCTTGCTGTGGTTTTGTGGCACCTTTTGGGCTGTCCCTCACCTCCTGGTACTCCTGTTGCATCAAAAGCTTGCACCAGCCCCTTTCTGAACAGCCATTAACATGCAGCCAGAGTTTGGCAGCAATTAATTCTGTGACTATTTTGAAAATGTCTAGCACGTCGTGAACAATTCTCCAGCAGCAGTTTGTTGTGTTCAGATTAGATCATTTTGGTTCATTATTGAAAAAAAATCCTTGAATTTCACCTGCAGCACTTACAGGGGTAGCACTGATGCTGATCAAGGTATCTGCTGAGCTGCAGAACATGCTGTGCAGCCCCAAACCCTGTTAGGCTGAGTTTTGGAGTGAGTGGCAGCTGTACATTGCTCTTGATCTGGATTTCTGGGATAACAAACCCCAGGAGAACAGGCCTGTAGAATTTTAGATGGGTGTAATTGGTGGGTTTTAAAGGAAGGAGACTTCCTTTAAAAATCTCTACAGCTCAGCAGAGAGCCCTCTGTGGATTCCTATGGGGTCATTCAAGAGTTGCACAGAAATTTGTTGAATTTCATAGGATTTCACCATGAAAAAGTAGTTTATAACCTCAGCTTACTTGTTGTGCCATTCTCACTGGTAGAAAACCTCTTTCACTGTGAGGGTGGTCAAATACATACAATAATATATAACTCTGTGCTGCAACATTGCACAGAGGCCAAGGTGATGATTAACAAAACCCCTTTGGAAGGAGAAATTTTGCCACGCAAACAGGGGTGGTCCCAGCCATGAACACCCTGCCTGGTGCCAGGATCTCAGCCACAACAGCTTGGCTTCTGCTGCCTGGCTTGGAAGAAGGCAATAGTGTAGAAACAGCTTCAAAATGGCTCAGGGAAACAGTAGGGAGAAGAAAGAGGCAGGAGAAGTGGTTGGCACATTGATAGCACAAGGTTTTGTCTAAGATGGTGTCCTCTGCAGAAGATTGCATCTGCCAGGGGAGAAGAATTGAACTAATTGTCCAGAAACTTTATTTCAGGGTTTGCAACCCTTTTTAAGGGTTCCAATAAGGTGTTGCAATACAGGTTACCATGACTGGCCAAAGGAAGCACCTCACTGGTGCCATTGGTGGGACAAGAGAAAAACCCATTCACAGCAGCTGTGTGACATTGCTTTGAGAACCAAAACCTATTTACAAAAAACACTCATTGAAAGAGAAGTTGCCAAAAGATTTTCCCTTGGGAACAGATCAGCCACTGCCAGGCTGAAAACTCTCTCAGGCTCAGAAAATCATGTCCACAGTTCACCCACGCATTTTTCCTTGCCCTGCCAGGAGCTTACCCCTGTGTGACACAGCTGAGTGTTGTGCCTTCTCCAGCTGATGCCACCAACCACTGGTGCTGCTCTGCAGCAGAACCAAGTCCACCTTTTTATGAAGGCATGAGACTGCCAAGTACATTTCCTCCCCAAAGTAGGGGGAGAGGCACAAAAGATTTTCCAGGAAGATGTGAGTTATATACAAAACGCAAGGTTTCCACTAAATGGCCACACCTGTGGGAAATGGGCTTTGAAGATGTGACCAGATTGTGCAGAATTTTTTGTAAACAGCATTATAAATGAAAGTTTGAGTTTAGATGTCTCTGTTGTAGCTGTGAGAAATCAGGAGCCTCTGGCATAAAGAAACCCTGAAGCACTAAATTGTTCCATTAAATTCCATGGGCATCCTAAATTAAGCAGGTCAGCTCATTTCAGACTCAAATTTGTAACAACATACCTGAAAGCCTTTGCAGAATTGGAGGTCACCCACTAAACAAAATGACACAGAGTGTGGAACTTAAAAATCACAGAATCAGTACAGGAGCTAAGCTTGAAAACCAGGGTACCATGGTAGGTATTTGGAATGTGGAGCAGGCTGGAGGTGCATTTTTAGAACTGCTAGAGTGAAACAGAGATCTGAAACTGGGCATAGCTGATTTTGTTATTATGGGCTCAGCTTTTATGTGTGATTAGACCAAAGGAAGGTAGAGTTTTATAGTACAGCTCCAAACATAATCAGTGTTTGCATTCAAATTTGTCCCTTCAACACCCCTCCTAATGGTTTAATTCAACTCACCATGGAGGTAGAATCTGGCCTTGCAGCTTCCTTATCTCCATCCATACACAAATAGGAATTATTCCACAGGGTTTCTGATTTACACAGGAAGTATCCCTGTGTGATTTGGCCAGGACCATTAGAAAGAAAGGTAGTGAAAAATTAAGTCTGAAATGAACTGACCTGCTTAGCTCTGAAATGTTATATTTATAAGCTCTGACAATGGAACAGTTAAATAAAACACAGTTTATTGTGTCAATCACTAATGAGCTGTTTCCTAATGGTTTCAACATGGGTCATTACACAGAGTGATCCAGTAGCACATAGAAAATAGCATCAGCAAAACTGAGTGGGGAAGGAAGGAGATGTTCCTGCTGCCTTGCAGCAAAAAGCTTTGCAGCAAATTGGCTCTGCTCAGCACAGGCATTTTGTGGTGCTGCTCACAGGATTCTGCCCACAGCTCCTTCCAGCCCGCTCTGAAAGGGCTCCAAAGGTTCACTTTAAGGAGCAATGCAGAAATGGGACAGATTTTACTGGCAGGTAAAGCAGCTGTGTTTAGAGTTTTGGGGGTTTTTATGTTGTACTGTGGTTTCCTGAAGACACCATTTCCAGAGGCAGCAGCGACCTTTGTCAGTGCCACAGGCTCTGTCCTGCTCTAGGTGCTCTCCTCCCCACAGCAATCTTCTTAAACAAAATTTAACCTTTGCTGGTGCAGCACACTTTGCCTGATTGAAGGTCTGCATTTTCACTGTCCTTTTTCTTGGCTTCCACAGCCCTTTGTGCCCTGCTGTTGTCCTTTTGATGTCAAGGGTTTTGCAGCCTGCAGGTCTCAGCTCCAGGGGCAGTGAAGGAAACTCCCTCTGGTATCTTGCTTCCTGGTTTGACCCTCCTCAAGAGGAAGATGCTTTTTGACAAGATAAAATGTGTCAGTTGTAATTCTTAAATCAAGTGAAACATGGAATCAGTTGGTATTCAGGAGCCAAATTACACGAATGGGCAGAAGATCTCCAGACAGAGAAAACATGAGATAATGTTGACCATCACATGCAATCCTGCAGCCTAATCAGGATGTCCTTTTCAAACTGCACCAAGGACTTCTCCAGCTAGACTTATTTTGAAAAGACCTCATGATTCTGTGGTGGCTAAAGCAACATAATACCCAAGATTCATCAGGGTTTTTGGTTGCCTACGTCCGAAACGTTGCAATTTCACATTAGAAATAAAATTCAGCTATTTGCCAGTGAGAGGTGATGGCATTTTTACAGGCCAGGACTGATTCCCCTGCAGCCAGGCACAGTGTAGATATCTTGCCAAATCCTTGTCATTCCCCATCTCTTAAAAAACTCATTCTCTATCTCTTCAAAAGCTGCCACAGCCCAGTGTGAGTTAGACCTGGCTCTATCAGTCAATCTGCTGACCCTGTAAATATCCCTTGGACTCCTAAGCTGAGACCATCACCATAACTCTCCTTTCTCCCACATTTTTTCCTCTTCAATCTGTCAATAGCTGCTGTGCTGCTTCAGTTTCTGTTAGAGCTGGCTGAGTCACACCTGTCACTTGTTATTTACTTGTTCCAAACCCGAGTGTTCTCACATGAACTGTGAGCAGCAGGAAAACTCGACTGGCAGGGCTGTGGGGAAGAGGCATCGAAACTCACAGTGCACTCAGGAAAATGTTCTCTGAAAAGGCAGGTCTGAAAACTGATAAAATTACTTATTATAAAAATAATAAGTAATTTAAACAACAACTGATAAAAAGCTATTATAAAAATAATAAGTAATTGAAACCCTCAAGTTTAGCTCCACATTATTGATTAAAAAGATTATTATTGTAAAAAAAATTAAACAAAAGAATTCTAAAAATTTTATTCTAATTTTTCTTATTCTTTTAATTCTGTTGATAACGTTTTCTTCATACCCTTTAAATTTGAAACCTGTTTTACCCTCCTCCTAACCCATCTAAAAATTTTATTCTAATTTTTCTTATTCCTTTATTCGTATTAATATTTTCTTCATAACTTTTAAACCTATTTTACCCTCCTCCTAACCCATCTAAAAATTTTATTCTAATTTTTCTTATTCTTTTAATTCTGTTAATAAAATTTTCTTCATACCTTTAAATTTTAAACCTATTTTACCCTCCTCTTTAATCCACATCTCACAACAAAAAAGAAATAAATACACTAATAACTTTAACCAACACTAAACCACCACACTTGTTAACTGTTTCATGCAGCCCAAAACTAGATTTTCCCCAGGTGATTCACACATTATTTCACAGGATTTGCTGACTTAAGTGTGAGTGTGGGGACCAGGAGCAATCCCTTTATATTGAGAAACCCTTGACTGTACCTGTCTGTCTTTGCTTTGTGGTGGAAAAATCTTTTTTCACCACAAGATGCATTTGGGTTGATATTTTCTGGGAGTAAATCAGTACAGAAACAGCACTCAAATCTCCTTTACGTAAAAGTGGTGATTGCTTCTCACTTTTTTTTTTTTGGTGAAAAGACCTATTAGACACTGTAGTCTGATTCAGTCTCAGTTGCTCTGAGAGCTTTGTAGAGGATGGAGAAGTTACTCCTTACTGACAAAGGAAATCCTGATTTAATACTTTGGTGTTACTCATAACATCCCTTGCCATTATTAGATACATTGATGTCAACTGTTTTTAGATCTTAAGTACAATAAGCTGCGAGGAAATCTGATGTGTTTAAATGAGAAATGGAAAAAACGTGGCGAGTAAATTATAGTGTGGTTGTGGAAGAGCAAGGAACTCCTAAGGAATTTCAAGGAAATTCTCCTTAGGAGTTTTCAGGGAACTCCTAACAAATTCTGTGCTGCAAATGCTTTATGTGAAACTTAAAAAAATCCAGTGTGCTGGAAGTGGAACAGGAAAAATGGATAAAACTTGGACCTGCAGAATGAAGCTGAACTGTGTTGAGTAATCCCACAAAACCAGACTATAAGAGCAGTGTGTTATAATCTTAGCTCAGCTTGTTGCTTCTGTTCAAATACTTGTTGTACCATGGAATAGCTTAGCTCTTAGGTTTCCTGGCCTTATTTTGTGCTTTATTTTATACATCATTTTGTACTCTATTTTATGTATTTGTTTTCAGAGTCTTGCTGAGTACATCCCAGTCTCTGGACTGGGACATTCAGCACATCCATTCAAAGCACTTTCTGAATCCTAAGTTTGTTTAGGTAGGAAAAAAATATCACTGTGCCCTGTCTACTGCTTTTTTTGGGGGGGGGCATTAGCTTTACTAAAAATCCTTTTGCCATTGGAAGAACCATCTCCTACACGTGCTGTTCTCACACCTCAGGAGCTGACAGGAGCAGTGCATCTTCTGGAGGTTAACTCAGAAGTTATCAGGAAACAGCATCTGACTGGGACAGGCAAAGCACCTTAAATCAGCCCTGCAGACACTCCACAGCATGGAAAAAATACAGATAGTGTGCTTGGAGAAAAAAAAAATAAAAGAAATTTGAATGTAATAGAGAGGGAGACAAGAGCTTTCTGTGAAGAAAATCACGAAGCTGCAGATCCATTTCTGTTTGGACAGCATGGCAAATTCACTGGATTCTCTGGACTAAAACCCCAGAGCTTCTCCTGCTGCCAATATATGATGAGAAAGATCCATTATTATTATTATTAATATGTCTGAGAGGGCATTACCTAATGCTGCCTCTGCACTTGTTGCCTGTAACAGTAATTTTGATAATGTAGAGAGGTTAGAAGAATGAATCAGTGTTTGCTAACAGAACAAGCATTTCATTTATTGCTCCTAACTCCTGAGCCCTTTCACAGCTCACTTTCATCTTACAGATGCATTTTCCATGCTGTGACTAACAGGCTTCTCCACCCCACTGTGGGCACATGCCAGTGCACCAGAGAATGCAGATTTCTGACTGGATGGTGATTATGTTCTAGCCTGGGGACACAAATGGAGCTCTGAGTCCTTTGGGGAGGACTGACAAAGTGTAACCAATATCTAATCTTTGCATCACACAGCTGCTGATGTTGCTCTAGTGACACATCTACCAACACACTTGCTGCTGCCTATTAGGCAGCTTCCCACACCCCAGCTACCCTAGGTGTTAATCTGTGCTCCTGGGAAGCAGTAAAGTCTCTGTTAGCACAACTTTTTGCCTTTCATGCCTTCGATTGCTGTAGGTTTATTATTTTTCTTTTTTTTTTCCCCTGCACAGAATAGATAAATACACAAATTTGATCTACCTATTGCCACGGTATTGTTTTGTGATGTACATACAGCTGGTAATTCTCAGACAATATTTGCCAAGAGGGAGGCCTTATGAGTAGAGGGGCAGCCAAAACCAGTTCAGTGGTGTCATAAAACTTCCATTTACCCACAGACTGGGATTCACTGGCTTTGCTTCCTTACTCACCACTTTGAAATGATGCCTTGCAAGTGTTGTGGCAGAATGGCTGAAAGCACAGGTGAATTGTGGCTCCTTCTCTGTCTGAACAGGAGAAATTCCTGCTGCACAATTGATCTTAGGGTTGGTGGGGTCCAGGATCATTTATTTTCATTGCCTCCTGCAAGGCTGGCTCATCCTGAAAGGGCTGAAAATTCAAAGCTCTTCCCCCAGAATGGCTTACTCTGTAAAAAACATTTCCTTAGCCATGGGAAGAAGACATGAAGATCTGCATCTCCTTGACAGGGATGTTGACTTCATCTCTTGATAGTAGCCAATCTCATTCAGTAAAAATTACATCAGAACAGACCCCCCAAAGCAGTCATTTCAGAGTTGCTTTGGAAACAAAATCTAAAAAGGGGTTTTTTTTCTTTACTTATTCAATATTTATTTGTTTAAGGCCATAAAATAAATCACTGCAATACTGGTTGGATCTTGCATGCTGGAAAATGAATCCTTTTGTGTCTTCCAGTACTAAATTACTCCTCTCTTTCATCCAGACCATGGAATATCATTGCCTCAGTCACCCAGGGTTCAATTAAAAATGGATTTTTACAGTTTCTGTGTGTTGCAGTTTCTATACCCTTTGGTAAAAAACCAGTGAGGTTCATTATAGGAAGACCACTTCAAAGACCAAATTTACATTTTTTGGCGATGGAAACATTCTGAGCACAGACATAGGCTGTTAATCCCATCAGGACAGACCTCCTATAACCTCCTGCAAATTTTAGATGCTTTGGGCAGATCCTTTTTTGGCTGGTGGGCGATTTGATTGTTTGCAGTGGATTTTCTGGAATGACTCTAAAGCTGTGTGTGTGATGAGAGTGAACTTCCTGTAAGAAATGTTTACTTTGTGCCTTATTCATGACTGTGAGCTGTTTTCCAGGGAACTGCATGGAAGTGTTTGCTGTCCTAGCTGATCATTTGGGTCACCCTGGTAAACAGAAACCTTCTGGAATGAACAGATCACAATCTGAGTTTTGCTTTTTCCAATTTTTATGCATTGGTGTTTCTACAGTAACTTTGAAAACGAATTCTTTTACAGATTTAGGGTTTTCTTTATTTTTGCCTCTTTTTTCTTGGGTGTGTCTCCCTATCACAGCCCTGGCTGGAGAGGTCTCTAACCACCAGGCAGGTGGATTAGTTATTAGTTATGAATTACCTGCCTAGTTGGCAGATCCCTCTCCCAATAAACCCCTGCTTCTCTCAGACCTGAAACACCTCACTCTTCTACCTTAGGTGTGCCATGAGGATGCATGCCAACCCCTTTGTTTCCCTATGGATTCAAGAACTTCACTGAACTTCTGTAAATATTAATTCAAATGAGACCACTGCCTCCCACATGATCCCTCTCCACACCTACTGCAAGTGGGGCACAAAACCATGAAGAGATTAAATGATGTCCAGGGGCTCACACAAGGAATTATTGTCCAAAGCTGAGCCCAGGAGTCCAAAATCCATTTCAGATTTGCAGGAATCTCTCACGCAATTCCTTTGGCTGCTGAGTATACAGGATACACTAAATGAAAGTACCTTTGATCTCTTGATTTCACTACTACACACTTAATTAAAGCCTGCTTGTATATCATAGAAAAGGTATCAGAGTTTTGATTTATGAATCTCAGATTTGTAGGGGCTGATATAACAGGGCAAGGTTTTATATTTGCAGAGGCTGTTGCAGCACCGAAGCCTTCTGTGACTTTGATGCAGGAAAGTGAATTTCTGAGGCATTTAAAAAACCCCTTTTGAAGTGGAATATAATTGCAGCTGGTGCACATTTAGCTGGTAACATGCAGGTGAATATCTGCTTGCTCTGACTGTCAAAATGCAAGCCAAGCTGCTGCCCTGAAAATCCTCATTTCACAACCTGAGGGGAAAATCCGAGTCTCTTCACATTCTGATTTAGCTTGTATTTCTCTAATGAATATTTTAATAGTTGGGTGGGGGTTTTTTGGGTATTTTCGGGTTTGTTTGGTTTTTTTGTTGTTGTTGGTGGTTTTTTTTCTTTTTTGTGTATTATGTCTGTGCATTTTGTGAAAATGTCTACTTCCCTCTGAGAAAGACTAGGAATTTTTTTTAAGACTTTCTCATGTGCTCTGTCACCTGCTTTTTTAAGGTGCATTCAATTCCATCCTTTCAGTAAGTAATAAATCTATTACCCTCTATAATAATAATAATAATCTATATAATATAATAAATCTAATAAATCTATCAGGGAGCTTTCCAGTTGTTTTTCAGCTGGCCAGTTTAAGTCTTAATCTTTCTTCTTATTTCACTGTTGTCCACCCAGTGAGATTGGTTTCAGGGCTTTGCTGTCACAGTGCAAGGAGTGTTGCTTCAGCTTGTGCTCGGAGATGATTCGGATAAAAACATTTGGATGCATAATTTCTGATCCCACTGCACCAGTTCTTTTCTCACATTCTCTCTGCCTGCACACACCACCCACGTGCTCCCCATCTCCTTCTGGCCTGCCTGCTTTCCCCCTGCCCTGGCTCAGGAAAGCTCCCTTGGCCTGGGCACAGCCTACTTCCCCAGGAATAGAAAAGGGACCACGACCTCACTGGCCATGCCATCAGTGCTGCTCAGGTACTACAGTCAGGACTGGCTCCAAAGGAATCCCTCTTTGCTCTTTTCTAAACATTTCAATAAATTCCAAAGAGAAACCACAAGTTCTTCTCTTCAAATTAATATTTTCCAAGCAAGGCAGTCACAAGTAACAGCGTCATTGGCGTGCTAAGTAACTGCAACAGAGCAGTTAAATGTTGCTTCCATGATTAATATGCGCTTCTTTAAGTGATTATGAAACAATATTGAAGTGGACAGGTCTTTTCTTGGCATGCTTCGACCAGTGGATTTACACTGATTTGTGACAGAAAAATCCGGCCAATTTTACCTAGTGGGAGTGACAAATACAGAGGTTTGACCCTACTTTGATCCTACTTCTCCTGATTCCAGTGTGTGGAGCTACATCTAATTAAACAGTTGCAAAAATGCTGTGGGAATTGCATTGCACTTGTTTACTTTGGAAACACTTCGTGGTGATACTGAAACAGAAGAATTGCTCGGACATGTGAAAGTCTTTTGAAGAGAGGGACACCAATCACAGCTCCTGGTTTAAGGCTGGGTGGTATGAAAAATGAAGCACACACACCAAGTCAGACTCCTCTAGGAAAGCACTGATTTCTGTGACTGTGGGCAAGCCAGAAACATGGCTATTCAGAGGCACATCAAAACCCACTCTGGAAATTAATAGCGTCTCCTAAAAATATGCCATTTGTCTCACTTTCTTCTGCAAAGAAACCATCTCTTAACCATGAATATTTCTGCTAAATGAGATGTTTGTTGCATTCAACAGGAACAAAGGAAAACACAAATACTAATGATTTTGTAATCACTTGACTTAGCTATTTTTAACCCCTTGCAATCAATAGCTGGCTTTTCCCTAATTCAGCAGGAATGTTTACACCTTCCCATGCAGCACCAACTTCACTGGAAATAGATGTGGAGCATATTGCTCCAACTATTTACAATTTCAAGGCTTTTTTTTTCCCCCCCAAAGGATTCAAACCCTAGGATCATTTTCAATAAGACTTTGGTGTTTTGTAATTCACAGACCAAGTGTGAAAATTTTTTTCTTTGCTGTCTGTACAAGATCTGGGTAAGAGTGAGTTTGTGCCTTTGGCTTTTTAGGGGTTAAGGTTTGCACATGATGCTTTTGTCCACAAAATGTATGCAAAACCTCTGATGGGGATAAAAGGATGGAGGAAAAAAGATCATCTCAGAGACTCTTTTTCCTTTTGCTTTCTAAACTCCCCGTGTTGGTGGCACTGCTGCAGCTGGGATGGTGTAGGGTTATAAGCAGGACAATGTTTATAGATCAGATGTTTTATTTGGAACAACTTGCAGAGCTGACAGCATTCCTGTTTTAGGTGCATCTTTATATCTGACAGAAGAGCAGCAGCTTGCAAAGCTAAATGCCTGACTACAGGTGCTCAGAGTATAGCTAGAGAGTTATGAATTAGAAGATCTTTGAGGACCTTATGAGAGAGAGAAAGACATGAAAAATGTACAGGGCATGAGTCCTTTCAGTTTCCTGACACCGTGCACTTACAGTTGCATTTCTATTTACATTTCCCTGTCTTGTTTTTCTTTAAAAGATGGTATAGAAAATGGATATTTAGGATCTGCTTTGGACTCTGACACTCCAAGAGCAGCAGGCTCAGAAAAACCAGGTCCTTGGGATTTCAACTTTGCATCCAAAAGTAACAAGGAGCAGATGAATTTTGGCATCGTTTGTCCTGTACCTCAAATTCTTGATGTGAAGACTTTTTTTTTTCATTTAGGGAATGGATGAGGCCATTTTGTTAGGGACAGCATCCTCAGTGATAAACAGGAAGCAGGAACTCATGACTGAAGCATGGTGCATACAGCAAATATGGCAAATGCATGGTGTGAAGGGGATGATTAAAGGAAAACATGAACTGACATCTTAATTCCTGATTGCTCTCCAGTCCCTCTGCTGAATGAGGCAAGGATTTGGAGGAAAGGGACTGCAATCAAAGGCTGTTGTAAGAGGAGCATTTTCTAATTTTGGAACACTCAGCTTTCCGATTTGAGTAACATCAGGTTTTGGTTTTTGATCAAATGGGATAGTCAGCATTGCTGTACAAAATCTTTGTCATGTCAGTAGAAATACCAGAAAGGGAGAACCTGGCATTGAGCTGCTCAGAGCCAGGGCTCTGAGTGAAGGCTCAGACTTTGGTGCTGTCCCCTGACTTGCTGTAGGACCCTTGAGCAGTCACTGTCAGCTGTGCCAGATCCTGCACCACCAAATAGCAGAACTTGGTAATGGTGGTTTCTATTCTGAAATACCACTTTATGAAAGGATCAGCTTGGTGTTGTACTGCAAATACCTTGTTGGGTTGACCTCCACTTCATTTTGCACACAACGTGATTATTGAATTCACAGTCCCACGATTTTCTTTGGGAATTATCATTACAGGATGTGTGAAAAATAAAGGAAAATGTATGTATGAATTATGGAACCATTTCTATTAGGATACTGAAGTTTCACTCAATTTTTTATGTACCTTAAATGTTGCTGGTTTTGTTGTTTATGGGGATCACAATATATTTTTTCTGTATTTATCAGTGAAATTTTATTTTAATGTTGAAACTAAGTCTGTTGCTGTTGTGTTCTAAAGCTGGGATTACAGGTTCAGTGTTTGGAGTTTGCCACTGAGTGCTTTGCTCTCCTTCAAGCTTCCTATATATTAGAATTATTGCCAGATAACATCAGATGTACTGTTGTGAGAAGCTATTCAGACTTATTAATATTTTATATTTCCATTAATTTAATTTTAATCAATATAGCCACTTTATTTGTTTATAATTGTCTCGAGGCCACCAGATGAGATTTAAAATCCATTTTTTCTCGCTGAGGGGAAGGCTGTTGGTAGCAATATGTTGTGTTTCAGAGTCTTGGGTTTTCCACAGCAAACCTGCCTTTGTGTGGCCTCTGAGCCTGGCAGGCTGTTAAATAAGTGGTAATTGAGGAAAATCTCTAAGGTTCTTCTTGTTTTGACCTAATTGGCAGTCCTGTTATAAGATTATTATCACATCATCCTTCCCCAGTTAATTACTCACTTGAGTTGCTCACTCACCATCAGTCTTCCTTCATGCTGGCTGTTGTAGGTGAAACACCTGCTAGAAAGCTCCCACTTGTTTGGCATTTCCTTGCCTTTCCAGGATTTGTGTTGGGAAAAGCCTCAGGAAGCAGAATGTGTAGTGGGGTGTTGTGTAATGGAGAGCTCAGTGCAAGCTGTAAACGTGGGGAAGGTGTTCTCGTCGTGCTCTGTTTCAGAGAGGGCTGGTGTGAGAGTGGGGGTGTCTGGGGGCAGAAGGGATGGCAGGAGAAAGGTGCCAGGATAAAACACATCATAGGACACACCAGCAAGGAGGGATTTACCCAGACTCAGGCATAGGGAGTTGCTGAGCTCTTCCTCTCAAAGCGTCCTCATCACGCTCCTCTGCGCACGTGTGGGAGCGTGGGCTGGAGGATGTGAGCAAGTGAAAGGAGTTTTGTTTTAAAATCAAACCATCTATCCTGCAGCAAGGCTGCCCTTCTGCCTGGTGTGCAGCTGTGTCAGGCTGTGCTGGCTGCAGCCTGGTCCCTGTGTTTGTGCTGTGACCTTGCAGCATCCCCAAGGTGCCGGCGTGGCACGGCTGGGAGAGCACAGCGCTCGTCGCATCTGTGTCCTGGAGAAAGAATTATTGGGCGTGGGTCAGATGTGTGAGGGAGTATTCCAAAGGTTTGGCAGGGGCTCAGCAGTGCCTGTGAGTCACTGTTCCAGCAGGGAAAGTATTTTTGGTATTTGCTCCTTGTGTTTTCTCATTCTGCGATGAAGAATGGTGCCTTGGTAGTTCCAGTGCTTTTGTGCCTTTTGCCTTCAGCAGAGCTGCTGTGGAGAGGTGGGGTCTTGGGAATGGGACCTGTCTGGTCTCTGTGTTTGGGAGAGGAGAGCAGTGGCCACTCCTCACCCCTACAGTTCTTCAGTTGATTTGTCCTGTTTAGAAAATCCTTTGAGATCTTTCCCATCTCCATTATATGGAAACATGAGGTGCAGCTGCTGAGGGAGCCAGCTGTAGTTCCTCCAGAATTCCTGGCTGGAGGAACGAGATGAAGTGCCTGAAAAGGGCTGGTGTGGTCCATATGTGGCTCTTTTGAAGGGAGAAGAATCAGGGCAAGCTCCAGGATCACAGAGGTTTTAAGGATTTCCATCCTCTCCAGATGGAGGGGAGAAGACCTGCTCTGTTCTGTAGTCCAGGAATAAAAGGGTTATAATAAAAACCCAGGGTTATCCTGAAGTCAGATCACCATTCCACCTCACCTTACCTCTGAAGTTTTCATGTATTGTCATAAGTAAAACCAAAAAAGTTAAAGAAATAGTATTTAAATAGAGTAACCCATGTTTTTTTGATATTTACCTCAATCAAGCTTTAAATAGACCAGCCCTGCACCACAAGGTGTGTTTAATGCCATGACTGCCTGAAATGTGGGTGATGCTGCTGCACTTTAAACTTTCAGTGACATTTCAGCACTTCTGGGGTCCAAGCACAGAAAATATTTGAATTCCCCATTTTTGTTTCAATTAGTACTGTGAAAACTCTTCCTGGCATGGTAAAAAACACCTTTGCCCTGCTGCAGAGTTTCTCTAGAGGCAAAAAGGCAGAGGGGCTGCTCTTGTAATACTGATGGTTCAGATTTGTATATATATGTGTACATAGATATATATGTATATATATTTATAAACCTCAGGGTTTTGTGTGTTAGTTTGGCCTTAAGTTGCTGAGAAAAATATAAACCATGGCCAAGATATATTGGTGCTTCAGGGAGGAGTGTTCTTAGGCCTTTGTGTGTGCACAGCAGTCACTCACTCTGTCCAAAATGAAATGACTTCCCTCCAGAAAAGCACTTCCTGAGGTATTTCCTACATTCTTGAGTTTTGCCAATACCAGTGGCAGGTGATTTTTTAAAATTGCTTTTAATTTACTAAAGAATCGTGAAGACGTATTAATGATGGTGGGAAAACAATTTTTACTTCTGCCTAATCAGTTGGTGTGCTTTATGCCTGGTAAACTGAAAAGAAGGAACCAAGTTTTTACAGTTTTTCTTTTTAATTTTTCACATGCTTTACTTATTTTCTTGATTTTTTTTTTGAGGAATTTGAGGCAGTTTTCTCAGGATAATCTACAGTTGTCCATGGATCCACAAATGATATGTGCAAGTTACATTTGCTTTTGGATAAGTTACATGAAACTGTACTGCCATTTAGGAGAATTGTAATTTAGAGTATTGTAATTGGTATCACTTTGACTGATACAAGCAACACCAAGCTTTTGCTGAGCAAATAAGGAATGGGAGGTGATAAATAGAAATGTGCTTTACCTTCTCAGTACCTAGAGGTTTGACCTGTGAATTTTCTTTGTCTTGAACCAGAGCAAAATTTGGCTTCTGACTCTTCCAGCTCCCTTTGGTGTGCTTGTTCTGTGGCACTCAGCTGTGGGGTGTTCTCTAGAAGCAGGTGTGTGAGTAATAAAACTCAGAAATGAGTCATTTCATGCAGATTTTTATTGTCCTGTGGCTACTTAGGCAGTTTGAAAAATAAAATAACGGTTATTAACTAATTGGAAAAGTGTGTTTTCTCTGTGCCCTGGGACTGTGGATTACAAAGAAAATCCCTCCCACAGAAAATCATTTTTAATAATAACCTATTTAACCTATTAGTGAGCTTCATCGAGGCAAGAAGGTGAATCCCAAGGAGGATTCACTTACAGCTTATCCACTCCCAAAATTAACTGCCTTGTTGGAAATGTTTGCCACAGAATTGTTGAGGGCAGGGCTGTAAATCAGGAGAGGCAGGTGCTGTGCCTGCTTTTCCAAGGTGACAGCAGCACTGCTCAGAAAGAAACTCCTCTCTGGGAGGACTCTCCCCTTCTCCCCCTGAAAGAAATGACCTGGTTTTAGTAAAGGCTGAATTTTCTGCTGGGCTGAAGACATCAGGTTGTGTGGTCCAGACCCGAAGTGAAGACAGGGTTTTATTGGTGTGACCTGATTTTCTTCACTTTTTCCACTCCAGGCTCATTTATTCCTGCTGAGGGAGTGGGACCCATAGGTTTTGGCCAATCTGACAGCTCACTGAAGGGCTTCTGTGGCTGCTTTAGGAGCATATGTAGCATTTCGGGCTGGAAAAGTGCCTGTCCTAGAGGAGAAATTTGTTTTGCAGCATGAACGAGCAGGGAAAAAAAAATGGTCACTGCAGGCTGAAGCAGATGCTGTGGCAAGGCTGGTCTTGCACAGCTAAGGACAGGGGAAAAGAACTCCAAAAGGTTTCTCTCCAGAGCCATGGGAATTGTTCAGCTGTGACTTCACTCATGACACAGTATTGGTTTTAATGTTAATCAAAAGCTGCTCTGGAGAGCAGACAGATGAGAGCACAGAAAAGAAGCATAAACTCTCTTAAGGCTGGCAGAATGAGCAGAGCTGATTGCTGCAGGGGTGCAGTGGTGTGTAAAGGTGGTTTTGGGCTCCTCTGGGGCTTTCAGGGGAATGTTCCAGAGGGTTGGATGTGCATGCAGGGAACCCACGTGGTTCTGGGTAAAATAATTATCTTAGAAAGTTAAAAGCAAAAATAAAGAAAGTGTTTGGATAGGTAGGCAGGGAAATTGCCCCTCTTTCCCTGCTGAATGGTCAGCAAGCTGGGCCATGGTCACTTACACCAGCTGAGGACTTGGCACAGGCTCCAGATTCAAACTGGGGATCCAGGGTGGTGCAAGGTCATATGGGGTCAGCAGAGTGAAAAGAAAGCCTCTCCTGGTTGTGTTCCAGCTGTAACTCCTTTTCTCTTCAGTGAGGAGGAATTTCTTCATCTTGCTGGCACTTGAAACATTTTGGAAGATGTGTGTTTTATGCCCTCTCTATTAGTGCTGTGATATTTTAATGAGCAGCCCCTGGGAACTGGTGCTGTGACATTAGTTCTGGGTGAACACTTTGCAAGATCTTGCCCCTCTGTGTGTGGAAAAGGTTGTTCTTGGTCTCACTGGAAATGCAGCAAATTTGTTATGTTACTGACAGAAGAAAATATTTGTTTTCTATCAGCCTTTTTAAAGAATGATCTGCTTTTATTTCTGGTGTGCAAACACATCTGTTTTCATGGTTTGTGGGGTTTTTTTTAAAATAAATTGTTTCTGGAATGAACTTCCCAGTCAGAGAGTTTGGATACAGAAATAAGTGTTTGGCCTTCTGTGAAGGAAGGAGGGAAGGCTGAAGGGAAGGTGTTTTTAAGGTTTATTTTAATTTTTGTTATCCTCCTCTTCTTTTGTCAGTAATAAATTCACTTGATACCTCTAATTCGAGCCTGTTTTGCCTTGTGATGATATTTTGTGAGTGATCTCCCCCAGACATTATCTCAGGCCTTTTTTAATTGTTTCCCTCCCCTGTCCAGTTGTGGAGGGGAGTGGTGGAGAGGCTTTAGTGGATGCCTGGGCACATTCCTTGGTAGTTCCACAGCAGGAGGTTTGTCACCTCCCTGGGTGACATTCATTATTTACATGTTTATATTATATACATATTTATAAGATTACTTGTTCTCTAAGGAGGTCTAAAAAAAGAATGTTTTATTTGAAAATTAAAATTTGAAATACTCTATTTTCAGGAATATTTCATTGTCGGGTTTTTTTTTTATCAAAGTTCTTTAATGGCTTAGATAATTTACCTGTTTTTTATTTAATTTTAAATAATTAATTAGTAAAATTCTTCCCTATTTCTTCATCTAGATTGGAATAATTAAAATTCTTTCCTATTTTCTTCATCTGGAATGGAATAATTCTCTGGGTGTTTTTCTTCCCTTATTTTAATTCTAGTACCATTTAGACCAGCATATGCTTGGAAATCAATTGTATTTATTTCCACAAACTGGCACTTGGTGTTAAATTTCACCTTTCCTAAAAATACTCAGTTATCAACCTAAAGCAGCCATGTACCCAAGACTTTTTTATTTTTTTTAAGGTAAAAAACCCCATAAAATCACCTTGAAAAGAAGAACACAATTCACAAGTTTTTTACCTAAAATTTATTTTTGAGAGGCAGATCACTGAGGGCAGATGTCCAGACTCTGCATGAAAATGTTGATTGCCATGTGCCTGGCACCTTGTAAATGCCAAGAGCTTATTAGATGTTTATGAAATAATTTTCAGGCACTTCAGCTGATAAATAGCTTACAAACTGTGCCGGTTTTTTGAAAAATATTTTTATATATATGTATGTGTGTGTATGTGCATGTACATAAAAGCCAAAAAGAACTTCCAAAGCTCCTAGAACTGTGACAAATCTCTGATGATCCTTCATATTATAATGAAGTGTTTATGTATTTCAGAAGCTGAAGACAAAGCTACCATATAAATCTTGAATGCACAGAATTTAAAATTACTGTTTGGTGAACTCATTGTAGCAGGATGGCGAGAGGAAACACCACAGTAATGCAATATTGTTAATTCTAGCTTCCTCTCCTTATATTTTCATTGTCTTAGAAATTAATATGTCTCTGCCCAGTGACAAATATACTTTAGGGCAAATAGCTGAAATGCATGTGTTTGGGGGTCTTAGTTTGGGGACAGGAATCACAGATTTTAGCTATATTTGTAAATAATCCTTGAAATTTCAGGTCTCTGGGTAATGAGCAGATACACAGCTCAAGAAAACAGGTTGCTCTGTTTTAGTGACTGAGTCTGGAATTTAATCCACCAGGTTTGTAAACGTTGCTATAAATAAATAAGATAAAAATACATTTAGAAAGTATAACTTCTATATATATTATAAACTGTATTATCATCTTATAAATTATATTTATGCATAAAATATAAGTTTATATAAATAATATAAACTGCTGAAAGGGCAGGCTTTGGGCAGTTTCTCCCTGACATGTCACATTTCACAGTCACTCTGTTTCCCAGCTTGGTCCCTACATGTCTTGGGAACATGGAAGGAAGGAAGAGAGGCTGGTTGGGCACAGAATTCAGTGATGTTTCTGTATAACCTCCTCCTTCCCACAGAGAGAATAAATATCTTCATGGAAAATGCTGCACAGACCTACACAGCCTTTCTGAGGGAACGTGTCCATGAGTCAGGAATTGTGGGTGAACATGGATTTGCCCAAGCAGGGAAATGATTTGCAGCTAGAGTGGGTTTGGTAGAAGTATCCAAACCACTGCTCCAAGCTTGTGCCTTGGTGAGGTTCAGAGCAGCTTTCCTTGGATGCCTGGCAGGCAAAGCTGGGTCTGAAATCCTTCTAGAGAGAGCAGAGAAGGTGAAAAGGGAAAATCAGTGGCCACAGGAAGTAAAGTATGTAAAGTTATGAGGTAGTTTGTAGCCAAGCTGTGGGTTATTCATCACTGAACAGATTCCTTCTCTGCCTGCTTTTCTAAGGGAATGGAATTATCTTAAGGATATTTTTCTAAATGGTGTGTGTCTTGGTTTGAAAAGACAGGTGTCTGCTAAGGAAGGCAGAAACCTCCCTTGAAATGGAAAAATGTAAACCACACCTCCTCTCTGAATTATTATGATCAAGGGGCTCTCAGGCAAAGATATGGGAATAGGAATAACAGTTCTTTACTAAGGAAATTAAAATGAAAATGCACTAGGATAAAAAAAAGCAAACCAACAAAACCCACCGCGGTGGCAGAGTGAGAACACAGCCTGACAGCCTGTTGGGCAGGGTGCTGGCAGCAGTCCCATTAAATGGTGGCTGCAGCCTCCTGCAGTGACAGATGTGGCTCTGTTGGAGCAGGGATCCTGTAGAAGGGAGGAGTTTTCCTCTGAAGCTCCAGTGCTGTAGCTGGGCCTGGTCTCTCCTCTGGGAATGCAGTGCAGAAAGGCTGCCTGTGGTGTTCCCAGTCTCAGATTGTATCCAGGTAGGAATGCTTGGCTCCTCCCCTGGGTGGAGCCTCTCCCAATGGGATGATGGAATTTGCTCAGCCATGCAGTGAGACTCCCTGGGCCGTGAACAGAAGATTTCCCCTGGAGGGAGGATGGGCTGTGGAAGAGATAAAGAACTGCCCCAGCTGGTTTGAAGAGCTGGGAATAGAACACAGACTTGGGGTTACATCCTGCATTGCAGCCCCAGATACTGTGCTTTTTTATTGGCATGATATCTTGCAAGCAGGGAGCAACACTCTTCTCAGCATTGGTGCAAACCTTTCCCCAATATTTATTTGTGTCTGCTTAAAGAGGCCACATTTTTCCAAAGAAACAGGGGGCCAGCAAGGACTAATTTTGTAGTTAAATCACTGGTAGCTCTTCCTTCAAACCCCTCAGCAAGCATGGCTTGGTCAGGTCAGCTCAGGCTGAATCAGACCAGAATGCTTAGACTAAATATACCAATTTATTTTTAAACTTGGAGCCCTTTGCCACAGTGAGGGGAACCACTGGAAAATGTATTTTGCCTCCTGGGTGCTGGGTGTGGTATTTCTTGGATAACTGGAATGCAACACCTCGAGGCACATTGTGTGGTACCAAGTGCAGTGTGACAGCATGACTAATGTGTATCCACAATTAAATGAAGTTCCTGAAGATTTATTTTTTCAAATAAGAGTGCCAAGAGGTTTCAAAGACTTTGAGGCTGACAGAGCTTTCTATTGCGCTGCATCCATTCTGGTGCTCCTGGTAAATTAATTTCCTGAATTTGCCTTAGCAGAGGTGCAGTCTGCTGTTTTAACCTATTTGTGATCTACTCAGTTTTGATCTACTGAGTATCAGATTTAAATTTGGGATTTTTTTTTGTTCCTGACTTGATTGCTTGCAGATATATAGTATACTTCATTACTGTTCCTTCACATATCTCATTTCATATGTACCTGAGAATGAAGGTGATTAACAGAATAGCTAACAAAAAAGGGGAAAAGAACCCTACAGACAGGAATTTTAACTTATTAATTTATTTCTCATTGGAATTCAGAAAGTAAGACTTACCTGTAGGATTTTCCATTTCCTTTGGTTTTACACCTCTTCTGATTGAGTGTGTTGCTGGGTGATTTCCCAGAAATCTCATTTGTACTTTCCTTTTCTCAGTAGCCTTGATTCCCTGGGAAAGCTATAACTAGGGAGAAAAAAAACAAAAGAAAACGGGCAAAAATAATAATAAAAAAAATAATTGATGATTTCTGGCATATTTTTATGGGGTTTTAAAAAATACCCCAGGTTTTCTGGTGCTCTCTGGATCTGAGTGCTGAAGCAGCAGGCGTGATTCATCCCTGCTCACAGCTGTTTGCAGCTGTGAAAAGCAAGATCAAAACGGTGCCAGATCAACAGATGAGTCTTTATTCTTAGAAGGGATACATTTTAAAAACAGCAGCCAAGATTTTTTAGCACTTCTAGTCCCTTCCTTGGATGAGATGGTATTAAGTGACTGCAGCTGAGTTTTACTAAAACTCAAGAGGTTCAGTAGGTTCAAGGCAATGAGGATTAGATTTACCATGTTTGCAGTAGGTTGGAATGTATTTATATAAATAACTAAAAAAAGAGGTTGACTGAGGAGAAAGCTGGCTGTGTTTGCACTTAAAGAGTTCTCTCCTAAACAAATGGAACTGATATTTGTGCAAATGCTGCTGTGCAAGGCCTTACTGAGAAGATAAGAGAATTGTGCTTTCATGGTGGAGTACTACAAGTCAGACACAGAGTTTAATCCCATCCTGGATCACCCTGGAGTGCAGGCTCCCTTTCTAATCCACTGGTGTAGTTGTTTCTTTGTGATGGGGATAAATGTGTGGTATTAATTTTTTAGCTCCTAGCTAAATTTTGCACTGTCAATGAGCCATCTTGTTTCATAACAGTGCAGCCTCATTGTGATAGCTGCAAACTGAGGTCCTGTGATTGATGCTATTAAGTCATGTAATGTGCTGCCTTCTGTTGTTAAAGTGTATTTTTGTTATTGTTGGCATTTTAATATTTCTAGGCAGAGTTTTAAATAACTGAGGCAGTAAAAGAAGCCTTTGGTTGAGAAATATGGTGCCCCGTGGTTTGCAGGAAGAGGATGTGGGTGCAACACATTTATGACTTTGAGATGACAATTTCAAAGTTTATGACTTTGAAATGACAAATCTTTGTGGAAAATTGTTGCTGTTTAGTTTTTTAATTGGAATTCTGGAAACATTCCTCATACTCTTTTAAGCATCACCTGCTAATGAAAAAGCAGTAGCCAGTGAAGAATTAAATTAATTGTTAATCTTTTCTTAAGATTCAGATTGCTTTTGGTAAAACCATGAAAAGGAAATAAATGGGAGAGCTGGCAAGATAAATCTCTAGACTATGACCAGAATTTACAATCTCATTTCTGCCCTTTCCTGCAAATAAAGCATTTGGCTCTAGCTTAAGGAACTTCAGAATAACACCTGTTTTTAAGCCCTGACATTGAGGTAGGGAGTCCAGAGGAGTTTCCAGCAGAGTGAGGGACTGCTGGAAGAGTGATGCTCACCGTGTTCCAGAGGTGCAAAGGAGCAATTTGGGCTTTCCTTCTGCTGCTCAGCTCTGATCTGGCACTGATCATAGATGATTGTGAAACCAGAAGCTGGCTTGATTTTTCTGCTTTTTTTCCCCCACACCCCTCAGCTGCTTTGCTCTTTCAAGGCAGCCCCCTTGGTGCTGTGCAAACCAGACTTTCTCTGTGGCTAACTTTGCCCCAGGGAGCTCTAATCCTTTAGGAACCTGTGATCCACACTCCTGCCTGGGACCCTTGGAGAGTCACAGGAGGACAGGAGAGCAGCCAGAGCTGCAGCAGGTGTGGGAGCTGCTGGGGAGCAGCACACTCCCCCACAGCTCATGTTCCTCTTGGGGCTTGCAGGGAAGGAGAGGACCTCAGAGAAAAAGGTGATAAAGAAGCACCCTTCATTGGGAGAATCTTAAAAATCATGAGGTAGATGCACCTGAGGCAAACAAATATTTGAAAAAAATAGCTTAGCTACTTCTTTTTTCTGCTCGTGAAATTGTCATGAGCATCTTCTGACCTTTTCATGTTCTGCATCCACACTGGAACTTTTCTGTACTCACAGCTTTGGTTCATGGTTTGCCCATGAAGAGTCACCAGCTTTTGTGCCAGTGACAGAAAGGCAGCAACCTTTGGATGAAAAATTTCTTCTCCTGAGTGTGGTGTGTCACCCCTGTGTTCGCATTCACAGCTCCTGAGATGTTTTCCTGACATCCAGGCCAGTAAATCTCAACAGTGAGGAAGAGCATGTGTTGAAAGAGTACCTGAAGTGGCATAAATCTGACTTCACAAATTTGCTGATGTGCTGCCCTGGTTTGTGCAATATGTCACATGTCAGGAAGGTTATGGGAAGAAGCTTTCACCTTCTGCATCTTCCAAAGCCTTGAATGGTCAGGGTTGTTTTTTTGTAGCATCAGGTACTTGGATCTTAATGCTGATCCTTTGACACCTGAGAAACTCTTCACTGAGTAAAATGAGTAATGACTGCATGACCCGAAAGTTTTGGCACCTTCTTCTTTTTCTCTTCATATATTTTTATTTAATTTTTAAGAAATATCCCATATTCATTAGATTCCTGTGGTTATCCGTCTGTCATTTGAATTAGCTGATTTAAATAACAATACCAGCATAGAGCAGATTAATGGAAAACCTTCTTAAATAATATATAGTGCATGTGTTTGACAGTGTAGCAGTAAAGCTGCTAAAACCCTGGTTAGGCTGAGGGCTTTAAAATCCAGATATTCAGTTATACTGACATGAATGCAAAATGTTTCCACAGTGTGTGTATAAAGGAAAAGCCTGTCTGAGTACGGCATCATCTTTCTCTTTTTGTTAGAAGTGACTATGCATGTCCCTAAAGATTAACTGAGTGGCTGGAAAGAAATTAGGGTCTGGTTTTTGTTTGAGGCTGTTTTTAGAAATAGCTCCCAGAAATTTTTGGAGAACAGAATCTTATGAAACTTTAGCAAAAAAGAGCAGCAATCAAGTGACAAGACCTATCGTGGCAGCAGCCAAAGTGGGTCACAGAGATTGGCTTTTTGGGGGTTTAGTTCTGAGTTAAGCTAGAAGTCAGAAAGATGGGGTTCAGCTGGGGATTCCAGGGGGGAAGATTTTCCATTTCTGTCCTAGCAGAGCCATATTTTCCATCCTGTGAGGTGCAGTGTGATGGAGCATGAGTTCCGTGAGCAAGCACAGCAGAAGGCAGCCAAGAAAATCATATTACTGTGGAGGAAAAAGTGCATCTTATTTGGCTTTGTTTTGAACTTTTCAGAGGGAATCTTTTGCTTACTATCTATTCAAAAGCCCCAAATCTTTCTCCTGTGTGTTGGAGATTTAAGTTAGGAACCAACAACTTGTGCAGTGCTTTTTACCATCTGGAAATGGCATCATCTTTTCTCTCTAATAAATAGAGAAAATCCATTTCTTCCAGGCAGCGTCTTATTTCTGACAAACCAGCTGGTCACTTGGTAATCATTAACCATTTACAATTAAAAGTGACTTAAGCTATTAGTAGAACATTGTTGGCCCTATAGCTGTGATCCTGCATTTGAAAATGATTTTTGTAGGGCTCCTGTCATTTCACAGGGAAGATGTTGTCTAATGATTTGACAGAAGATGCTAATGCCTTTATCTTAGGGAGAAAAATCCACTTTTTCACACCACATCTCTGATTAATTGTGACATTTTTTGTGCTTAGGCAGCCAGTGCAAGCACAGAGCCTTTGGGTGCATCCACCTGTTTTATCCCTGTCTTTGGGTCTTCCTGAGTGTTGGGTTTGCTGTTTTGATACCTGGAAATTAAATTCCCAAATGATTCACACAGATCCAACATTTCTGCAGGGAAATAGGTGGGGAGCAGGTGCAGGCACCTTGTTCTGGTGGTGATTTGAGCATTCATTTTTCCCAGGGAAGCCTGGAGCTGGGAGCTAAAGTAATTCTCCAGCATTTTTGGGAACACCACAGTTTGCCAATGTTTCTATTGATTTTTCAGATTTAGAAGCAATTCTCATATATTTAAATCTGTACAATGTTTTTTTCTGGATTTTAATTATGGACTGAAATGTGAGATTTGAGTGGTTTTCTAACCTTTTTGCCAGCAGTGACCAGGCTTTCACTTGCTTCTTTTAACCTCTTGTCCTTTGCCTTTGAGTGTGGCTGTTTTTTTTGTTATGGACAGTACAGATAAATATTTGCATTGGTTTCCAAGAGGTGAGAAAGGGAATTGAGGCAGCATATTGCTATAAACTTGAGCTATTGACACTATTACACAGCAAAGACCCTGAAAATAAAGACTAATGGGCTGTGCACAGTGAAAGTCACAGAAAATGGAAATAACTTTTAAACAGCTTCATGATAGTTTCTAGGCTGAGCCAAGTCTTTACTGTGGAACAGACGAGGAGCTTAAGAATTAATTACCTAGTTGATATCCATAGTTCATTAACATGTAATGGATATTGCACTTTGTGTTGGATACCCACAGCAGGTCATTGCAAAGTTGCAGGCTGAGTTGTTGTTCAGAAGGGTTTAATTGCTGCCTGTCATCCTGGCTTCACCTCAGGATGTTCTCTGAGTGCTTCTTGGAAGCTGAAAGTTTGCTCCACAGGAAAGTGTTTTCCCCTTTTTAAGACTGGGCCTTTGCCACCTCTGCAAAAGGTAGGCATCAAAGGTCAATACTGAATTAAAAAAATTTAAATAAATAAATAAATCAGATTTTTTAAAAAAGGCATTTTTAAAAAATTGATAATTTTAAAGGAGTCTATATGTAAGGAAGAACAAGGTGTTGTATATAACAGTTTTTCTTTAGTTTCTGTCCTTTTTAAGTGAGGAGAGAGGAAAATCCCAAAGCCTTATAAAGCAGCTTTCTGTGCTGTCCCTTATCTTCAGTGCTGTCAATCCCGTTCCAGAATAGTTTTTCTAATCTAAGAAAAATAATGCATTTTATGTGGACTTTTTCAGCAACACCTTATGTTTGTAGTCTCATTCATGGTTGTAAGGAGGATTCCTCTCCAAAGAAGAATGTCCCAAAATTTCAACTCAATATTTGTTTATTGGCTCATTCATATATTCAGTATTTAAATTTTTCTGCATTTTGGGGCCATGTAATATGCACTATTCTGCGTTCAGAAATTACATTGTATACCAGGATGGATAAGCACTGGTTATTTGGGGCAAATCTTGCAGAGAAACTAGAATTTGGATTTATTTTTTTGCATTTTTTTAAAAAAAGGTGCATCATTTGCTCTTTTTGCACCCTGTCTTCAGTATGACCTGAAAGCTTTCTAATCTAAAAATCAATATAAATTTTTAGTATTTTTTCTCTCTTAAGAGCAGAGACTTTTGTACTTTGAAACCACTCTCAGTGGGGCAATATTGAACACTGTGCTGACGGAGAGAGCAAGCAGGATACCTCTGTGTGTGACCTACATTTCTTTCCTGGACTTCACCTCTTCATCCTTCATCACAGGCAGTGGAAAGAGCTGGAAAGCAGCAAAAGACTTTGTGGAAACCTCGGTGCTTGTATTGATCCTGTGTTCTTGGCACCTCTGAGATTGCATCTCTCCTTAGGGAGGATTAACTTCTCTCCTGGTTATCTCACTGGAACAGACCCCAAACAGGATCTGCCTGCAGGGCAAGCACAGGGGGTGCCCAGGGCACAGCTTCCCTGTCTGCCCTTGGTGTCTTGGCCTGAAATAGTCACTGAAAAGCACACAGAGCTTGTCCTCTCCCAGCCCCGTGTGTGTGTGTGTGTCACCTCCACAGACTGAAACTCCAAAGCCCTGAAATTAGTGGGAATTTAATGAGCACGAGGGTGCTAACAGCGAGCAGAGTTTGCAGCAGCAGTGGCTGAAGGTGCTGCCAGCCTCTTTGTTACCTCCTCTCTGCTGAGGTGTGGCCCCTCTGGCACAGGGGAACGTGAGGAACACACCTGCACATCCTTGTTTTGGTGCCCTGCTGCAGCCCCAATTTGGGTTTCCCTTCTGGAGAGGGGGTGTTGGCTGAGCTGCACGTGGTCCTGAGGGTCTTCTCTGCTCCTGGGCTGTGGCCTCAAATGTTCCCTTGAGGATGTGCTTGGGCTGGTGAGCAGAAAGCCTTTTGGCTCAAGGGAGCTTTCACAATTGCTCAACAAGCATGTCAGAATATATTGTATTATGTAATTTAGCCCCCTGTTCAACCTTTTGAAAGCACTGTAGTTTCTTTAGGAAAGTTCTGCAAACAATAGGTTTGTTTGTTTTTTCTCTTTGGAGAATAGTCTAAATGGCTTTTAGCAGGAGCTTTCTGTGGTCTCCTCTTATGTTGATTTTGCTGGGGAGTTTAAACTGAAAGTTTTATTAAAGGAGTAGCTTCTAGTTAAAAAAATACATATTTTTGTTGTATATATTAATAAAACTGTACTATTATTACTATTATTGACTTAGCTACTGACAGTAGCAAAATTGCTACATGCTTGCTGTGTTTTGCTGCCTAACTCCAGAGCCTAAGAGGATCAGAATTTGCAGCCCAAACTCTTCTCATGCTTTTTGAGAATTTTGTTCCATGCTTAGAGTCTATCCCAGCTCTGGAAATTTAAAATAAGTAAATAACTTTAACCAGTCCTGTAAAAATGCTATATGCTTAAAAGTAATGTCATTTAAAAATAGTTCACTTTTCTTTTTGTTCGCCACAACCTCAAGAATTCAGATTTTTCATGTAAGGAATGAAAAATCAAATACTAATACAGTGTGTTTTACTTAAGGCTTTTTGAGGGTGTTTCTTTTGTTTGTTCCATAAAAAAGCCTCTCAAATATTGTAAAACTCAAGGTAAAAGCAGGAGAACTGGCAGCTTTGCTATTGTATGTTCCCAAACGACCTTGAATTTTTTTGCTACGTTGTTTATGAAATCATTTATGATGATGCTAGCAGTGTCTACATAAACTTTCCTGAATAAACACAATTCCTTTGCAAAGGTTTGTGCAAATTCCTGTTTACAAATAAATAGATAAGCAGCATGCTAAAGCAGGCTGCTCACAAAGATATTGATCCTGAAAATGTTGCTGAAAAAGCAGTAAAAATTAATTAAAATGATAGCAAATACATAAAATAGTAACAAATACATAAATATATATATATCCCTTATTCACTTAAATTCTGAGAAATTAATTTAGTTCACTTAAATTCTGTGAAAATCCAGATCAGCTCGAGTAGAAATGGTAATGGGGACATTTGGCAGGCTCAAGGGCAGAGCCCCCGGAGCAGATTCTGGTTTCTGTGTGATTATGTGCAATTATCTCGTGCTGATGAATCCTCTCTCACACTCTTCCCTGCATTTCCTAATGATCCAGCTGAGCATCTGCTCTGCCAATCCAGCGTGCAGATGATGCAGCTGGGATTGCCGCTGGCAGAATTCTTCCTCCCGCCACCAGAGCGTGGTTTTCTCGCCCTGGCTGACCCGTTGTCCCTTGCACTGCTCTTCACCTCCCTCCCTGCTGCTGGAGATGATAAAAACTTCCCTACCTGCTGCTGGAGCTGATTAAAGCCTCCCAGCAGAGCTGCCTGAGTGGGTGGTGGACACTTTGGAGCCCCAGGCAAGGCCAGCACTGGGGACAAGTCACACCAGCCTGTCACTTCCCAGAGCAGGGCTGGTGACAGATGCAGCCTCCTGAATCCCAGGCAGCTGACATTTGGGCTGGGCAAGGCAGGGAGGCCACGCCAAAAGCAGGAGAGAATTGCATTTTCATTGCAGCCCTGTATTTTAATTGATGGCCAAGAGGTTGTCCCTGATGCAAAGCTCTGCTGCCGGAGCATTGGGACCCAAAGGGAGTGAGGGCTCTGTGAGGGCAAGGAAAGTTCACAATGTCCCAAACAGGAGATTGCTGCTTTGGTTTTCATGTGAGAAAACATGGCACTACAATTGAAATGATCTGAAACCTTAAGTTTTAGCTTTCATATTTCCCAGACTCTGCACTGCACTGCTGTGTGACTCTGAACTCCATAGAAAGTGCCAGCAAGTTCTGCTCCCAGCTCAGGCACACACAGCAATCCTTTCCCAGCCCCAGAACCAAGGATTTCACTCTCAACTCCATCCAAAGTGCCAGCAAGTTCTGCTCACAGCTCAGGCACACACAGCAATCCTTTCCCAGCCCCAGAACCAAGGGCAGCGCTGCAGCTCCAGGCCCAAAAAGCACAACCAGAGAATTGAGCAGAGCAGCCTGGGAGGGTGGGACTGCAGAACCTGGAGCTGGAATTGGACAATTCACCCCAGTGTGGAAATGGAGCAGAACTTATAAAAGTGTGGAAACTCGTCACTCAAAAATCCATCTTGGGTCCATCCTGGGTGGAGCCAGGGCCAGGCTCTTGCACTGCCCAAGGTGAATCCTTTGGAAACCTTTTTAATAAATACCCATTTTATTCCTTTCACACTGTCTATCCTCTGTTCTAGGTATAACACCAAATGTTCTGTCCAAACATTTTTTTATTATTTATTATAAAATCTGAACTTTTGTTTGTTAAGCAGGAAACCTTGTGCAATGTAGTACCTCCTCACAGAGATTTTCCCTCATGGTAAAACTGTTTCATTTCAACAGAATTCTGATTCAGGACAAAACTTTTTTTTCCTGGTTGTCAAAAATAAGATTTCAGTTTTCAGTTATAATTTTCTAGGATCACTGGAAAGAGGGCTTTTTGAGATATAATGATGCTTTTTTATTTTCAAGCTCGTGTAGGAATTGACCGATAAATAGAGGCTAGGATGCAAACAACTTCAGGTGCTAGTAAAATAATCTGAGTTTAAATCCATCAGGACAGAATTTGGAGTTTGGAAGGTCAAGATCTAATCTGGGAAAAGTTGCAGCTGAAACAAGTGTGAAAAGGTGTTTGTTGAACCACTTCTAGAATCTGCTTGAAGAAATGGATGTTAATGAGATACCCGTGAAGAACAGGATTTAGTTTTCTGGTTTCTTTACCTTCACCCTTTTGCAGTTTTCTCCAGTTTTCCACCATCCATTCCTGCTGTAGTAGCTGTGGGTTTGGCAGCTGCCAAAACCACCTGTGCCCTCCCTTGCAGTATGATCCTGGTGATCCCTCCAGGCAGATTCCTGGGAGGATGAACACAAAGCACACTGACCAGAAAAGCAGGCGTGGCTCAGTGTGTGAGCTCCAGGACTCAGGACAGGTGTCTTGTAGGTTGGTTTGTTGTCAGGGCTAGAAAACACTTACACATTAATTGTTTTGCAAAAGGTTTGTAATTAAGCTGCAATTGCCTGTGGAATGATGCCAAAAGTGAGATGTATGGGATACAAAGGTTGTGGTGTAGTGATCTCATCAATGTATAATTGGGATAACATATCAAGGCATAGTTTTTGCCATTTTGCACAGTGAGCAAAATTTTGATATGCTACTTAGCTATTTTTATACATGCTTTGCTGAGCATTTGTATTTTCAATGGTAGTGTGTTTCACATCCTTTGGCTACATTTTTGTGCCATTTCTCCAACTGTAAACTCTTAATGAATAATGAAAAAATAAAAAGCATTAGGAAAACTCTGAAGTGGTGCTATCATCATACAGTGTAGGCTTAATGCTCTTCAATGGAACTAAATTGCAGAACCCTGTGATTAGGATGTGCATTTTTTTCACTGGTGTCACAGAGATTAGTGTTAATTTCTGTTAATTCTGTCAATTCTCTTATTGTATCCCTTGCCAGTCATATCTGACCTTTGATCACTCAATCTCTTGTGGTAAAACAATAATAAGTGGGAAGCATTGTACTTTTGAGAAGAAAAATAAAGCATTTTTTGATATGTTAGTTGCATTGTTTTAAAGAGGAGATGCAGCCCTAGGATAGCCCTATCTAGTAGTGGATAGGGTGGGGTAAAGTGCTAAAGGGTCTCTCAGCAATGCTTGTAAGTGGGTTGTTGTTTTTCTAGAATCCTAGAATCACTGAGGTTGGAAAAGACCTCTGAGATCATCGAGTCCAACCTTTGGCCTAACATCCCCATGCCAACTATAAACCACAGCACAAAATGCATCGAGCCATTCATTTCTTGCACTCTTCCAGGGATGGTGACTCTGCCACCTGCCTGGACAACCCCTTCCAAGGCTGGAAAACCTTTTCTGTGAAGAAATTCCTCCAGATGTCCAACCTGGGCCTCCCTTGGCACAGCTTGAGGCTGGTTGCTGGGAGAAGGTCCTGACCCCCACCTGGCTACACGCTCCTTTCAGGCAGTAGTAGAGAGTGATGAGGTCAGTCCCGAACCTCCTTTTCTCCAGGCTAAACACTCCCAGTCTCCTCAGCCACTCCTCCAGACCCTTTACAAATTTTATTGTCCTTCTCTGGATGCATTCCAGCCCCTCAATGTCCTCCCTGAATTAAGAGGCCCAGAACTGGACACAGCACTTGAGGCGTGGCCTCAGTGGTGCCCAGTACAGGAGGACGGTCACTGCTCTGCTCCTGCTGGCCACAATATTTCTGATCCACACCAGGTGCCATTGGCCTTCTTGGTCACCTGGGCACAGCTGGCTCATGTTCAGCTGCTGTTGACCAGCACTCCCAGGTCCTTTTCCCTGGCCACTTTCCAGCCACTCTTCCCCCAGCTTGTAGAGCTCCATGTGGTTGTTGTGACTCGAGTGAAGGACCTGGCAGTTTACCTCTTTGAACCTCATCCTGTTGGCCTTGTCTCATCTCTCCAGCCTGTCCACATCCCTCTGCAGGGGCCTCCTACCCCTTAGTTCACAGCCCAGCTTAGTGTTGGCTGTGAACTTCTTGAGGATACCCTTGATCCCCCATTCAGATCGTCAACAAAGGTATTAAACAAGATTGTCCCTAACTCTGATCCCTAATGACTGTCCCCAGCTGGATGTGCCTCTGTCCCCACCACTCTGGGCCCAGGCAGTTCTTAACCAGCAAAGAGTGCACATGTCCAAGGCATGGGCTTCCAGCTTTTCCAGGAGAATGTTTGGGAGACAAAGGCTTTGCTGAAGTGTTTGTTTGCAAGCAATTGTATTTCTCACAATCTGATTTTTTTACAAGGTATCTTCGGAGTTACTCTCCCTTAGGGCTGATTGATTTAGAGCTGTATAAAATCCAGATTGCTTCTGTATATAATGCCTGGATTTCTGCTGTGTTTACATGGCTACAGCTACTCTTATATCAGTATCAGTGTATTCTTAAAATTTAGCCTTTACAGTACTTCGTAGAAGCTGGGGATCATTTTTGGGCATATTTTTTTTGTCTCAGAAATGAATAATTAAAGCAACTTGACTGGAAAATTAAATTTCTTCAATGTGCTGAAGGTTATGAAAAGATAGATACTTGATGCATAGTGGGGAAGATGTCTTTGTCAGTCATGCAATAAAACTTCTGAATGTCCTCTTCATCAGCTTCACTTTTAAATGTTACTAGTCCAAATGATCTGTGAGTAATGCAACCGAAGTCGAGACAGCAAAAATCTTCTGTTGTTGAGGATGCCTTTGAGCTGCTATTTTGTATTGGCTCAGAAGTGGCAGAAGGGTATTGTTAGAGTGTGTCTAGAGTAGGGTGATGAAGGTGATGAGAGATCTTGAGGGCAAGATGTGGAAGAAGCAACTGAGGTCACTTGGCTTGCTCAGCTTAGAGAAGATGAGGGGTGTCCTCATGGCAGCCTACACCTTCCTTGTGGGAACCCTGAGTTTATTAAAGAGAGGTGAGGGTCATGCCTTTAGGTATGCACAAAAGAAATGTAAAAAAATGTGGTTTTCCTCAGACTGGGCTGATTTTTAGCTTCCTGCTCTGGCATATTGGAAATGTTTCTTGTTATTGCTAATGGAAAAGTCCTTCATTAGTAATGAGGTTACTGCTAGATGGGTTTTAGGATTGTTGGAGCCTATTTCATCAATAGGCTGAGATATGGAGGAATAACAGGTGATCTAGAGGCAGGAGGAGCAGCTACTGGTGCGAGCAGTGGCTCAGTGCACAATGGATGCTGTGGGGAGTTCTCATTGTGGCTTTCCTGTTGATTCGAATTGGTTGTCTCCTCCTTCATCAAGTGTGTCCAGCTGCTGATAGATGAAGAAGTGAAAAATTTTCCTGCCTGCCCTTTGTTCCAATGTACAGTCTTGGTTTGCAGTTTTTGGTAGGGAGCTGTAGTGCTTGATGCCATCCTAACAATTCTCAAGCAAAGAGTATGTCCTTCAGTTTAAATTCCATGCATTGTGTCTGTCTGGTTACTACCAGGCTGTTGAATTTATGGCAGTTTGCAACAGATACTGACAGTCAGTATCTTTCCATAGGCACAGAATAAAAGAAAATCTGCTGCAGTGGAATGCCAGCATCATACATAGGTTACAGAATATTGTGTAATTTTCTTCAGGCTTCAGTAACTCTGGAGCTTTACTTCATTATATGGGCATGAGCAGAGAAATTGGCACTTGGTAGGGAATGGAAAGAACAAGAACTGAAGGACTGGAAATTAAGCAGTGGCTAGAGGATATTTTTATTTGGTGTTTTATCTTCTTTGCAATATTTGAGCTTTTCTTCACTTGTCAATATGCAATAACATCAGTGCTTTTTCCAGGTTTGTGTTGTCTCTCTGCTCATAATCATTCTCATTAAACCAAAATGTGAAAAAATGTATGAGGAATGGTGCAGTCTGTTGTGCAAGGACTGATGTTGACAGATTTTGCTGTTTTAGAAAAGAAGAAAACATTAGCTTGCTTAATTCCCCTTGTGCTAGGCTGGTTCTGGGATTAAATGCTAGAAGAAATCCCACATGAAGGCTTTGCTGCCACTTTTCAGTTCTGGGGGGAAACAAGACAGTTAGAGGTGTAACAGGCTGGATAATGATGACTTCACCAGCAGAGATATTTAATCTGCAAGTTGCCTAAATCTTGGTTTTGCAAGGCCCATCCACTAGTTTTTAATTTCAAGCACATGTTCGAATCCATTCTAGCTGAGCAAAATTCATCTCGTCTTCTTTCCTACCTTCTGTTAAAAATCTGCCAGACTCACAAGGAAGAAAAAGCCACCAAAACACAGTCTAGAACACCATGTGCCTTCCAACATAGGGTGGAGCATGTGGAGTACCAGAAACCAGGCCACACGAGTCTCCAGTGCCCTGATGACACACCAGCAGCCATGCCCCAAATATAAAAGCTTTCCTTCTGTGCTGCAAACCTCTCCTGGTGGATCGAGTCCCCTGGTGGACACTGCAGCCTCCTGTCCAGCCTGCTGATCTCCTGGAGCAGCTCCATAAAAGTGGATTTTGCTCCCTGTTCTTGCTTGTCTCTCATTGCCATAGGTAGCTCTGTGTCTGCCTCCCTTTGTTTTTCTCCACATCATGTCGTCTGCAGGTTAACCTGTGCCAGGTGAAAGGTCTGGGGACTTATTTGGTTGCTTGGAGGGCAGAGCTCTGTTCTGTTGCCCATCCTGGGGCTGTTTCTCTAAACCAAATTGCTCGTGGAGACTATATTTATTCTTGCACCTCTGTGAAGGAGATGATAATGGCTATTTTTCACCATGGCTTAATAAAATTCTTATACTAGGATAAAATGGAAGATCTCTCATTGATCTGGGTTTTCTTGATATTTTTTTGTGGCTTTTATTTTTTAAATTTTTAGTTTTTTTTTTTTTTTAGAGAGGGAGTAATTCCAGCACATTCCTGTGGAATGCACACAGGAGCCTGAAGGAGCTGGTCAAATCATCTACTGAGACCCGTGCATGTGGATGATGGGTGATGTAGACATTTAAGATGAAAGAAAACTGTAGAAGAAAAGGAAACTGGAGAAAGAAAGAAACTTTTCTTTATAAAGGTGCAACGTGACCTGTTTTCCTCCCTTGTGCTGTAAGGTCTCCTGTTGGTGCTGTTGGCTCTGCTGACCTTTGGGTTCATGGGTGGCTGGAGCCAATGTCCAGCCCATTTTATATGTCTCAAGATCTGCTCTGCTTGCTCTTCCACACCATTATGCTGAGTTATTCACAGGGCTGTGGAGGAGGTTGGCATTCCCTGTGTCTGATCCAGATGTGCTGCAGCTGGAGGGCAGGATCTAGCTCCATGTTTTTCCTCTAATTGGCTATGCAAGGGGACACAGATTGGCATGGTATCAAGTGACAGGACTGAGTTTTGGTGTATTGTCTTGACATGGGGGAAAAAAACCCCCCACCACCTTAAATTTTACTCTTGAGTGAATCTTAATCTTTAAATTAGTACAAATGTTAGCGTTCCCATTCTGTGATTTTAGAATAACTGTAATCATTTCAAGAAAACAAAGCCTAGGAACATTATGGTGTTGAATGCAGAGTAAACTGGTGTTTGAAATGATGTGTTGTGCATCTGCACATGTCATAGAAAGAGTTTAACGTCCTAATTTGTTTTGGATCTTGCCCCCCTTCTCCTCTTGTTCATCCCTGTTTTATTTTCCTCCTTTTGTGCCTGTAATTGCGCGTGTTATTAGAGCTGGCAGGATGAGCACCTCCAGATGCATCCTACAGGAACGCAGCCAGTGCTGACTCTATTCCCATGTCAGACTGCATGCCAAGGCAGTGAGGCTTGCTTGTCAAACCCCATACCCTTCCTGCACTGCTTCTAAACCCATCTTCTCACACAATATTTTGACACAGGGTGACTCATGAGAAGCTCAAGAATTGTCCCAGGCTTAAGAATGTGTCTTTTAGTGTGTTGAGACATATGTGGTAAAAGTAGGATTTTGGAATAGCATGGCCTAGGCAGCTTTCATTATTCTTCTGTCAGATCAAGAGAGTTGAGAGGTTTATAATCTGCTTGGATGAACCTTTTCACTGGGTTTCATGTCTGGGATTTCGTTTTCGGTAAACTTTCTCAGAATTTTTATGTACTCTGAAAATGACAACAAAAAATTCACTTGTTTTACCAAACTTAACTCATTTTGTTCTGTGATTTGTAGCAACGAGATAACAACTCTTCATTTTGGGGAAGAATATACTAATTTTACTTATTCTTTTACAGGTGTCAGGCAACAGCATGTCAATGATGCTCCTTCTACAGGATCTTTTCCTAATTGGAGATCTATACTATCACCAACACGGCCTTCCACAGAAACCAAGATTCCCTCAGTGGCTGATATTTCTCTGGGACAGACTTTGGAGAATGCAGACTTGCTTCAGATGATAAAAACAACGCTGACTGGCGCACGTACCAGGACTTTGGATCAGATGCACCTGTCACCCTCCCTCTATCAAGGCAGTGGCAACAGTGCACCCCAGGAGCCCGCAGAGGTTTCAGCCGAGTCGCCTCTGAGGCCGTCTCAAGATGCAGATGACACAGCTGCTCTAACAGGTTTGCCTCAGCTTGGTATGTTTGCCACACTGTCCACCACACCATCAGGGACACATTTGAGTACAGCTGTGCCATCCCAGGCAGTGCCATTAAAAACACCCTCCATGTCCAAAGAAAGCACATCAGGACCAGACATGCTTGCCGCTGTTCCATCACCATCATTCTCCTCATTGGTAATCCAGTCACCTCATGCCATTAACTTTTCTAAACCTGCTGTACTGCCCATCCAAGTGCCTTTGCCTGCAGATCCTGAAGGTTTCTTCAGCACAGATTCAGCTAGCTCACAGGTTAGTGAAAGCAGGAATAGTGCTCTAAGCATAGTGCATTCCAGTGTGGTGAATCACAGAAGGGGTCCCAACTTGCTTATGGGGGCTATGCTTTTTATGGGACAGTGCATTTCACAGAGTTAGTGGGAAAAGGGTTTCCTTTGGAAAGGACCTCCTTGCCATCTGTTTACACTGATATTCCTGGGTCAAAAATGCATCAGTCTCCCCTGACAGTACCTTCCAAAATTTGTCACAGTTACTTAATGAGATTATGTATAATGTCTCTTCTACTGGAGCCATTTAGGGCAGCACTGACTGGCAGAATGAGTGGTATCCATCTTCTGTCATCATCAGTTTGTCAGGATAAAGCAGAGGTTCCTACATCAGTCTTCCATGCTCTGGGTACTCCACATCTAATACTGCCAATGAGTCACCCTCAGTCTTTTGCAGCACTGACTAATTACACTACAGGCTCTAACCCTGCCCCTCTCATGTCATCAGCCTCCAAGAGCCTGGCTGAGGTCTCCAGCTCAGCACAGAGCACGTCCTCCCTTTCACTGCCAATATCACTCATCCTGATGCAAAGCACGCTCGCAGTGCAGTGCTGCCAGTATGAGAATTTAGAAGCAAAACAGATTTTCTCTTTAGAAATGCAACACACTCCTCTCCAACAAGCCCAAGGTCTCCCTTGCTAACTGAGACAAACGAGGTGTTTACTGGGGCCTCACGCACAGCCAGTCCCAGGGCAGCAGCCACCAACCAGGACAGGCTGCAAATCCCTCCCGCTGCTGCCTCTGAATCAGACTTTTGCAGAAGGCCTGGCTGATGGAACTTAGCAGGCAAATAGCATGAGACTCCCAGCTGCTTCTGCCCTGCTCTCCCAAATCTTGGTGGCTTTCCTGTGGCAAGGACAGCTCAACAGCTGGAGGAGTGGCAGCAAAGATGTCCACGAACTTTTAATAATGTTCTTCATTATGGAACTCAGCTTTCCAAATTCTCTCCAGATATCCAAACCTCTACATTCCTCATAGGAACAAGGACACTAGACACTGTTTTTGGAGATGGCCATGATGACTCTTGATCTAGCTGCAGTGCTGTTAATTACTTCCACTGTATGCCTTTCAAAACCTGAACCTGCTACCACAAATACTTCTGCTACTACTGTGTTCGTGACCGCACATCTTCCACCTGGAGATGCAGAAAGTTCAGATGTAACTGTAAATGAAGACAGAAAGATGGGAGTACCCACTCTTGCGACCCCCCCATGCAGAATATTCATCTCCAAGAGCTTTAAATCGTTTAACCTCTGGTCAGACTTTGCACTCAGCTGATAAAAAGCCACTTGCCTCTGTCATGCCTCCAGCATGGGGTATGCTGCCATCGCTTGTTTCCATGACAACAGTGATGGACAGCCGCAGTTCTGGCTCTTCCAGGATTTTGAATGCAGACTCTGAAAGCAATTTAGATCCTGTCAGCCTTCCTGAAGTTGTAACTTCAGCTTCTACGTGGACCAATAAAGCATTGCTGTCTGCAGCTGGCATTAGTATTCCTTTGGTAAAAACTTCAGTCCAAATGGAAATAAGGGAAGTTGCTCCAAGTACTTTTCCACTGAAAGATGAGTACCATGCACCATCCTCAGTAGAGTCAAGTCTGCAAAACAAAATTAATACACATGAGCAGCCACTCTTCTCCACCCCTTTAGCAAACTATATGTATGCATCCTATAGTCAAAATACTTCAAATTTACCCTTTGCTGAAAAGAAAAATTTTCAGAATTTGATGTAGATGCACTTGCACTGAAAATATCTCCTGTTCAGTATTCATCCATTTCTACAGCACTGACAATGCCTGACCTTGTGCAAAAAAAGCATGGAAACATGGCTGAAAATTCTTCCATGCTGGAGATGTGCCTATCAGCATACATGAGGAAGCACCTCTCCATTTGCATGTGCCTCGTGTTAATGCTGCAGGTGCTCTCCCTAGCTCTCTAGAATCCCAAATGAGTGATGCTGGAAAGATTACTGACTGAAGCACTAGGCACAGCACCGGTGTTGGCTTTTCAGCTCACTGGCAGCTTGACTGCTTCATCCTCAAACAGAAGCAGTGTCACCCTCAGCAGTGTCACACTGCCATCCCAGTCCCCTTTCCCTGTAACCAAGCCTTCTGGCCCAACTCTCTTGAACAGTTTTATCTCAAAAGACACTGGCTCTGGAAGTGTTCCAGAATTTGCAGACAACCTGTTGGAGTCCCGTGGTTATTTGGTTATGGCTGATAAATATCCAGCCATGTTCAGTGAGGAGGAGTGGGACACAAGTGCTACAAGTCATAGTCTAGCTCCCAGTAACATATCTAATAAAGCTACCAAGGGCATCCCATTGCAAACCCCTACCACCAGTGCTCTGCAGTCAAGTCATCATAACTTCTGTCCATGCATCACCAACACAGATAGAGTCTCCTTTTTTGTCAACAACCAACTTTACCCATTCTGTTCTTACAGTGTTATCTGGAGTATCTTCTGGTGCAATACCTACAGTAGAAACTTCAGAAGCAAAACCACTAACAAGAAAATCATCTCCAGCTTCACCAGTGCCAGCTTCTTCCTTCCTTTCTCTAGGCACTGAAAACACACCTTTGCCATCTGTGATGGCCTTAAGCACACCGATGCTGACACTGACAAAAAATAACACTGCCACAAAACTGACATCGGATCTAAGCCCAGTAGGAACACAGGCAGATTTTCCTTTTGCAACGAGAAACACAACTGCCTCACCTCTGGACATGCCAGCTCTGCTCATAACCCCCAAGAGCAGCACGGTCACAGCTTCCACACTCGCACCCACAGCCCACGCACCGAGGCAGATAGAAACAACTATACCAGGCACCCAGAAGTTCCTGAGCTCAGACATCACCAAAACGCCAACCCCATACCCACTGACAATGACAGCAGCTTTGACATCTATTACAGCATCAGCGAAAACAACTAGGCTTCCCCCTTCTGCAGTGGAACTCACCCCTGCTCCTCCCGACACCACGGCAGCAGCCGCTTTCGCTAACATGACGGCCGCTCCCTCCCTGGATTGCCGGCTCTCTGCCAACATGATGGTGAAAACAGGTAGGTGCAGCCACTGCCCTTGCTGAAGGGGTCTCCTGTGTCCTGGTGGGGTGTGAGAAGCACACCCCAGTGTCAGAGCGTGGGGCAGCAGTGATTGATGTGCTGTGCTGACCCACCAGATGGATGCGAGTGGGGTTGTTAGATGGAAATGGCTTTGGCTTTACTTGGGGCTTGGGTTTTAACACAAATGCGTCAAATCAGGGGGTGAGATCGGGTGCTGTGGAGTTCAGGGAGTCACTGCAGGACCATCTGTGTGGAGGGACAGCCCTGTAAGCTGGGATGGTTTGGTGCCTGCTTTGCAGTAAGGAGTCTGTGTTGCTGAAGAGGAGGACAGTGCAGTAACCTGCATTGCTCCTCAGTCCTATTTATGCACAAAAACCTAATTCTGTTCTAATATAAGCACTTAATTCTATCATTGCAGATCTGTTTGAAAATTATGTTTAGCATTTAGAGTTATACACGTCAAAATGGGAGGATTTTGAGTTTTCTATGTGAATAGTGCCACTTCTGGCTCTGGCTGTTTTTTTCATGGGCAGCTTCTCCTTAGCTGTCTCTAAACTAAAAGGGCCGGGAGCAGTACCTTGCCCAGGCTTCCCATGGTCTCCTTTTGGCAGCACAGAACCAGAAGATGTGCGTGTCTTGGAGACCTCAGCAAAGAATAAGTACAGAAAAGAGTTTGTGACTTTGCATGACACGGGCTACAGTGAAATAAGCAGCTTTTGGACCTAATGTGTGTTTGTTAGCTGCTAAATATCCCCATCAGTAGTGTGTAGATGAGTACAACAAATATTTCTAAAGATAGAAGTAGCTTGTGCACAGTATATAATTGAAAGTACTCAAGCACAGATATAAAACTCTTTCTGCAAATGATAAGAGAAAAAGAAGATGATGGTGATAGGTTTATTAAAGAAAGCATACAGATGCTTCCTAAATAGAGAATAATTGTAACAGTGGAGCAGCAGATTTCTTTTATGTAACTGAGGCTGTGGAGATGTGAAGCCTGCCTGTGCAGCTCTGGCTCAGTCCCCTGGGAATGCTGTGCCAGCCTGTCCTCAGGCAGTGAGTGGCCTCATGCCTCCTTGGAGAGGCAGCATGGAAAAGGCTCGTTGTTGCTGCTAAAGAAATTGCATTTGTTAGACCTTACTCTGGAAACATGGAAACAATGGGCTATTGCCATGGGATGAATAGGGAACTCAGGAGCTGCTGAGCTCCTGCAGCTCTTGTCTTTGGAGCTGCTGCTAATCCAAGCTGCTTCGATGATCCCTGCACAGCCAGCCCAATGTTAAAACAATTAAAGAAAGCAAACAGGAGCATGTTGATGTCTCAAACCACCCTGTGGCTTTTGTTGCTCAACAGTTCTGTTTCTGAACACAAGGAGGATGATGATCAGCAATGCCTTCAGGGATAGTGTGAGAAAAGGCCTCAACCAAGTGCTGAGACAAGCTTTCAGCCAGAACGTCAGTGCTCAGGTAAGCGTGCTTGGCTTTCCATGCATGATTTCACCAGAACAGCTCTCCCACCAAAGAACCACAGCTGGCTGCAGCTCCAGGGGTGTCTCTGGATGCAGTAAGCCTCTTGGAGGGAAGCACTGAGATTTTCCTACAGAGGGCAGGCAGAGGTGGCACCCATTCTGGGCTCTAAAAATATAGGGAATACTGCAAAGCTTGTATCGGTTTATTTGATAAAGAAGAAGCAGGAAATGCAAACTTCTTTTCAGTATGCTCTGGGGAATGACTACTGACAGCACTTTCCTCTTCCCCCTGAAGCTCAGGAGTAACTTCTGCTCAGGGCAGCCGAGTGCTGCCGTGCTCAGCCTGGATCAATGCCAAGAGCAGGGCTGGTAAATGGGATGCCACTGCTGTCAGTCCAGCCCCTGCTTTGAAAACCCAGTGGTTGACAGGTGCAATTTCACAGGGACAAGAATCCTGAGCAGGGAGAAAGCATGTTTTGCTGAAAATAAATGGAGGCCATGTGTTTGATCTCTTTGCAGCTAAATTGTACAAACCTCTGCTCTGCTGTGTGTGACTGCAGGTTTGGGCAGGCTGCCAGGACCCTTTACCTTGGGACACAACTTCCTGTGCCCTCAGGCTGGGGTTTGTGTGGGGTCCAGGGCTGTTAGGAGCCACACTCACTCTGGGAAGGAAAAAAGTAATTTTTCTCAAAACAGAGGTCATCAAGTTGACTTTGGTCCTCAGGCTTTATTGCTGCAAATGTGAAGGATAGCAGTTGGTTTGGGAATTGCATGTTCCTTGGCAGCAGTGGTAGTAAAAGCTGCCAGGTTTAGTCCCCTACCTTTTTGAAAACTTGAGGGGAGCTGCCTTCTTCTAACAGAGGAAACCAGCTAAAGTTTGGTGAGGAGGACTGGTTCCAGGGGTAAAACATTTTGGAAAATACAGAATTTTGAGGTAAAACTCAGCTCATATTTTGACTCAGAATCTGTCAGTTCTTGTGGTTTGGCATTTCCACTCGTATAGGTGCTCTCATAGACTCAACCATCTGGGGCAATATAAGGAGAACAGGAGATAAGAGGCAGCCCAATCAAATATTGGAAACTTTAGTCTTTCAAAAATCTTTCTGCAAACCTGCAATGACAGAAGCATGCATGGAGAACTTCAGGCATGGAGTAGGAGCTGGAAGCTCTGTGTGTTTTTCCATGCTTATGTAAAATGTCCCATTATCTGTGCATGAGTGAAGGCCCAGCCTAACCTGGAGGTTTGCAGCTGTGGTAGCAGTTCTGCACTCCTTCAGTTCGGAGCCCATGCTGCATGGGCTGAGCCTAAAACTCTCTGAGCCATTCTCCAATACCGTGTCTGCTACAACACTGACTGACCCCACAGAGTTATAGGGGATTGCAGGATAAAAACCCTGCAAGGGCCAGAACCCCCACCCAACACCAGCTGAACTGCAAGTAAAATAATAAAAAGCCATGCTTTTCTGTGTGTTTTAGGTCGAAATCCTGGAGCAATCGAGTAACCTCACGGTTGGTTACTACGTCACGCAGGGCAGGCTGGTTTTCACGCCGGCTGCTGTCACGGAGAAGCTGCTTGCCTACGGCATCAGCAACGCCACGGCAGACATGAAGCAGCACGTGCCACACCTGCAGGCCCTGGTGGCCCTGGCCCTGCCCTGGCAGCCCCTGCCCGCCTACCACTTCCAGCTGAAGACAGGTGAGTGAGGGATGCCCTGCCTGGGCTGGGTGTGAGCTCATGGACCAGGGCCCAGGGATTCTGTGGGGCAGTGACGTGGCCCTGCTTTGGGTTTGGTGCCCTGAGAGGCTTCCTGGAACAGAGGATAGACAGTGTGAAAGGAATGAAGTAGGGATTTATTAAAATGCCTTTAAAGGGTTCAGCTTGGGCAGTGCAAGAGCCCAGCCATGGCTCTACCCAAGATGGACCCAGGGTGATGAGTTTCCACACTTTTATAAGTTCTGCTCCATTTCCACACTGGGGTGAATTGTCCAATTCCAGCTCCAGGTTCTGCAGTCCCACCCTCCCAGGCTGCTCTCCTCAATTCTCTGGTTGTGCTTTTTGGGCCTGGAGCTGCAGCGCTGCCCTTGGTTCTGGGGCTGGGAAAGGATTGCTGGGTGTGCCTGAGCTGTGAGCAGAACTTGCTGGCACTTTGGATGGAGTTGAGAGTGAAATCCTTGGTTCTGGGGCTGGGAAAGGATTGCTGTGTGTGCCTGAGCTGTGAGCAGAACTTGCTGGCACTTTGGATGGAGTTGAGAGTGAAATCCTTGGTTCTGGGGCTGGGAAAGGATTGCTGTGTGTGCCTGAGCTGTGAGCAGAACTTGCTGGCACTTTCTATGGAGTTCAGAGTCACACACCAATGCCATGCAGAGTCTGGGAAATTTGAAAACTAAAATTTAAGTCATTAGGTTCAGATGTTGCTTTCCTGTGGGCAGTGCTGTTCTTCGCAGTGCTGTTCTTCCCAGTGCTCTGATGCCAGGGCCATGGGCACTGATGTGAGGGTGATGCCTTAGGATTTTAACTTTTATATTTTACATGTATTTGTAATCCTGCAATTCTTTAGTGTATAACTCTAAACTCCACACACAGTGTTAGGTACAGCTTTCCCAGTTTGGTCAGACAGAGCAATTCCTCTCCAGGCCTGGGAATCAAGGACCCCTCACTGCCTCAGGCCCTGAGAAATGCAAACAAAAGTGAGTTGGGAGCAGAGAGCAAACTTGGGGGTAAATGACTTCATTACCTGAAGCTGTAATTGGAGGATCAACCCCCAATATGCAAATAGACCAAACTTATAAAAGTGTGAAACCAGTGAGCCATTGTCCATTTTTTTGGATGTAGCCCCTGGAGGGTCTTCACCTGCCCAAAATGTACCTGAAGGCCCTTCAACAAACAGAACTGTTTTTTTATTCCCTTCATTTTGCCTGGCCGCTGTTTTCAGATGGTCCAAAAAAGGCATCAAGGCGAAGTGGCAGAGTAATTGCAGGCCACTGTAAGCTAGGAGGAAAGTGCAGAATGCTCTGAAATGATGTATTAAATGATAAAAAATATTTCTTGCATGTGTACTTACAATGTCTGTATACACATACTTATGGCAGTTAAAGTTAAGTACATTTTTCCTAGATTGAAAATAAAACAGAATGAGAATCACTATTATGAATGATCATATTTTGTAGGACCAAATGACCTGCAAGATTTAAGATTATAACTTGTCTTTTAGAATGACTTCTCTTACTGCCTGGCTCTGAGGAAGTATATGCACAGTGAACAGGCCCTACCATCTCATATATCATTGCAGAAGCAATCTCCTTTTGTTTGTGGAGAGTATCAGCTCTAATAATGCAATTTAATTCTTACATTTTGTCTTAATTAAGGCTAATTTAGTGCAGTTCCCAAAGTGGCATTATTTTCACCTGCTTAATGTGTAAATTGATCATTTTATTCTTGGTGCTGCAACTGAGAATACTTTGTCTACATGCTAATGCCTTCCTTTTTCCAGAGCTGCAGTTTGTGGGTCAAACAGACAATATTCAGTCATGCAAATTTGTTCAGACCATGGAACAGAGGCTTCAGAGAGCATTTCAGGATGCTGAAAGAAAAGTCCTAAACACCAGCAACAACTTAACTGTTCAGGTACAGTGTTAGGTGCTTTGCCAGTGCCCATTGCCAAACCTTCCTGGTTCTTTGCCCTGTGTATGCTTTTATTCCAACACAGTTCCTTTGCTAGCCACTGTGGAGGGAAGTTTATGTTTTCGTCTGCAATAAGATTGTTTTATGCATTGCAGGCAAAGTTATAAATGCATGATTTATAGAAGGCTGTTGCTTTTCATGAATTGGAGTTTTACTCTTTGCAGCTCAGTCGTATAAATGAAATTCCAAGTATAAACACACAGTCTTACAAATTTATGTTCATATTGCACATGCTATTCTGACACATTAGTTGCTTTCAGAGAGGCTGTTCAGGTAAAAAGATGCTGCTAGGCACAGTTGTTTTAAAGATCTGAAATAATGGAATAGATTCCTTTCTCTTGGTATGCATTTCAGTTTCACATTCACAAATTCAACCACAAAGGGCCTGTTTTTTTACACACCTTCATATGTGTAGTGGGCCAACACTCTTGTGCTCAATGACATAATTCAGGACTAAGGAAATGATCCTCTGGACGTATATGTTTTTGATTTATGATAAAACTCTGTGTATGGATTGTGCTCCTCAGAAGAAAAAAAAATTGCCATCAGTGCTCTGCTTAGTTATTTTGGTGCTGTTTCTTGTGAGCTTCTGTTCAAACAGGAGGAGTTCAGAGAGGCAGCAAAGCACAGGGCAAGAGAGGGCCCACCACAGTAGGTAAAGTGATTATCAAACTTTTCAATAGCTGGACCTGTGGCGTTGAGGGGAACTTCATGGTGGCTAATTTGCTTGTGGGGGAAGTGGCAGATCTCACAAAGCACCTAAGCAATTTTGGAAAGAGCCCTAGAAGAAGGTAGTGGCTGTTTTTATGGATATTGCCAATTTAAAGAGAGATAGGATGGAGGTCCTGGAGGCAACATATAAGCTGGGAACTAAGAGCCTCAAGGGTGTGATCTTCATGATAAATTTTTCTGAAGGCATTCTGGTATCATGCAAAAAACTAAGTCAGTGCAACAAAACACTGTATGAGTGCTTTAGATTAATTGAAAACTGGGGAACAGTTCTGGAGCAGACAGATCCAGTCCAGAAAAGGCATTGCTGCCCTAGGAGAGTAGAGGGAAGCTGGATAAAAGGCATGATGCCTTTTCCATGCAAGGAACAGCGAAATTTGCTATGGTTCTCCAGCCATTAGTGCTGTAGTGAATCAGGAGTGGTCACTTGGGGTTTCCCATAGCAGAACTACTCAGATTTAAATAAAAAGAAGCATCCTTTCTTTTTCCTTTATCACTGTGTGATAAAGATGTCCAGATGTAACTGGAGAAAAAAATATGGAAATTACAGAAAGCATTTGGCCAAAGATATAGAATCAAAAGTCATCAACCCTTTTTAACCCCAGGAATATAATTTATGGCTCTGACATAGCTGTGGGATACTCTTACACTGTTGAAAGCCATTATTCCTCTTGTCCTGTGCTAATTCTCCAACTCTCTGCTCCAGACATTTGTAAGTGGATATCGGCTAGGCAGGCTTTTGGTCTGACCTTGGGCTCTTCTTCTGCTTTTATTTTATACCACATTTTTTATTTTAACTTGGTGATCCAAAACCATAAAATGGGGTAATTAAATAACATCCATAAATGCTGTCGGCCCTACCTATCAGTAGCTAAATAACTCCATCCCTCTTGCCCTTGGGCCTAAATTTTCCAAGAAAACTTGTAGGTTTTGTTCTTAGTGTTTGAGAATCTCATCCAGTACTTGCTGAATAGAATTGGTCCTCAAAATGTAGTAATCAAATCTGGGCTCAGGAAGAGACTGGCACTGAGCTAGAGCGGGGAGGAAAGAAGGCATTCAAATGATGTTAGGAACAGGAAGACATGATAACTCTTAATTTCATATGGAAAATATGTGGGTCTAGAAACCAACAATAGGAAGGAAGCAAAGACAGCAGGATAAACAGGAAAATTTCTCTGCATCAAGCACTGGATGATTTTTCTAATAAGCATGCTCTCCCTCATCCCACATTTCCTGGGAAAAACAGGGGAAAAGATTTTCAGTCCTGACTGCACCTTATCTACCTGCTGCTGTCCTCCAGGAACCCTGCAAGTGCTAAAGCAGGGATTAAAGTATCACACAAGTAAGACTGAATGAGATGTAGATAATCCATTCTTCAGGTTAACATTTCCCCAGTTTCTTTGCACCTCCTTGGTGTTTTTTTCTTCTTTTTCTTTTTTTTTAAATGAGCTGAACTACAGCATCACATTGTTTTTTTGCCTCTGTTTCAGATTTTGAACACCTCCAATGTCTCCCAAGCTGTCACTCTGTTTTATGTAGTGAAAAATCAAAGCACAACTCTAAATGGCACGATTTCCAGCAACCTTCTTAATCAGCTTTCAGCTGAGCTGGTGGGTTTCTACCTCACCTACCCACCTCTCACCATTGCTGAATGTAAGTATGTGCTTCCCAGCATCAAGATTAGCCAGCACCAGAATTTGGCTTTGTTGTCAAGCTCAGGGATTGTAGGTAGTTTTTCTGGCTACTGTTTAAACTGTGTTTTGTTACAAAAAAGGCGGGGAGAGGGATTAGATTATTATTTTTTTCCCCTGGGTTCAGTGTCTATTTTGGCCTCTAGCAACACTGTCAAAAAAAACTAAGGAAAAGTACTTATACTTTACCATTAATAAAAATAATTTTCTGTGCCAGGTTTTAAACAAAATAAAGCTGTAGTTTTGTGAAAAGAAAAGCATAAAAGGTCCTAAAATCCTCATCTCAGGAATGCTTAGCATGGCACTGAAGGAACTTTAGCTTCAATATAGCCCTTTGCTTCAGTGGAATCCTCAGCCCTGGTGGTTGCTCCAGGGGCTGGGCTGGGATCAGGCTGTGAGTGTGTGTTTGGGTAGTGGGGTGAGCTCCATCTGTGCTTCTATTTTAAAAAGTTGTTTGTGCATTTGCTGAACTGCATCCTCAGCTTACACGTAGTGTGAGCACTTTGGCTTTGATAGTTTTCTTGCATTCCGGTTGCTGTGGAGGCTCTGAGGTACAGAGAGCTGGAGACAATTGTGTGGGCAGCCCTGTGGTGTGTGTGCTCTCTGACTCTGTGTGCTAGCTTCTTTAAAATGATTAAAGGGACAAGACACTTGATTATGGGGATTTCTGTTTAATCTGCTTGTTAATGTGACTGTGAAATTAAGCTTGCTGCAGACTCGAGTTCTATGTTCACTGGGAATGAGAAAAGACAGGGATATGCTGGATACATCAGCACAGAAGCAGACTGTTGGAGAGTGAGCACTGAGGAAAACACAAAATATATATTTATTTTGTTTTTGTCAGTCCATTTTGTTTGCAAGCAGCCCAACAGGAGAGAATTACACAGTACAATTCTTCATCAGTGACTCGCACGGCGAGCTTGCTGTGGGATAAGTGGTTTCTCTTTGCTGTGGGGCAGTCAGGAATCACAGCTAACTGAGGTGACTGTGCAAATCTTTGGGAAAGGAGGTTTGTGTGTTGCTCTTGAGGCATTATCTATCAAATTATTATATCTGGAAACAAAGAGGTGAAACTGCCCTGTAAGTTCTTGCACTGTGTTGGTGCACTTTTGAGTCTCCCATCACAGGGTACGAGACACATCTCAAGGTGGGCTTGTGTTTTCATAAAGTCTTTCCACAGGCAAGGGGAGGCAGAGAGAGAGAGAGAGAGAGAGAGGCTGTTGAGACCAGGTGTGGTTATGGACCCAAGAGGGATGCCCCCCTTTCCTCATCAGACAGGCTCCTTTTTCATGTCTGGTGGATGCCCTGTCTTCAGGACATGTCTTCATGGGCCATTCAGGAGCACAAGGAGAAAGCTGGAGGAAGTTTTGATGCTGGATGTACTCAGTTCAGATGTTTGGCCTCTTGCATAGGAACAGGATTGTGGTGCTTCTCACAAAGGCAATACAGTGCATGGTAGTCAGGAGCTGTGCAAGCCATTTGTCAAGCAGCAAGGTTTGGGTGGTACTGCATTTCTCTGCTGACCCCCACACATGATGAACAGACTTGACAAAGTCTTTAGCTAGTTCTTCTTTAACAATTAATGGCTTATATTTCATTTTGGAGCTCTTGGTTTTATTCCCAGTGCAGCAGCTGTACTGCAAACTCACGAACTTAATGCATGCACAGTGTTTACGGCTCCAGACTGATGGTGTGTCTGGAAAATGTTTTCTTTGAAGAGTGTTTGATGCTTATTCATGTGGCAGTGTAGTTGTCTCAGTTTATCAAACAAGTATTGAGGTTGTTCTCTGAGCATGTTATTTCCCAGTAGGCTCCAGTGGCTCTTCCAGAGCCTTTGCAGTCATGGAAATGCACAGCTCAGGGCACACTGCAAAATCCTCCACAAAAGCAGCTACTCTGCATAATCAAATCCTTTGCAATGTTTACTATTGTGAGCTACTTTGGGGTTGAAAAATCAAGGTGACTGCACAGCAGCCTATCAACGTGCAGAGCATGGATGTTTTCTGAATGAAGTTCCCAGTATTCATCTGCTGGACAAATGCTGAGCTGTGCAGTGAATTACCAGCATATTGAGCTTTGCAGCCTAGTGCACTTTAGAGACGGAGGAGCTAACAAAAGGCATCACAACAGCAATTATCAGTTTCTCACAGATGCAGACACATATGGTAGTAATGCCTTAAAGGGGGCACAGTGAGAGAGCACCACACTCAGAGGTGTGCTCACAGTTTTGTTAGGCTCGTTTATAATCCATTTGGAGTCTGATCCTGGTATATTTTCCTATTATTTTAGGCTAAAACTATGGTCTGGGCTATATAAAGATTTATCCAGCATCATAATGGAATCTTGTCTGGAGATGAGAAAGGATAAATGCTCCAGGAGAGAAAGCAGCAGAGATGAATACAACACCTATTACCAACCCCTCTTGGTTCTGGGCATTCCTGGGCTTCATCCCAGACTCTGTCCCAGCCAGTATTTTGGCAACAGGAGACATATGTTCTGCTTTGTATGGCAGTGCTGCTTCTGTTTACACTTGGTGTTCTTTTTCAGACAGAAGATAACCTGTAACCCTGAAAATTGTGTTCTAGATCTCCTCTTGGGCCATAGTTCAATTTTATTTATGGCTGTCCAGGTAGCCAGTTTTGGAATGCATAATGTGTGGGATGTTGGGATATTATGGCATAATTTATTCTTCTATTTTTAAAGCTTTGGAGTATCCAAACCTTGATGTCTCAGAATCAACAAGAGACTACTGGGTGATAACAGGTACTTTCTAATGTCCTTCCCTCCTCCAGGCACTCCAGGTAATAATTTTTAGTGCTCATTTGTATGAACACAGCGCTGCAGTAATTTTACACAGAAATAAGTGGCTGCCCATTGAAGCTGCCTTCAGCTGGGCAAATGTACTTACAGTCACCCTGAGGCATGAGTGATTGATCATCTAGAGCAGTGAAATCTCCAGTGACCAACATCTCCGAATTTATAGCACAAGGGTTGAAACAATGCTGAGAGCAGCATTATCTTCCGAGAATTTTGAGGCACAAATAAACACTTTGTTGGTTTGGTTTTTTTTAATTTCTTTTTTTATTTTTTAATAACCTGGGACAAGGTTTGAAATCTGAAATCTAAAGAGACACACAGATATAACCCAAGAACAAAGCTGAAGGTGTTGCACCAAGGAACTTTGTTATGATTTGCTGATTATCTGGGTGCAGGGATTTTTGCATCTTTCACTTGAAGTTCTTAGGCTTCAAAATACTTCCTTTATCAAGTCATTTCACAAGTGCCACATTCTCATGCACAATCATTTTGACTTCAGAAATGATTACTGGGCAAGAAAAAGACCCTTTCCCTCAGACATCTTTGAGTGATACCAAAGCTTTCTAGGCTGCACCTGGAATTGTTTAATGCTCAGGAGAGCGAGAACAAAGGGCTCTGACAGGAAATAGTCTTGGTACCAGTTCCATCTTTTCATAAATCTGAAATAAAACATAAGTTTATGTAGAGATTATGATCCTCTGAAGGGAGTGGTTCAGCTCCTCCCAGTATGGACCCTGTGAACCTGATACTCCATTTCTTGCCTCTGTACACTTGCTGCCATGGATTATTATTGATATTACAATGGAAACTCTGTTTTCAAAAAGATCCTGGTGGTCCCAGAAGACTTTTTTTAAATAATACTGAAAAAACCATACATATGTATCAATTGAATCAGCATGTCATATCACTTTTTTTGAACGTTAGAATCCAGTGCCTTTTAAATCTTGCATTCATTTATACTTCAGATGCCTTCATTTATACATCAGAAACATTTACTCAGGTTTCCATGCTCTCAAATGGGATATTTTGTTTGAGACTGTACAAAATCCGAACTTCAGAGTTCAAATCCTCAGGGTAGAAACTGGTTCACAGGAGCATCTGTCAATAAGCACAAACCCAGCAGCTCTCAAATAGGTTTGAACCTAATTTTCACATTGAACATCATAGAGTAGATGCTCCCCTGAGCTATTTTGTTAAACTAAAGGCCAAGAAATGGTATTTTGAGATTTTTACTGTCTGAAACATCATTGATATTATCTGAGATAAGCAATGCAGGGACTGAAACAGAAATTATATCCCCACAGGGGGCGATAACAATGTCCAGGTATTTTTCTTCCGAGTTATTCTGCACCTCTCTGTCCCAAACTGTCCCGCAGACCACGTGCTGCTTTACCTGCCCATGCACAACGTGCTGATATGTGTTTTTTTCTCTATTCCCACAGTCATCCAAGGGGTTGATATTGCCTTGCTGGGGCTGAACAACCAGAGCTTTGCCAGACTGATGGAGCAGCGCTTGGCCCCGCTCTTCATGATGTCCCACCAGCAGGGAAGGCGATTCAGACGTGCCACCACTGTGGGCAGCTACACTGTGCAGGTGCTCAATGGACCTGTGTTAAAAAAAGTGCTTTGCTTGCACCTGGCCCCCTTCAGTTCCTGTAAAAGACATGTCTAACTAAGTTTCTAGGCTGAGATTTCCTGTATTTCTCATGGATATCAAAGCAGCCAGGGCAGAATGCCTGGCATTGCTAATCGTGCCTTTTTCTGCAGCCAGCCGTGTTGGCATGCCTGTCATCCTCCAGAAATCATCATTAGTTAATCAGTGTTCATAAATATTTTCTCTCTGGTTGCTATGAGGATTGGTACAAAGTACATATTTTAGCACATTCAGCATAATTAAGAGTTGCAAGTTTTTTCTTCATGATGGAAGTTTCCTAGGTAACTCAAAGCTAGAAGTTTGGGGTTTTTTTAATTTTTGTTGGAAAAAATGTAAGAAGCAGCCTTTATTTATGCAGGGTTAGTCATCAAATCATGTGGCCCCAGATCACGTTATGAAGTAGAGACTTCAGACCTGAGTAATTTATTAATCATCCTTCTTTTATTTACAGCATTTTACATTCAGTATTTTAAACTAATCATATTTTGTTTTCTCAACAATTAAGCCAAATGATGCTATGGGCAATTAATAGATTTCTTCTTCAATTTTCAAAAATTAGTTATTTAAGAAAAAATTAAATTATATTTTTCAAAAATTGTTTGTTGTAAGGTGTAAACCCAAGTTATTATATTTCCCATTTGCCCACACAATTCTTTGTATGTTCCACTGAAAGAATTTAAAAGAAGGAACACATTTTATTTGCCAAAAGCATGAACCTTTGCAAAATCTTAGTCCATAACATAATGGAAAAGAATCAAAAAACTCCTTTTTCTTCTCATCATGAGAAATTCTTGACACTTTCTTCTCTCTCAGGGAAGTTAGAGATATGACGGAAAAATTCTGCCAGTGTTCTGCAGAATAAAATGGGAAAAGCAAGATTCCTTTGTTGTCAACCTGGGACAAAAAATAATGAGTATAGAAAGGAAATGTGAGGGGTTTTTTCCAGCTGCAATTGTTTTCAGTATTAGAACAGATTTCCTCCTTTACAGAGGAATGCAGTGTCCAAAAATTGGATCCTTTCTTCTTTACTGTGTGTTTTTCTTAGTGTAGGGTTTTACTTTAGGATTATGTTTAAATTTTTTGTAAGAAAAATTGTAGTCAATTCTGATTTAACAGCCTGGGCTCTGAAAGGGAGAAGCTCTGATCCTATGAGAATATTTGCATGGAGCTTATGCTTGTAGGAGGTCTTGAAGGAGTTCCTTGTGGGCACTGCCTCCAAATAGCTCCTGGCAAGTTTTGCAGCGGTAGAACGCAAGCACAGTTTATTTCTCTTTCTCTCCTTATTTATTTATTGATTGATTGATTTTATTTCCCTTAAAGATGGTAAAAATTCAACGCATTCCAGGACCCAAGGAGCCAGCTGAACTGACCTATTACACTTTATACAACGGGAAGCCTTTGCTGGGCACTGCAGCTGCCAAAATTTTGAGTACGGTCGATTCCCAGAGGATGGCCTTGACACTGGGCTATGTCATCCAAGTTCAAGCTGATCGTAAGAGTACTTCCAAAAATTCCACACTTAATCATTGCTTTATTCCATGAACTGAAAGTTGAAGCTTGAACTTCAACAGCTTTCACTGTGGAAAGTCAGAATTAATTCTGCTGCTGACAAAATCACGACGCCGTAGACTAATGATGATTGGGGCAAAGTTGTTGTTCATATAGCTTGGCCAAAAATAGTAAAATGTGGTGGCTATTAAGATGTCCCTTACTTTTGATTTGATCAAAATAGTGTAGATTATTTCTAACTCAAAGGGATTATTATTATTATTTTTAAATAATAATTTTCACCAGGAAAACTACATGGTTGTTAAAGATATTGTTTAGACACAAACCAGAAAAGTGAAGTTGAAAAGAGCTACTTGTGCATATGGGCAGCTTTCTGTTTCAAGATATGATGGTATCATTCAGAATAATGTGGCCAAAAAGAATCCATTCTTGAAAAGTAAAGCGTTTTCAAATTTTTCTTTCAAGACCTTCATCAGTTACTGAGTGATTGTGGACACAAGTTTCCTTAATATTTTTTTTTTTACATCTTCCTACATACTTGGCCCATAGTCATGAACCTGTGGTGAAGCTTGGAGTGTTTTTTCATGCAGTTAACAGCTCAGTGTACAAATCCACACCTTTTGCTAACTGGATTTGTCCTCTTTGCCAAAGTATTTCTTTAGAAGGAATCAAAATTATATAGTGGACTTCTGCACTGGATGTCCTTACTGTTGAAACATAAAATGGGTGTCCCTGCTGCAATTACAGCTGCCTGAAGGAGTGGGGATACTGCAATAATTATGTGAAATGGTGACAGAAAAAGAGACCACTGTAACAAGTAATTTATATATCATCCATAAAGTCAGGATTGAGTAAGAAGACTGAAATATGATACAATTTCCAGAGAATGCACCATGTACTTCTTCTGATCCTTGACTTGATCATGGTCTGCTACTGACTTTAATTCTGCTGAACCTGAGGACCTCCATTCCATAAATTCCAGCATTTAAATTCCAATCTTGTTTTCAGTGAGAATATTTCTTCAATGTATTTTTTTTTACTTAAGAAGATATTGATATGGCAGTTTCCTGGCTCTTTGTGCAGTGATGTGATTTATATTTACGTGGGTACTTAGGCAATTATGGAATCTGCTGCTCTTCATCTAACCTTATATTTCCATGCTCTGATAAGGCAGCCTTGCTCATCTGCAGATTTTCATACCAGCCACATATGCATAGAACACTGTAAAAAGAGGTTGAATACAGAGGTTGAAATTGTGACCTGAGGTACCTAAGATTCTGAAGGTAAAGTATTTGAAATGTAGGAGGTAATTCCATCTTTATACCTTATTATGGGAAAAAACCCCAATTTCTTTCCCTTTGGACGTGGTTATCTGTAGTCTGTCTTTGTATTGCCACAGAAAATACTTTGTGTGGATTTCATTTTTGCTCATTATAATTTCTGTTCTAGCAGAATGAAAAGTTCTTTCCCAAAATACTGTAAGAAAAGACGTGTACCCTCAAGATCTTGTAGCTGGGTTAAACAAGACAGATGAATAATAACACAAAATATGGATGTTCCTGTGTTATGAGCCAGAGACAGTTACAACAGAATGAAAGGCTTGTTTCAAATTCCACTGAAGTCTTACTGAGTCAAATGAAATGTGGGTTGATTTTAGGTCACACTGGAGTCTGGTAACTGAATTAAAGATGTAAATTAGGAATCCTAAATGTCTATCCTATTAGCCATAAAGTCGTTTCCTCTGCATCTCTTAGAAGGAATAATTATAATTTTTCAACCACTGTTTGCTGCTTCCACAGCAGCAGTCTATAATTAAAGTTTCTGTTATTTGTTAAAATTCAGATTCCATTTCCTTCCCCACAGCCCTTTCACCCCCAAACTAAATGTCAAAGTCAATAATTAAGAATTCTGTGAGTCTATTAAAGAGTGAACCCTGAAAGTCTCCAACCTGGCCTTTTTGCAGTCTTGTGCTCAAGCTCTGAGCCTAATGATGCTGTTCCTACATCACCCCACAAACTTCACCGGCTTCACAAAAAGTTGCAAATCTACAAAGAAAACAGGCTCAGGCTCCAGCCAGGCTTTCAGCTGGAGAACAGAAGAGTTCCCAATGACTGCTGCAGAGCAGGCTGGTTTGCATTTGAAGTCTGATGCTGAGACAGATGCTGAGTGCCTCTGACAGCTCATAAGCTCAATGACATTTGAAAGCTGTGGTCCCCCAGGAAATGGGAACGGCTGCTTTGTGCTGGTGTTCTCATGATTGCCTGCCCACGCCAGCAGCCAGTGCCACAGCAAAATAAATGGTGATATCATGGCAAAGTCCACTAAATATTTCACTACTTCAAAGTTCAGCTTTATAAAGAGGTTGTCTGATGGTTTTTCCAGAATGAAATGAAAGAGGATCTCTTATGTGTGAACAATTTGAAGGTTCATGTTTAGAGAGATTCTTCTGATGAAATGGAATCTAAAATGTTTTTGCATCACTGCATTTCTGAAACGTACCCTTTTCCTGATGCCATCATTAATACATCTCCAAGTAGCTCTTTCCAACCTCATTATTTCAACTCCTTCAGAAATGATGAATTATTTTTGACCTTAGCTATGATAAATTATTTCTAGAGCACAAGAGAAGCATTTTCTTATTGCCTTATTGATATTGATAATAACTATTTGAGCTACTTTCACTGTTTTTTAAAAAGCTCTGCCAGTTTACTCCTGCTGAGCCAGTCAGTCTTTGACACCATGTATGGTCTCCATGTGTGTTCTTTTAACACACATTCTATGGAACTTTGCTCTAAGCTGGGTTTGTGTTTGAAAAATAAATATGCATTACCTGCACCTTTTATTTGTTTGTTTATTGTGTAAATGAATGGATGGAGTGATATGTTATATGGCATCTATCTTGACTAAGGAGTGGAAGTCTGTTTTTACATATAACCAGGGAAAATAAAACTAAGAGAATGGAGCCCAGGGACTTGTGGATTCAACAGTGTTGCTGATTTTTTTCCTTATTAAAGTAATACAAAGGTATTCCCTTGTATAGAAAGCTAGATTACTTACAGTGCTTTTATACTAATTTCTACGTGGAGGCAACTGAAGGCTGAGAGCAACAGGAACCTCACCCAGCGAAGCTTACCCATGTTGGTTTGCCCTTTTCTGCAGCTGTGGTGAAGAACCCCCCAAACAACCTGTGGATCATTGCAGCCGTGCTGGCTCCCATCGCCGTGGTCACCGTCATCATCATCATCATCACCGCCGTGCTGTGCAGGAAGAACAAGAACGACTTCAAACCAGACACCATGATGAACCTGCCTCAGAGAGCCAAGGTCAGTGGCACAGCTCTAGAGCCAAAAATTGCATTTGCCAGCTGAGGCTGTGACTCTTGGATAGATGCTGCTGAAGGATGTTTGGAATTGGAAGGGTTGTTACGGCTTGGATCAGTATATCTCCTGCAGGACCTCAAAACCTCTGACCTGAGCTGTTCCTGCCAGGTGGGGATGTCTGAAGTTTGGCAGAAATTCAGACCTGGCCCTAAGCAAAGTTCTCCCCAAAAACTGCTAATCCAGAATAGATATTCTTTGAAATTTTTTTTTTCTCCTATTGCTATTTTTCTTTTGGGTGTTTTGGGCTTTCTAATTTATTTATGTATATTGCTGGTGGGGTTCAAACAATTATGTTTTTCTTAAAGTTACTAATCCATATCAATCACAAGAATTATTTTTTCCCAAATCAAATGCACTTCCAGTTTGATGCTCTGACAGAAAAACGTCACAAGAATACAGTTTTATCTCCATAGTGAAAAAAATCTTCCCTCTCAGTGCTGCTATTCAATGGCTCTTGATCAGCTCCACTCAAAGATAGGAGATTTTAGCCTACGGGGCCCTTGTGTAAGTCAGACTGTTCCTTTGCCCTTTTAGCTGGCTTTGTTCTTCTCCACTGGCATGGGATTGAGATGATGAATATTTTCTTTGGTTTCTTAATGCTACAGACAGCAGGATTATTAAGGTTTCAGCTCTGTTGCTTCTGCTGAAAAATGTAGATTGGAAGAAGGGTTGAAGGAAGGCATGATGCATTTGACAGCTCTTTTCTCCTGATCTTAGGTTCATTGCAGATGGGTGCAGCTGGTGCCAGTTGGAAACCAGACATTTGTATCAAAAATGATGCAGAAGAGACATTTCCCTTTTGATTCCAGTGTGCTTGTCGATTTATCCACTGTTAAGACTAGATCTGCAAAAGTGAAACAAAATATCACAAACACCAACAACAATTAATGTCACTGCAGTGCTATTTGATGTCCCATTGAAGCCCCCAAAATGCAAATTATGCTTTATTAGGGGTTGTTGCTAATGCTCTGCACCATTTGATTCTTTTTATGTATAATCTTGGTCCCAGCTAAAGGAAGAAAGTAAGATAAAACTTGTACATTATTTTGAATTGTCCATCATTATAAGATGCTTTCCAGCTGAAAAAGTTGATATTTAAAAAAAAACCAACCAACCAACTGCTGGCTGAGGCTACAGCACAAGAAAAACTCTAAAGTATTTTCATATTTTACTCTATTGTTTTCATTCCAAAACGAAGTACAAAATTGGTCTTTTCTTGATCTTGAGAAATCAGTTTTAATCAGGCTGTAAGGAACTTGCTCAGGTTAAAGCCTGTTCAGTCAGGTTACATTTGCATCCACTGTCAATGCATCAGATGGGAGCCAGATCTGCAATTGCTGGAATGTTTTGTTTTTGTTTTGTTTTGCTGAGCTCCCAGCACCCACAGCACAGTCCTTTCAGGAGCTTTTCCTGCAGGTTTGTTCTCGTTGCAGCTGGAGTGCAGAAGGTCTCCTTCCTGAGTGCATTTCCCCTTTCCGGTTTATTTTGAGACTCCATAAAATTTAATTTAATTCATTATCTGAAAAGTGATGCATTTCCAAATGAAAGCTAAATTGCTTTCCATTTAGTTTCACAATGATGACTCCATCAGAAAGGTTCTGCCAGGTTTAGTTTAGAGTTTTTGCTGATATATGGACTGTGGAAGACGAATCCTGTAGTGGCACTGGGAATGGACTGGTTTGGTCATTTCTGATTTCAGCATCTTTAACTAAAACAAGGCTGAGAAACATAGTTTGAGAAGATAATGCAAGGTGGTAATTTTAAAAAGAAAGATTTTGGTTTTATTTTTAATTGCAGCGTTAGGGATAGTGGTAACTGCTTGAACTGTAATTGCCATATTTCATGCAGTTTGGGAGTGCAATTGAGCCCATGTCACATTTAAAATGAGTCTGTTGTATTTCATGGCTGAGGCAAGTGCCTGAGACTGCTGATTAATGCTGACTCTGCTGGAAGCCGAGTCACAGTGGAGTGATTTGTAGTTTAAGCAGCCGTTTTAGTATTTTGCTTCCGTGCATCCGAGATGCGCCGGAGAATCACCGGCGCAATTTTGTGCTGCCTTTTGAACATCCAGCGCCCTGCCTAGGGAGGAAAGCAGGACACGATGGGATACCTGCAGCCTGGGATCTCAGGTGTGTTTGTTTGCTGTGCTGGGGCTCCAGAAGCGAAGGGGAGAGCAGAGCTGCTGCAGTCCTGCGGGAGGGAGGCTGCGGGACAGGAGCCACAGCGCCAGGGTAAAGGCACATCCAGCTTTAAATATCTGTGTGCAGCAGGGGGAGGTGAGCAGGTGATGGAGCAGAGCAGCAGGGCTGCTGCCTAAGCCTGGTAATTAAGGCGAGACTTTTGTGTTGTGGCAGACTGAAGGGTAAATAAATGAAGTTTGCAAAACGACCTCTCGTACACAGCGTAGTTTATAGGATCGCTCCTGGGAATTGTGTTGCTCTTCTGAATTGCCTCAGCAGTCAGAGACGTTTGGATGCAGTTGCAGGGAAAAAGAAAATTGAAAAAATACCATATTATTTTCGGTTTTCTCTCTAGCTGTAAAATGAAAAGAAGTATAAATTCAGATTGGTGAAATTCTGATGGGATTTTATTTTAATGTTATTTTAATGCTGTTTTTATTTTAAGCAACTGTTTTTGCTTTGAGGTTTTGGATGGATGTTAACTTTTGCCTCCCTTGCTTTCTAATTCACAGCATGCTTTTTTAAAGTCTAGAATCTCATTCGTCCCCTGACTTTTTCTTTTTTAGACGATGAAAGAAGTTTGCAGGTAAAGAGAGATGTGTAGTCTAAGACCCACAAGCAAAAGCAAGTGCTGCAGGCCATGGGAAAACAAGCCTAATCAGTTTGATAAAGAGCACAGAGGAAAAAAGTCAGTGAAACTGTACCTGGGTATGCAAATAGAGAGGAGCGGCTTCCCTTNGTATCTTTTTCATGATCATTACAAGGAAAAAGTGTCCCAGAAACAACTCTGTGTTCAGTCTGCCTTTGCCAGGCAGTGTAATCTAGTGGTTTCTCTATATCCATTTATTATTTCAAAAGCAATATTGGAATCTCAGTCCTTCAGACTTTGTCAGTATTTTGGATGTATTGGACATCTACATTTGCAGTGCTTCAGTGGTGTCTGATCGTGATTTAGCCTTGCCAGCTCCCTCCAGGGGTGGCAGTGCCATCTGCTCCTGTGGGCTTTTACAGAGCAGAGATCCAAAAGTGAATTTTATTTAATGAAATATGTCTGCTGATGAGGATGACTTTCTCAGCTCTCCTTTTATTGCAGTTTGTTACTGGACATGGTGGTAAGTAGATCTCTGATTAAAATAATCCTTCATTTTCTTCCTGTGGCAGATCTGAGCTGGGACACTGCAGAATTCTTTAGTAATTCTCATGTCCTGCTGTTTCTGGTTGTGTTTGTTTTTTGTCTGTAAAGGTTTTATCAGTTTGTGGTTTATTTTCTTTTACAAGATATGAAGCTGAAGCTCATTTTACTCTTTCAAAGACATGGGGGCATAAATAACTGATCGAATCACCTCTCTTGTTACCTCTTTTTCAGAATATCTAGGGATGTCTAAACTGACACTTAACATTCATAATGAGGTTGAAAAACATTATTTTAATTAACAATATTATTATGTAGGATGTTGTGCAGTATTTCTTCCTAGCTGACCTTCACACAGCTTCTGCTTCCTTCCTTCATTTGCTGCCTCTGTAGCTCATTTGGTGGCTGCTTTGTGATGCCCTGCTTGCCATGGAGGGATGATGGTGAATTGGCATTGCTCTGATACAAGTTTCACGGGGGTGATTTGTGGAGTTGTCTGCTCCTTAATGCACTGAAGCTTCTTATCAGAGGAATGCTGAAGGGTGGAAACACATTAGGAACCATTAGCCTCAGTCTGAGCAGGAGTTTGGGGATGTCATGCAGGTTCATGTAAAGAAAATGCATTTTTTTATGTTTCAAAAAGTGAAAACCAGCCCCATTCTTGTCAGACTGAGATCACCTGTGAAATTTATCTGAATTTAGAGCTGCAGCCCAGATTTAGTAAGGGACGCAACAAGAGAAAATGTTTTTCAGAGCTCCTCCTTTTTTGTGCCAGCAGCAATTTTCTTTCTCCTGCTGATTTTCTTTTGGAGCTAAGATATTCAATGATGACATGACAGGAACCTGGAGAGACTAATCAGTCATGAACTAATGCCAAAATATTTCCCAAAGTATGTGTGAGCTTTAAAATTGTCACTTTCTCAACTTTGAAGTGTTTTGTGGTCCTTTCTTAGCATTTTGTTAATACTCTTTTTACTTCAGAAAGAGCAACTTTCAAATTTTTGGTAAGATAATTTTATTTAGTGTAACACAGAGGTGTTTTGGAATTCCAGAGGTGGTCAGGAATTTCTTTGAGTGATTTATTTATTTTTTCTTCTAACAGATAATGTGGGGTGGTGGTTTTTTTTTTTGTTTGTTTGTTTTTTATTTTTTGCCCCCTTCTTTTTTCCTACCAATTGAAAATGCATTTTGGAAAGTCAAGTTTTGCCTAAATGTTTAATTTTTCCATTGAGAGAATCCACCTTTCCTAGGCTGCTTTGCCCAGAAGGCATGTGTTTAGTTGTGCTGGGCAAGAGCTGCCTTGCTGCAAGGCTCTGGTGAAATGCCACTTCCCAAGAGAAGCAAATGAAGTCAGTAACATCCTTCCCAGTAGGCAACTGGCAAGCCATGGGAAATCTAATTTCAGTGATCTGAAAAAGATTCTTTTCTGGAAAATGTTGCCCATGAAACTTTCTGATGTGTGCCTTTTTAACTTTGGCTTGACTGGGAATAAATTACTCCCACCCTCTATGGTAACACAAGGATTTTGTCAGAGAAAGTTTTCTGTATGGTTTTATTTTCTTTTACTTGCAATTTTCTCTTCCACATCCTTGTTCTCCCTTTGTCTGTCAAAGTAATTTCTGAGGGTGTTACAGCAGGGTTAGGCAAGATCAATTTTATACTAACTGATCATGTTTAAAATGTGTGGAATGGAGATCTCATCAGAAAATTGGTTTCCTGTTGGGCATTCACATGGTAATCTAAGTATTTTTACCTGTCACTTATGCAATTAAAAAAGTTAAGGAGCAGTGAAAAATTTTACATTGAATTTGAACATTTATATTAAATCTAATACACGCTGGAAATTTCTGTTATTTCTCCTGGGTTTTTTTTTTGCAGCCAGTACAAGGCTTTGACTATGCCAAGCAACATTTGGGTCAGCAGGGAGCAGAAGATGAGGTTTTACCTGTGACTCAGGAGACTGTCATCCTTCCACTTCCAGTCAGAGATGCTCCTGCCTCCCAGGAGAGAGAAACTACCCAGGATGGGAGCACCATCAAAACTGCCAAATCCAATGAAACAAGGAAAAGGTATGGGCTGGCATCTACTGCTTTTCCACAGAGGGGTTGAATAGGATATGTGCTGCTGGTTGCTCTGTGTGTGGCAGATGACTCCTCTCCAGAATGTATCCTTGGCATAACACTGATGTGTGCTGGATGTGTAAGGTTGCTGCAAAATATGAGGTAAAACCAAGGGAAGTCTTACTGAAGAGGTGAGGTGGCTTTTTATGTGCATGTTGGTGTTGCACAAGAGATGAGCCCAAATGAAATGTGAGACCTGGAGCATGAACACTGGTAATTTCTCAAGGAACCAAAAGACCAAGGTCCTCAGCCACTGTAAATTGCTGTCACTCCATTGGCAGGCTCTGTCACTCCAGAATTGGACCCAATACCTTCACTAGCAGAAGGGGAAGCCCTAAACCCTCACTAAATTATGAGTGACCTCTAGATGCAAAGCATCTAAAGCAGGACAAAACTTCTGAAGTGTAAGGATAGACTAGATAATGTCATTGTCTAGGGTAAAGTTTCCTAGGTTTGCACTCTCTTCATATGAAGCCTCCAGGCTTGTAGGATCATAGATTCAAGATCCCCAGGAAGCTACATGACTCCTCCTCTCTGCTGCAGGGTCCAACACCCCCCTAACTCAACTTTATCTACCTTATTTTAAAATCTTCCACTGGTGGGATGATCACAACCTCCTCCAGCAATCTGTTCTCTCCTGCCTTTCTTGTTAGGAAGTTTTACCTCAGTTTTACCTTCCCTCAGCTATCAACAAAAGTGGAATATTTCTTGTCAAGGCAATGAAAGCAGATTATGCCTTTATCCCAGCTGTTTTGCATGCTTTGAAGCCAGTTCTTCCTTGACCTGCTCTCCTTGGTATTAAATAAGAGTGGAGCTGGGGACAAATACTAAAGGGAAGAGAGGAAAATAAACTTGTTAGGTAAACAGCCTGAACAGAGGTAACTCTTGTTGTGTAGTTCACAGGCATTACGTGGGCCTGGCCTCTCAAAGGGATTTGATAACATAAAAGAAAAGCAGCTGACTAATGCTCTAGAGAAATTCTAGAGAAAACCAAGCCCTCCTAGCTGAGTCACCTCCTCTTGTCCCATATTTCCCACTTTGGAAAGGGGAAGCTTGGAATACTCAGCACAGTGTTGCTGTGACAGGGACACGCTGGAAGGGGCAGGTGTCAACCACCATGGTGTGGGGCTGGAGGACCCCCACTGCTGCCCTTCTAGAGGGGGCAGACACCCCCAGGGGTCATGAACTGATGTTTTCCCTGCAGAAAAAGAGACAGAAGGATCCTCAGCTGGTGCCTGGTTTGTCACACTCCTTTGGCTGTGTAGTAAATCACCTGGAGTGTGGAAAGAGCTCTCTGCAGGGCATACCAGTGGAGAACAGTGAACTCTTATTGTGCCATTTAATGCCAGTGAGGTGTGGTTCATGCTGCAACTCATTGAAATGTGAGGGTTAGGTCCTACAGTCCATGTGAACAAACAGCACCTGTCCCTTTCAAAGTCTTCCATCCCTTGAGGAAATGACAACTGGAAGATGACCATGACACCCCCAGCAGTTGCTGGGGCTGGGCAGGTCATGTCTTTGCAGGAATAGTTCTTTAAAATGTTTTGAAGCCTCTCCAAAGCCATGTGTAAATACACATAAAAAAATGTAAACCAGCCCTGTTAATTAATCCTCTAACCAAAGTGATTAAGCACTTCACTCAGTCCTTTGAGCGAGTGCAGAAATCCTCCACTTAATCTGCACCATTTTAAACAAATGCTGATAAGCAAACTCAGTCCAGGAAAGTTATTCTCGTTATAAAATGTGCTGAACCTTAGTGCCCTTCTAAGCAAATAACTAAGAGTTAGTTTTCCCTTCCTTAGGGTGTTTACTTGAGTAAGTGAGAACATGTAGAATTTCAGTATTTTTCATTCCCAGGAGCTGTGTCTGGAAATGGAATTTAATGGTTGCTGAAGATGAAGAAATATTTCTTGACCTTTATGTGGTTGCTCTTTCATTCAGGGTACTTTACAGCCTGGAAAGGTCAATTCAAAGCAGACAGCCATGAAGTGGCTGGTAACTGATCAGACTATCTTCTCTGCTATCACCACTGAAAGAAACGTCTCAGTTCATAATATGAGGGCCACCTAAAAAGGATGAATATTTGGATTAGTGTCACCACAGAAATCGTTGTGCAAACCATCCATTCTCACTTCTTTTCTGTGTTCCCAAGCTGAGCAGATTTTCTTGAGGTGTTGTTCTGTCCCTGGATGGATTTTTTTTTTACTAGGCTGGGATTATTAATTTAGCAGTGACAGGTTTATAGGGAGGAATCCTGCTTTTTGAGAACCCTTATTTTCCATAGAATTTCACAAGGAAGCCCTCAGGCTGGACTGAGCTGGGTTGCATGCTGAGTTCTCTGAGAGCTCTACAGCTGGAAAGAGCCTATCTCAAATTATACATATTTCCACCTAGGCTATCTTCAAAAGGGAATCCCCAAGAATTGCTTTTCTCATATTTGTCCCTTGCTGTTCTGACCATGGTAAATTCTTTTTGCTTACACCAGGCAGGGTTGCTAGACCTGGAGGTAAATGAATGTTTCAAGCTGATGATTCAGTATTGGCAGTGATTTACAGGATGGTGTTGGCAGTTGTTTTGTTATAGTACCATTTTCTGGTTATAAAACCATTGTGACAGCAATAGAATTTGATTTGATTCTTTTTCTCTGTACATGGAAGCCTCTGTGACTAGACCCATTTTTTTTCCCTAATGTAACCTCTTCACATCACCCTGTCACTGCCCATGACAACTCAGTGGTAGATTGCAGATAGCTTTGTGAGTAACTACACAGGTCCTGTGCAGAGGTTTCATTCCCTTTGTGGCAAATTTCACATGTGAAAAAAATGTGACTGTGTCTAGATGAGCACTAGCATCAAATGTACTATTTTCTACTGTTTTTCCCAACTGTACATTAGGATTTAGGGCCTGCTTTTCCCAACTTGTGCATTAGGATTTGAGTAACTTGTCCACCCCAAAAGGCAGAGAAGCTGCTAGGGGATCTTATTCCTGTCTGGGACCAAATGCACAGTGGTTCTGCCCTGCCCTCCCTCCTCACTCTGGGCAGGGGCCAGTTACAGGACAAGGATATGCAAAGGCTCATTAAAACAAACATTTTCTTAGAGGTTTCAGCCAATGAGGGCCCTGGTTTGACTGGGATGTGTGCCAAAAGGAGAAAAGGAGATTTTTCCTATCATGTTGTGTATGCGTATGTGCAAAGCGAGCAAGTATATTTTGCATTGTGGCTGACAACAGCTGACTGTAAATGCAGGCTAAAAAATAAAGGAATCAGTTTAACCACACATCCTAAAACAAAGGTCTACTTTATTTTGTCTGGGTTAATGACACTGAATTGACAATGGGACTTTTTGTCCTCAGTGGTGGCACTTTTATCATTGTGGGGCTTATGCATGAGGAGCAGTTGCATTCCAAGCCCCCAAGATGCCCATCAGCCCTGAGCTAATTGAGAAAATCGTGTTCACCTCCCATCACTCTGCTCCTACCTTTACTCTGTTGCTGTGTGCTGTTTCTATCCTGCCTCCTTTTGGTACCAAATCAGACTTGAAAACTCAGTGATGCAAACCATGCGAGCGAAATAACCTTGAAACGAGGTTTGGGAGGAAAGAACTCACGTCCTGCCTTGTTGCTATGGTTACTTGCAGCCAGTCCCCGAGCCAGAACGGCTCCATCCTCAGCAATGGGTCGGGAAAGCCCAGCTCTGGCCGGAGCTCCCTGCAGAAAGTGATGGCACCGCAGAAAGCGGCGAAAGACGAAGGGAGGAAAAGGAACGGTGAGAAACGCTCGTCGTGGTCACTCCCGCTGCCCTACCCACACAGGCACCAGGGAAACCAAATGAAACCAATTTCTCATCCCCTCAGCTGTGCCTGGGCATTCTGTGTGGGGCTCATTTGTTGGGTTTTCTCCTTCCCCTTTACTGCTTTTAGCTGTTTGTCCAGATCACATGAAACACCGCGGTGTTCAGTGTGTGGGCCTTCGCAAGTTTTTTTGCCTTTTTTGTTTCTCCCCCTTTTTTCTTTTCTCTTGGAATACCAGTAAACTAATGAAGATGTGATGCTTCTTTGTCACTAGTGGACACAAGATAGAAGAGTGGATTCAAATCACAACAGTGAGGTTTGATCCCAGTGAGGCAGACGCCTTTATTTCGAGGTTTTGCAACCCTTTTTATAGGGTGTTCCCATACAGGTTAATGTGACTGGCCAGAGGAAGCACCTCTCTGGTGCCATTGGTGGAACAAGAGAAAAACACCTTCAGAACAGCTGTGTGACATTGTTCTGAGAACCAAAACCTATCTACAAAATAGGTCCTTGCAAGAGAAGTTTCCCAAAAGACTTTCCCTTGAGAACAGATCAGCCCCTGCCATGCTGAAAACTCTCTCAGGCTCAGAAAATCATGTCCACACTTCTTAGTAGAGTTTACAGCTTTTTCTGCTGTGTAGATCCCGAAGACATTAATTTCCTCTGCTGCTGCTGCTAAGCTGGCCCAGATCTGATGAAAATGAATTAATTAGGTAAAAATTAATTTGCGAAAGTGCGAAACAGCCGCTGCTTTGTCTTTCCCCAAATCCTTGGCACACCTGTTTGTCATTAACACTTACTGTCAGCTTTTCCTGATGCACCTGGGATGTCATGCTGGATGTTTCTTACAAGACCTTGGTTAATGGGGGTGACCTTGTGACTCGAGATGGATCAGGAACATCTGATGAGAAAAGTACCCAGTCCCTTTTCTTCCTTGCTTTTCTCCCCTCTGCTTATGTTTCCTGAGTTACAGCTTTGTTCCCATAGTTATGTTTTCCTTATGAATAGAAAACTGGCACACAGGTTCTAAGTTTCAAAGTTGTTAATTATTTTTTCTCTCATTTTACAAGACAACATTTCTGTTTTTCACAGTTGTAATTTATGTCTTTTTTCTTACCCACCCAGGTTATCCAATATTCAAACCAGTTCCAAGTACTGTTTACATGGGTAGACAATTTAGTGAGGGTAATTTTTGCTAGGTTTTATATCTTCAAAGAAAACTGGTAATAACTCAATTTTGTTTATTTTTTTTTAAAGAATTGACCTAACATCCTTACTTCTGATCTGGGCTGTAGTGCATTTCTAGAACATACACATGCTACTCAAATAAACCTCTGAATGTAGTGGAAGGAAATAGCGACCCTTTATTTTAAATCTTAATTTCATTAAAATTTAGGAGGAACCTCTGCATGAGACACCTCATCTGCAGAGCCCTCCTGGCAGAGACTTCAGCTCCTTCTGGCAGAACCCTCTTCACTCAACTGCCATGACACTAAAAAGGGTCACCTGGTCATCTGGCAGAGATATGAAAGGGAATGAATACCTTGTTCTCTGGTAAAGAGATGGGAAACTTTTAGTTGTAGGCATATCTTTTAATGTATGTTTAGGAGAGTTTCCTGAAACAACCCTTTCAGAACAGCTTCTGATGGCAGATGAAATGACCTCCCCTTGTCAGAATTAATGGAGTTTGGAGTTTTATGATCAAAAATGTCTATTGAAATTGAAATTAAAAACCAAAACCTCGAGGCACTCATGACTTCTCGTCCCAGAGCCTGTGCTCTGTTCCCACGTGCTGTGATTACGAACACCCTTGTTACCTCTGACAGTTTGTGCTTTCTGCAGCTTGTTTTTACCTTTACCCAGTGTGTTTAGCATCCACAGAAGCTGGTGTCTCTTTTTCCTTCCAGTTTCAGAAGGAAGCTGCTTTTCTCCCAGTTGTTTGCCTGAGCCTGCTCCAGCTCCCCAACCTGGCTGGTGGCTCTTGCGTGCACGTCGGCAAAAGCAGCAGCAGATTTTCTTCTCTGAGAGTCTTCAAACTGGAATGAATCCCTTCCTTGATGGTCACATGTTGGATCTGGGGACTCCAAGTCAGAATGGCTCATTAGTTGCCATAGTTACAGACCAATTTTAGATTCTGTTTCTTGCTGACATTTAGTTACAGGGAAGAATGACAGCACTGGATGTTACCTCAGCACGTAAATTCTGTATGGCTTGTATCAAAACTGACTCCACATGGAGTGTGTCAGGGCTGTGAGTGAACAATGTGAAACCAGCACAGACTGACAGGCTTGCCTACAGGACCTGATGCTTGGGAGGATCAGGAGCACTCTTCAGCTGAAAACACAAAATATCTACTTGAATCAAACAGTGATAACAGCATGTTTTTCCATGAAGAACAGTTATTATTATATTAATAGAAAGTTTTATTCTAAAAGTCGATGAATTCTACATTCATTTACTTTAGGCACTTACAAAAATGAAAACATTATTTAAAAAGTGCCCAGTTATATATGTTAGAGAATTGTAGTATGGATGGATCAGCTGAGAGAGGTGCTGGCATATTCTGAGATAGGTTTGTAAGAGAATGTGGAAGAGAAGAATGGGATATTAGCACTTCTGCCCATGATTTATCAGAGGGAAGCCAATGGCTGAACCCACTCAGACCTGGAGAACTAAATCAGCCCACAGTGCAACCTCTCCTTTTACCAGCTCCTGACTAAATGAAGCCAACTGAAATTGATGTGGAATGTTTTTCAACCTTTAAATGCTTGGACTTGCAACCTTCCCATTAACATCTTTGGAAGAGTGTGAGCGCTTGTTTCTTTATTTAGAGAAACCAAAAATTTTGATTTGCTATCAATTCTTAATGAAGCCCATGACTCCCCAACTTCTGGGCTAATGACTTGTGCAGTTGATCTCAGGTTTATGCTTACACCTCCTCACCACAGGTGAAGATGTAAAAACAGCATTCCCAAAGAGTCAAACTTCTTTGTGTAAGAAACCTTTCCCAGCTGGACCAGTTTCTCATTTTCCAGTCATTTGGGCATTGTCTTTGAAAACAGATGTAACTTTTCAGAAGTAATTCAGTCAAGGGCCTCACTCCTTTTTAAAATATCAGTCTCTAAGACTATAATTTCCTTTGTCCAGGCAAGAGCTGTCTACAGGAGCAAAGTAGCAAGGGGGAAAAACCCAACTTGTCTGTATTATTGCTTTAGGTAAAATCAAGGGGATTTTTGGATGTTACTCAGCCCAGCTATGAGATACAGCCTCCTTTAATCTACAGAAGCGTGGGCCACTAGCTTTCACTCTGTCTGATGTGGCAGCTCAGCATCAGATCCTGTTTTTCTGAATTTCTGAGCAGTTGTCTATGGTGACTCAAAAGAAAGTGAAATATGGCATCAGCAATGTTGCCTAGTGGCAGTGATGTAGTAGCTTGGACACAGTGTTAGATGGGGGATCCCAGCAAACATCCAGCACCCTTCTTCTGCCTTTTTTGTGCTGGGTGATGTAGAAGTCAGAATGGAAAGGGCTGCTTCCAGAGGGTCATGGCCAACTGGGACAGATCTCTAGAGGTAAAATCCGGTCAGAAAGGAGCCCTGACAACTGCATTGGAGCACCTGTGCAGATTTGGAGTGAGATGATTCCCCTTCATGGTGCCTGTGTCTTTGAAAAGCTAAGAAATCAGAGTGCTAGGAAGAATTTGTGGTGTAGAGAAAGGAGCCTGCTCTTTTCATCACCCATTCCCTCATCCTAAAGCATTATTTTCATTTTCCCTCAAGAGGGCATTAATTAGGGATTTCATCGGACTCTTCACCTCCTTACAGCAAACTCCTAGGCTTTTTGGAGCAATTTACTACATTTAACCACAGGGGGGTAAAAATCCCCAAGAATAAACAAAATCCACCTGTTTAACTGAAGTCCTGTGCATTGGCACGATTGCTATTGAACCTCCCAGAAGCTTTACACATTGATTCCTTTTTCTCCCAAAATTTCAGCTTGTGTGACACAGACTAATTCTTCCCCTCACTATTTCCATTTCTTCCATTGCCCTTCTTTGTTGTTTATTTGCTTTAAATATCGAGAGCACTGTGACCCTACTAGCATCCTGCTGGTGACTGCAAACCCTTTTATTTCTTCAGACTTACTCAATATAATTTCTTTCTTTTTTTTTTTTGACCCTTTTTGGTTGCTTTTCTCATGGCAAGAGAATGCTTGCTGTGTTGCTAAGGTGCCTGTCACAGCAGAGCTCTGAGGGATCTGGGATCTGCAAGTGGTCACACAATTAAATATTTCTTCATTCACATCTGCCTTCTCCTCTGGATGACTTTTTCCATGCACTGATTGAGTCTGACAGGAGTTTTCATCCATGCAGTAGTGTAAAGAGCATGTAGATGTTCATGCCATCAGACCCAGTGGCAGTCTGGATGGCTGAGATTTTTCACTAATATGTCAGCACTGCAGAAGACAAATGTACAGTTTTATTGTGCAAACAGAAGATTATTTCTGCAAAGGTTTTTAAAACTCCTGGGGCACTATTTCCTTAAAGAAGCTTCTGTTGTAGGCTGTCATGTTTTCCTTGTCTTTTGTGTGCTCATCATCCTTGTCAGTTAAATAATTTTATTTTAATTAGTTAATGTACCAACTTATTACAGAAGTGTCAGCCAAGAAAAGGGGCTGGTGGATTCACTGGAAACATGGAATATGTGGTCTCTTTTTGAAAGACTTTGATGTTTAGAAAGATGAGGCAGATGTCTCTGGAGAAGATGATGACCAGGGATACACAGAGATCCTTGCTCCTGCTTATAAGAACAAGAAATCTTCACAGAAAGGGAAAAAAACAAGCAGCAATTAGTTCTCTATTATTAAATCATATTCAGGAATCAGGATTTCTGTTTGAAATACTGATACCTGGGCTTTTTCCTAAGGAGCTACTGTAGATAAGTGACATTGCTTGCTCTCTGTCAAACTGCAGGTATATTCTGTAGGTACGGTTACAATGTTTGCCTTCCCTTCATGCAAAATAAATCTTCAAAAATACTTCATTGAGTGATGTAAGAAAAGGCAGAGCATGTCCACCTGCTTGCAGGTGTTTCCCAAGTTATGGCTTTATGTGTTTTTCTCTGTTGATGTCATTCTTTTTCTGAGGGCTTCCAAAATCTTTTAAATGGTCGCTTCTGAACAGGACAGCCCAAATCTTTGTTTCAGGTGTTTGGCTGGAAGGTTACCTGATTTTCAGGCAATTTAAATGTCCTTAAATTTATTTATTCTTTCTAGGTGCAAGTATTTCATCCCTTTTTTTCTTCATTCCAGCATATTTTGATCAGAGAGAGGGGAGGAAAGACAAAATAGAGGGAAAGAGAGTGGAGACAAGGGATCCTCCATGGCCCTCATTGAAATCTTTGGCTGACAAAAATATCACTTTTTTTTTTTACTCTATTATTAACTAGATAAAACCAGAATACTTCACCTGTCTAATTGTCCTTTAATATTCAGAGCTGCAGTCCCACAGCCCTTTCCCATGAGACCAGCTGGTCACAAGTGGGCAGCACCACCTGCTGGAACTGCCAGCTGGAATAGTGCAGAGCTGCGTGGAAATGGGAGGACGAGCATCCCTGGGGCAGATCTCGTGTGGAGACAGAGCTGCAGGGATGCTCCTGCTCTCCAGGGACCCAGTGCCACGCTGCTCTTCACTGCACCTGGCACTCGACCCGAATAAATGGCTGCTCTGGATAGATCTTCATGTGCTGCAGTCACAGAGAGATTAGGAGGAGTTAATTCGATCTCAGTGGATTGTGTGGCATGAGATATCTAGCACGAGATACTTCAGAGATGGGAAATTGCTGTTAAGTAGTGATAAAGGTGGGTTTTGTCCTTTTCTGCCACTGAGCTTCTGAGTCTCACTCTGCACTCACACAGTGCAGGAATGAGTGGAACAACTCCACAGAAACGCTGGAATGCATCCGTTCAAAACCAGAAATTTAAAACACTTTTAAACCATGTTGCTAGCCATAATAAGCAAGGGTGATTATTGTGAGTGACTATAAAGAATGTGTGGTAGTTTCCTGAAGTTTCCCATGCTGGCTAGTTGCTCACCCAGCTGAGATGCTTAGATGGGTAGGCTGGCCCAGGGCAGGGATACACAGCAGAAACAAACACTCCAGGACTCCTCCAGCGTTTCTCTGAACTTCCTTTGGCTTGTTTTTCAAAGTTTGGAGGTTGTTGTGGTTCAGCCATGTCATAAATGGTCGCTGTAAATTCTCTTGGGAGGAGATGGATAGGAGCAAATGATGAAATTCTCAGTGTCTGCTGGGGTTCACTGCCAATGCAGATTGTAACAGTGGCTGCAGATCACAGGCTCTCTATCACCCACCACTGAAAAAGGGGCAGTGGGGAAAAAAACAAACCCTATTTTAAGATTATAAATAAACAAATGCTAAGGTAAGGTGGAAGAAAGTTCCAATTTCTAGTCCCATTTGGCTCTCATTTCTATGCCAGTAGCACTGCAGTAGGTGCAGGGGTTGTGTTCACCTTTGAGAGGGCAGATACTGAGTGTGCTCTGTGGTGTTAGTGCTCCCTATCAGAATTAGCTCTCATCTGTGGTTTCTGATTCCTTTCACCCTCAATATTTTTTTTTCCTTTAATGAGTCCTAGAAGAATTCTTCTTTCATTAAGAAAGGCTCTTGCTTTCTGCTCCTGAAAGGAGGTCTAAGGGGACACCCCATGCATCTGCAAGTGCTGAGCTCTCCGTGGCTACTGGATTTCAAAATCCCCCCAGGGAAAAGCGTCCATGCTTCACCTTTATATTCAATGTAACATGAATGCCTCCCTGCTCACATTTGGTCAATGGCAGCTGAGGATCCCCTCGTTCTCTAGTCTTGCTGCTGTGGTGGCCGGGTGGTCCCTGGAAATCTGAGTCACTGTCACTGAGCCCGGTTTGTGAGCCACTCGTTCTGCTGAGTGTTGTTAGTGGACACAAAATAGAAGAGTGGATTCAAATCACAACAGCGAGGTTTGATCCCAGTGAGGCAAAAGCCTTTATTTTGGGGTTTGCAACCCTTTTTATAAGGTGTTCTGATACAGATCAACATGATTGGCCAAAGGAAGCACCTCTCTTCCATTGGTGCCATTGGTGGAACAAAAGAAAAACACCTTCAGAATAGCTGTGTGACATTGCTTTGAGAACCAAAACCTATTTACATAAAACACTCCTTGAAAGAGAAGTTTCCCAAAAGATTTTCCCTTGGGAACAGATCAGCCACTGCCAGGCTGAAAACTCTCTCAGGCTCAGAAAATCATGTCCACAGCTGAGCATACACATCTGGAGTGTTTGAGCAACCCCAGGAGGGACAGGGTCATTCAAGACCCAGTAAAGTCTCTATGGTGTTTGGACAGTTCTGTGGAGCTGCAGGGACAATATTTAATGACACAGTTATTTAACTCATCTATTGCTCAAAAGCTTAAGTGGTCCCTACTCCAGTCACACTGAGCACAGGCAGAGATAATGAGCTTACTCAGTGGGTTCATGTTTTATCTTATTGCTGTCAAATATTTTCTTACCAAAATCATTGGCTGTCTAAACTGCTGAGTTTATACAAGTCCATTGTAATTTGTGCAGTGATTAAATATTAAATCAGAGTGTATTTTCAGAGGAAATAAATTTAGAGCAGACCACTTTGTTCTTTAGCAGAGGATCTCTGCTCCTGTCAGTTAGGAGACGGAGCAAACATTCTTCCCTCTAATAGCATAATTATTCAAAAATGTTTGCAAGGAACTCTTTGTAGAATTTGTGCTCACGCTTTAGTGTCATTCTTTTGTTTCAAAATGCGGGTAAGAGTTTTCAGAGTCAAGAGCTGAAAAAGTGATGCAGGTTTGCATAGAAAATTTGGAGGAGAAAGGGCCCAATTGCATGTGGAAGAATTATCCATTTATACAGAAGTCAAAAACTAAAGATGCTTCAGCATGCCATTTAATTTTAAAGATATACAGAAGCCTTCTTCTAGCTCTTAAGGAATTTTAACAGTTTAACTTCACAGAGACCTGAGGTACTGCTGGCAAGGCAAAAAATTAACATTAGATACCATCAGTTTCTTAAGCATTTTTAATACACAGCAGAAAATGCTTTTATTTTAATAAATGGCATTTTTAACATTAATAAGTTTTGAAAAAGAAACCTACTTATTTGAGCAAATTTTGAGTATGTCCCTGCCCTTGCAGCATAAGATGCAAAAAAAGCTGCACTCCTGGGTTTGATCAGGGGTGGCTACTGATGCCTTGGCACGTGAGCACCTGTGTGTGTGTTTCCATGTGAAACCTAGGAAAACATCTACTTTAACTTTCACTGTCATTTTCATACAATTTCCTGTGTCATTCTTCTCCTTTTTTCCATCTTATTAGCACAGATTGGAAATCAACCTTCTTTGAGGAAAGGACAGATAATCCTTTGAACACATGATGTTTCCTGGGATCTAAAGGGATGCTTTTCCCCATGTAAAGGTCTCCCAGGCCTGCACCTCGAGTACATTGAGCACATCATTAAACCAAAGCGTGTGCTTGCTGATTTTCCCCTTGAGAAATGTCTGTGTCTTTGTGCTGAGTGACTTTGCTGTGCTCTAGTGGCCGTGAGTGATGAAGAGGAAGGAGGGATTCTCTTTGATAACATCGCCAAATCTGCCATTGACCCGTTTGACACTTCCTCGGGCTCGGTGCAGCTCATCACCATCAAACCCGTGGCTCTCCCTGCTGTCCATGCTGCTTCAGAGAGGAGCCAGGAGTCTGCCATCACCAATGGGGAGGTAAGGACTGTCTGATAAGTGTCTCCAGGTGTTTCCTTGGCTACAGCCACAATTTTAACCCTGTTAGAGTTGAGGGCTGCTAGGAGCTTTTCACCTTTACGTTGTATGAAGTTCCATTAGCTCTTGTCTTGGTTTGAAAAGACAGATATCTGCTAAGGAAGGCAAGAATCTCCTTTGAAATGGAAAAATGTAAACCTTATCCTCTCCAAATTATTATAATCTTGAAATCAAGGAGCTCTCAGGCAAAGATATAGGAATAACAGTTCTTTATTAGGAAAATTAAAAATGCAGTAGTACAAAAAATCCACCGCAGTGGCAGAGTGAGAATACAGCCTGACAGCCTGTTGGGCAGGGTGCTGGCAGCAGTCCCATTAAATGGTGGCTGCAGCCTCCTGCAGTGACAGATGTGGCTCTGTTGGAGCAGGGATCCTGTAGAAGGGAGGAGTTTTCCTCTGAAGCTCCAGTGCTGTAGCTGGGCCTGGTCTCTCCTCTGGGAATGCAGTGCAGAAAGGCTGCCTGTGGTGTTCCCAGTCTCAGATTGTATCCAGGTAGGAATGCTTGGCTCCTCCCCTGGGTGGAGCCTCTCCCAATGGGACGATGGAATTTGCTCAGCCATGCAGTGAGACTCCCTGGGCCATGAACAGAAGATTTCCCCTGGAGGGAGGATGGGCTGTGGAAGAGATAAAGAACTGCCCCAGCTGGTTTGAAGAGCTGGGAATAGAACACACACTTGGGGTTACATCTTGCATTGCAGCCCAAGGCAGCACTGTGGGCTCAGAGATCTGAGAATTTAAGATCTGCTCTTTCACAAGGCACCTGTGAATGCCTGCAACCTTGGAAGAGGTGATCTTCTATATTCCTGCTCTCCCAGTGTCCTTCTCTCCTATTTAAAAAAACGAGTCATGAAGGCAGAAAGCAGAATAAGATCTTTTCCTATGTGAGTTTTTGGCTGGGTATGAAAATAGGTATAGATCACCTGGGTGCCAAACTGATCTTTCTATACTGAGAAATTCATCTCAGTCAGAGTGAGAAGGGGTGCAGTGGGACCATGGCCTTGCTCTGCACTCCAGCCTGTGCACAGCAGGTGTAATTGTTTCAAAGGAAAAAAAGTGTGATGGCACAAATGTCTGCTCCAGATGCTGGCCAAAAAGCATGCTTTGACTGCAATACTAATGTTTTGATGTAGATTTAATCAAGAGCAGTCCTTTTACAAAGGACTGAGGATTTTATGAAGTTGTTGAACATGATGGGAACAAGCCACAGAGGTGCCTCATTTACAAACTAACACTGCAACAGTCATTTAAACAGCTAAAAACAGTTTAAAGCTGCAGGCAGAGCTGCTGCCAGGGACACTGTAAAAGACTGTGTCATTAGAGGTCCCATGTGGGCCTCGATTATTGCAGCCTGTTGTGCTCCATTTCATACTTGTATTTTAAGTCCTGATGTGCCACGTAGCTTCCAAACTCGGAGGAAGGCTTATTTAGCTTTCAGCATCTCTTTTCTGTAAGGCAGCAGGACGACACTGCTGGTGCTGTGTGCACCCTTACACACACGCTTCCTGTAGTTCAAGAAGACTGTAGAATTTGACTCTGGAAGCACAAAGCTCCAGTAAATTCCTGATTTCCAAGCAACTTGCAGTTTGAAGCAGGAGGGCAATTTTCTCCATACTTAGGAGAAACCATGGCACTAAGCTGTACCAGGACAGACCAGACCCCTTTTTTTTAAGCTTCCTCTCTGACAGGAGCCCGTAAGAGATTTGTAAGAAAGCGTATAAGCAAAATAAACATTTGATGACATTTCACTAGAGCTGTTCCCCAGCCATCAGAGGTGACTTATTTAAGGTTTTGTGTAGTCAGGGGTGATGTCTGTGTACCCTAGCAGAGTTTTCATGGGCGAGCTGTGCCCGTGGTGCCCCGAAGCACACGCGGCGTTGGGTCACGGCAGTTGGCCGACACCACCCGTGTTTTTCCTCAGTGGGCGTCTCTGAGTCACTGTTGTAATGGCACGCAATTTTTTAGGCTAAAATTATTTAACCATCTGCCAAGCCATAAAAATGCAGCGACTCTGTTCACTTGCAGTTCCTCGCTGCTTGCAGATGGCACGGTGTGGTACAGAGGGATGACACACGCGGCGCATCAAACACGCGCTGACAAGATCCTTTGGAGGTAGCCAGCCCACCAGCAGCCCTGAAACATCTTCTTGCCTTTTAGGTGAACAAGGCTTTGAAGCAGAAGTCTGATATAGAGCACTACCGCAACAAGCTGCGCCTGAAAGCCAAGAGGAAAGGGTACTATGATTTCCCACAGGTTGATAATAACAAGGCACTGACAGACAGAAAAAGGATGTATGAGAAAAACCAGAAAGAACTGGACCACATTTTGGATCCAGATGCAGATGTCTCATCTCCATTTGCTGAGCCTAAGAACAGGTGAGAGTTTTTATTTGCAGTTCTCCATCTGGCAGGAGAGTTGATGTCTCGGGAGTCAGAGGGGCTGTTTTAATGAGACAGGTGTTTGTTCTATGGTCACTGGTCTTTTCTGCTTTATGAAGAAAATTCATATAGCCTGTGGAAAGCATGCCCTCTGGTAAAGCTGCAGTGTGGTTAAAAACAAACAAATGGAGAGAAAAAAAATGAGGGGAGGGACTGTTGCAAGTTCTTGTGAGTCATTCTCAAAGGTAAACATAAAAAGTGGTGGTAATGTTATTGGTGATACTCAGAACAAACTTTAGGCAGGAAGTTAGTATCTAAATTGATTCTACTTCAAAATGCAGTGATGTTACTATTTATCATTGTTTTAATCTGGATGTAACTATGTCGGTGGGCATGAGATAGCAGAAGCAGTGTGTTGTCCATGTGAGTCCTGCAGTGATAGTTATCTGTAAGGCAGTGTGTGTGCCTGTTATTGGTGATCTTCCTGTGCCTTTCAGAGAGAGTTTCATCATTTGCTCATCTGTCACGTGAAGCTGGCGTGTTGTATAACAGTACCACTGTTTGATTAACACTTCACTGTCTCCTGAGGTACCAGTACCATTCAAAACCCCATTTTAGAAATGAGGGGGGTGCAGGTGCTGAGTGTGCCTGAGCCGCTGCCGTGGGTGGGTGCTCTGTTGCTGGTGCTCTCTAAAACACAAACTGGCACACTGGAAAGAGAGGAGCACACCAGTCTTACATCACAGTGTTCAGATTCCTGTTCCTTGGAAGTTCAGGAGCTGTTTGCCATTACACTTTGCACAGGAGGGCTCTGAGTCTTACTGTAATCAGGGACTAAGATCAGTTCATCCAAGAGGGATGGATGAAAGGGAATACTGAAGCACCTCTGGAAATAGCCCTCATGTCTGGAGGTGCAATCTTGCCTTCCATCTCCTGGAAAGCTCAGACTAAAATTTTCCTATGAGCGTAAATTGACTGCAATTAAAGCAAGGCTGGTGACACAGGCATTGCACATGGTGCAACTGCAGCAATTCCCCTGGGGCACAGGGATGAAAAGGCTGTAATGGAATTACAAAAGCACTGTTGGCTTGGAATATGGGCAGAAGCTGAGATCAGATGTGTTTTTGTAGGTCTAGAGTTCAGTGGCTGAGGGATGCTGCCCTGGAAGAGCTGTTTGCCAGGGCTGCACTGGTCACTAAAGAGAAAAGATACTGACTCAGCCATGTGTTATGTTCTTGCTGGATGTCCTGGGGCACCATTTCCTGGTGCAGTTTTCCAATTTATTGTGCACTGAGAAGGTAAGAATTGGAGCCTGTCCTGACCTGGTAACCCTGCTCTGCACATTCTGTCCAGGAGGTACAGACAGACCACTGGGCACACTTGTTTAGGTTTAGCCCAGGGAGCTGGAAAGTTCCCTCAACACATTGGTGTGGCTGACTGAGACATTAATTTGGAGGCTCATTATGTGTCACATGGCTCACAGGAGATGTTTAAAACATTGAACTGAAGCTTTATCACAACCACTCTTGGTGGCTTTCTGTTAAATACCCTGATGTTTGTTTGTTCACATGCCAGTGTGTGGGAAGACCCCATACATTTTTTTTCCCCAGCATGTTTTCCAGTGTGTTGTGTAAATCTCTCACAGTCTGTTAGTGATCCCTGGCATGAGAGAAACTTCTGGGAGGCAGGCAAACTCCTGTGGAGGAAGGATTCCCATGTGTAGCTGCACCATAAAAGGCTGGCTGCTGGACTTGTTAATTATATTATCTGTATCCCTACACAAGGAGGGAGAACTGCTTCTGATGCACTTTCTGTGAAGACACACAGCACTTAATGAACTTTACAGATGCTGCAGATGTTTACAAGCAAACCAGCTCTGAATTCTGTGCTGCAGATGTTTACAAACAAACCAGCTCTGAATTCTGTGCTAAAATTTCCATACTAAGACCTGAACTGAATTTGATATGATGCAACACACAACCCAATTATTTGTCTTATTTTTCTAACAAAAATAAGATGGCAAAAATGTTACACTGCTGGAGGAAAACCTTGAAAAATACCACAAGGTAATATGAGGTTTGGTTATTGATGAAAAAATCAATACAATTGCATTTCCATAATGAAATAAAATTGCTTTAAGAGCAATCTGGGCAAGCACATAATTTAAAAAAATATTTCTATCTTTTTCTGCTTTGAATCATTGTAACAGCAATTAAAACTTGAAAAATTGCAATTTTTAAACTTATATCATGAAAAACTAAGTCAAAGATTTCAAAGTTCCTAGGGAAAAGTTCCATAGTACTCTTTTCTGTTTTGTATATGTATTCCTCTAACTTAGGTGATATTGTTACAGTACTTCCAGAACATATCAGAAAATAGGGATGCAGTTGATTACTCACAGTTACCTTTCTATTTCGGATTAATTTCAAATTGCATTTGAAAGTGATTTACAAAGCATTGCTGTTAAATGATTTGATTTTTTTCCAGAACAAAGAGCTCTGTACACTAGCTACCTTTCAGTCATCTGTACCATAATCCTCATGTTTGAAAACGTTCCAGCTGTGTTCCCAGAAAGCAATTCCTAACCCATTTGAATGCCAGTTGTTCCTGTTCATACCTCCTTTCTCATTAGCAAAACTCTCTTAAATGAAGCAATTGGCAATCTCAAGGTAATTTTTAAGAGCCCACTGATGATATGCACTATTCTTGGATTTTCTTTAATAGTTTGTAATCAGGTCAAGAATCTGCATGCTTTAGAGAGCTGTATATTTGAATCTCTTAGAAAATATATCACAATTGCCTCAACTGAGTATTTACAAACCTATTGTAAAACATGAAATTTTAGAGACCTTTGATGTAAGAAGATGAAGACTGTCAGGTCTTATTACCCTGTGCATAACCCTGTTTTCTGCTAATATCAATGAGAGAAAGACTACATAGGAATAAAGAATTTATTCAATATTATTTTTGTAGGGGAAATTTATTCCAAAAGCTCCGCTTGTCTTCTGCTTTGGGACTTACAGACATGAGCATGGTGATTTGTGATCAAAGGTCACACAGAAGTTTTTGAAAGTTGCCTTAAAACTAAGTACATGCCTGAGTAATTCATTGAATCAGAAGCATGCAATTGATATTTTATTTCCCTACCTTTTATCCTGTCTGATCATGTAAACGTCCTGTTTTTTGGATTTCTGCAAACCAGTTTCCACTGCTCTAATCTGTCAAGGCAAAAAGTGCTGTTAACAAGATCTGGAATAACTGAAGAATTATTTATCAGTGAATTAATTTGGACTGTCTTGTCTGTTCATTTTGTTGATGGTTCTTGAGACATTAAACTATGAAGTGACTTGAAAGTGTGACTTCAGACATAATAGTGCAACTTATCTTACTTCACTGTGAGCATTGGCAGGTCCCCTGTGTAAAATGAGCAGCACAGAGGCATGTTAGATGGCCTGATCTAATTTTAATATTCTGAACAGAGTAATTGCACAAAGCAGAAAAACAGCGTGGCTAGGCAAAGATAACTTTGTATCAGGCTCTAGCAGTGTAATTACTCTGTTAATAAATGAAGCTGGCATGCCATTATTTCATCTGGTACTGATCTACTTCAGGAGCAGTGCTTCTCTGGAGTGTGCAATGAAATGAGTAATGGCCAGATACAGTATGAGAACAACTCATAATCTCTGCTTGATGTAGAAGTAGCCTTCTTAAAAGATGCAGCTTGATGGAGCATAAAGTTCCTGCACCACCATTTGGCAAACCCTCCTGTACAGATATGCTGTGCATTTCAAAGAGAGATGCTGCATTTGTTTTTGTATAACCAGCAACAAGGGCAGAAAAGGTTCTGCTGGAGAGATTATCAGGTATTTTGGATATTCAGTTTTATTCTGCCTTTCTATCACTTCCTCTTGGTTTGGAGCACCCAGCAGTGGAAGTTCAATGCTCAGGGATGAGCAGCACTTTGTCCCAGTGAAGCAGCTGAATCCCAGGAGACACAGCTCTCTGAGAAAGCTGTGGCCAGTTCCCAAACTGGCAATTTAAAACCAGCATCTTGCAAGCAGCTTCCTCCCACTACTGTTTCCTCCCGTTCCCTCTGCTGGGTGTTTGTTTCAGTGGAGCATTTTTCTGCTTCTCTCCCATTGCTCAGGATTAGCAACCAAAATCTCTGCTCCCCATCTGTGTGTGTGGGAGATCCTGTTATTTTTTATATGTTTTTTTTTAAAAGAATTTGGATCATATCAGCTGAAGTTTAAAGGGTCCTGGTATCTTCCTGGGACATATTTAATCTGATAAGCCCCTACCTCCTATGTCCATGTCTTTTATGTAACTTTTATTTTCCTTAAACCATAAAAAACAATTAATCATCTCTTAATAAGATTACTGATTTCTAGCACTTCGTATATGTAGAAAGAATATCCTGTAACAACGTGGCATTTTGATGAACATCATAATTTTAGAATAAAGGTGAGTATTGACAGCTACTGCCTGTAATTAACTGGTTTTTTTTTCATTTTACTGTTTTCTCATTGCATGTTTTTTAGGCAGCCATTGAAGAACTCTGTGTACAGAAGCAGGCAGTCCCTGAACAGCCCCAGTCCAGGGGAAACTGAGATGGATCTTCTGGTGACTCGAGAAAGGCCCAGACGTGGCATCCGGAACAGTGGATATGATGTAAGTTTATTTGGTACAGGCAGTGAAATCTGCTCAGCAAAGCCTGAACTTGCTCCTAAACCCAGGGAGCTACTGATAGAGCCACAAGACAGATTGCCATGAGATATTTAGTACTACAGGAGTTTATGTGCACTCCTCTTTATCACTCTACATCATTTTACAGTCTGAAAGGCAAACAAAACGTTTGCCCAAGTATTGCCCATTATTTGCCAAAGTATTAAATCCTGAATTTAGATAGTTCTAAGTGTGTGGCTACTTGACAGTGAGCTTTCTTCACTGCAATTAAAATCCTCTGTTTGTTCTGAAGAACAGCCTAGAGCTGCTCTCTTGATTCAGAAGTATGAACAGCCAGCTTCTGGGATTTCCACCTAAGTCCCAATGTCAGTGTTTTTTGGAAATCCCCTAGGGACAGGTATTGTCCCCTTGCTCCCATCTGAACTGGGAGAGTTTTGTGCAGGTAAATGTCAAACTCAGCCAGAGGTGATGCTGCTTTTTGGTCCAAGAAGCTCATGCAGCACAAGGCAGAGGGGTTATCTTGCGCAGTCTGAACAAATACTGGGTGCAAGTTGACCCTGTGTGAACCCAGAAGGAGAATTAAAAATAGCCCCCAACACTGGGGCAATGTTGAGTTTCTCAGTCCCTTGTCGTATGTATACACTTCTGGAGCTCAGCCCTGAAGATCAGTCTCAAGAGAGGGTCTAAACCATTCTGGAAAACAAGGAAGTTCACCTGTGGTTACCCTTCCTCTAAACATTGTATGTGAACAAACATTTTTGGTGGAGTGGGTTTCATTATCAACCCTCTCTCTGCCATGTTTTTAGCAAGGTGAAAGAAAGTACCAAAGCTGGGGGGATGTGTGAGGAAACTTTAAACCTTTTACAAAATTCTTCAGGGCACGTTGTAGTTGTCAGATTTCTGAAATGATTCCCTGCATTTGGACACTTCCCATCAGACTGCAGGAGACGTGGGGCCGTGTGAGTGGGCTGACTGGTACACTGCTTTCTGAGGAATTAGGATGCCAATTCTATGATTATAAAAGATAGTTTTTCCACAGGGGATATTTCCCTGGAAATCAATGTTGAAAACATTCTGGGAGCAGGCACGGCAGCATATTTAAAGAATATATTTCAATATATAATGTATGCTACATATAAAACATATTTTAAAGCAAATTTGTTAAAAACCTTGAAAGTAGATTAATGAGCTTATGCAGATTCTGAAGTGTCCTCAGAGTAATTATAAACCCTGAGATGTGTGCACATCACAGAAAAAATTGCTTTTGCCTTGCCTTTGGCTCTGCAGTCGGACGACCTGTCCCTGGCACGGTGCTTTACTGATAAGTTACATAAAATCCCCCTGCCTGATGCACTGCAGATTCACTGCAGTGCACCTCTCCCAGCTCTGAATGCATTTCCCATCCGAAAGCACAGAAATGCCACAGGGAAAATGGGGCAGGATATTGAAATTTAGCTGCCAAGCCTGAGCCAGCAGCGTGGGCTGCTCCCCTGCTCCTTCTGAGGCTTCTCGGAGCTGTGTCTGACAGGCTTCGTCTCCCAGGATACCCAGGGGTGGGCACTGATGGATACATCCATGGAATTCATGGATCTCACCAACTAAACCTCTGGAAGTCTGACCTCTGAAAAAGGTGCTGACTCTTGTGCCCTTTCCTGTTTCATTCAGCAACACCTGGTGCCCGTTTTTGACGTCCCATTTGTCATGTTAAATGTTCCAGCCTTCTCAGACTGCTGCTAACCTCTTCCTCCCAGCGTGTTATTTAGCAGCAAGTGCTGCCAAAGAATAGTGAAATTTGCATTTTATAAGCAGTGCCAAATAATTCAATTTATGAATCAAATAGTTTGTATTGCCTTCATGTTGTGAGACTTTTTTTACCACATCAAAAACTGTGGAGGGAATTTGGGCTGTTACCAGTACACCAAGGTTATGTGTTGAGGTTTTTCTTCCCAACAATAATAATGCTTTTACTTCTAAAGAAAAGAGCTTGAGACCTCCCAGATTCTTTCAGAAAACTCCTTAAGAATTCCTCACTCATGTGCACAACCACAAGGTTTCCTTTCAATAACAAATTTCCAAATGGTTTTCTAAAATACTTTGTTCATATTTTTCTAAAAGTACTTCATTCTCTATAATTAATATTTGTGATATTTTTCTGAATCATGGTTCTGTTTCTCAGAGCTAAAAACTGGCAAAGATATGAGGCTAAAGATACAGTATTCTACACTTGTCCATATGGAATATGGACAATATTAATAGCTTTTAATATTATTCTGGGGTGTACATTCTATTTGATGTTCTCAGTACATTATATGCCTTTATAGCATTTTTACAAATTAATTATTATTGAACAGTACCTAGCTTTCCATTTGAAAGAATCCCAACAGGTTTTATGATCATCACCTTCAACTAGGAATTAGATTAAGGAGGTTTCATTAATGTGTTTACTATTTTCAATGAGTTCATGAACAAGTGTGTGTAGAATAAATGCCATGATGAAAGACTCTACAACCTCTAGACTGTTCTAATGAGATTTCTACCACAGCAGAAAATATTTAGGCTGTTTTTGGTAAAAAATAAAAAACCTTATTGTACATGTCTAAGAGATCAGTATACAAAAGAATTAATGGGAAAAACTTTGTTGATATAGCTAAATTATGCATCCCAAAGCTTACAGATTAATGTTCAAATAAAGAATTTTACTGATAAAGTTGCAGCAGCAGAATTAGTCAAGAGATACAGAAAGTCTGCCTCTCACTGCAGGGTTTTGTTTGCTTTCTCCATGTACCTCTAGTTCCTTCTTATTATACAGTAACTTTGTATGATTTTATGTAATGGTTGCATTAATGTATAGTGACCTCTATTTATGAGAGCTCCACTTGATAGGGTAGCAAGTGGTGCACCTCAGAAAGTGATAGGATGAATTGAAATAGATTTTAAAATAGGAGAAGAAAAGATTATTACTCTCCTCCAAAATCTTCATGTCAGCTTTGATATTGATAACTCAGAGCTGCCTTAATGTTGGCTGCTAATATGCCTCTTGTATACGTGGGATATATTTTAAACATTCTGTGGTGGTCTAATGGCTTCACCAGGGAGTTGCAGTAGAAAACCTGATTTATTTCAGCATTGGGTACTAATAGGTCTGTGTGGGATTCCACTCACATTTTTGCAGGCATGAGCAAATAGGAGAACCATGGTTATCAATCATCCAGCCAGGACATTATGATTTCAGAAGCTCTTTGGCTGCACTTAAGCAAACTACAACTGAATTTTATAGTCAGCCTTCTAAAGCATGTCTGATTTTTATTTGTTGTAGCAACACAAACAATGATGGGATCAAAATGCAGCAAGAAAATTAAGGGAAAGTGTTTAGCTGGAGATTTCCTACAAAGTTTTTCCATTTAAGAGCATTTAGTGCAGTTGCATTCTCTCTTTCTCAATCTGATGTGTGCACCAGTTGGGAAGCTTGAATTTGAGTTTGTGGTTTTGAATTTAGATAATATACTGTATAACCATGACTACATAAGTTGTAGCTAAATTCTATTGTGCAAATGATTGATTTTTATCTCAATTTTTCTTGTATTATACTGTTGTATTTTCATTAAATAAAAAATAAAGCTATACTTGAAACAGAGAAAGCAAATTAATATTTTACTTAGTTCTATTATCAGTTTTCACAAGCAATATATATCTTTTCTGAGTGGCTGATTGCAGAAGAAGAAAGCTAGTTTGATATTTCCTTCTGAAAAGGAAGAAATATGTATTAAGATTGTCCTATAGCTTGCAAAAGCTTAGGAGCACAGCCACCTGTCTATTCAGGTCTAGAAAAGCCCTATTACAGGGGGAAAAAAGTATGCCACACTAGAAGCTACAGAACAGCGAAATAATCAGGATAGTGCTGGAATTTTTATCAAGAACATCCTGTTGTATTCTTTTATTTATGGCTATTTTAAACACTAGCACAGTTCTAACCACATGCTATATATAGAAGGAGGCACATATCCTATTGCTCATCCCAGCTATCCTGGCACAGTCAATGCATTCTACAGATATTTAAAGAATTGTAAAGAATCTGTTGCTGGTTTAAAACATATGTTTTTAAAACTCTGGGCTGTAAAAATGATCTTACAAACTACAGATGAAATGTGGTATTCCACTTTCAACTTCTTGCAATGTGATGATTGTTTTGTGTCACAGAGTTACAGCCAATAAAATAATCAAGGAGGTGGTTTCTGTTTGTATTTATCTGTACAGAAGGAATCACCCTAGGAGTAACCCTTCAAGTTAAGCTCTGCCCAAGATCTATCTGCTGGTTGAGGAAAGTTCTTCATTCCCTGTTCCCAGGTTAACTTTGCATAAATACCTGTAACTCTTCTTTGGGGGCTGGCTATGACCCCTGAGCTGGGCCAGGGTGTTCCCTGCAAGGGGCAGCACCAAATTTGTGGCGTCATTGTTAGGAAGTTCAGAAAAACTCCTAAACTTTAGGTCTTTAGAAATGTCAATGTGAGAGCGTGAATGAAGGGATTTCAGTCTCTCTAGCTGTAATAAGCTGTCCCTTGTAAGGGGTCCTTCACAGCAATGGTGCTGTTTAGGGAGCTCTACTCTTCCTGGCACAGTTGCACTGCCATTGATACCACAGCTTAGACAAGAATTCAAACATTAATTCTAACTGGTTTTAAGTGAGTCATTGACAGTTTAATCTGCTACTGAGTGTCCCTGCTACTTGTCCCAGCAAACAATGTAGATTATAAAAGGCAGCATCATATAATTTCCTTCCAAATTTGTCATGTACCTAAGTTGTCACAATTCCCGATTTGCACGCGGTCGCATCTATGTTTGAGAATATTAAAGCAGCACAAATTCTGCCTTGTAAAAGCTTTTATTCCCACCTCCCCACCAGACCGAGCCTGAAATCATAGAAGAAACAAACGTGGACCGTGTCAACGAGCCGCGGAATTACGGCAGGGCCCGGCAGGCCAAGGGCCACTCGGAGACGTCGACGCTGAGCTCGCAGCCGTCCATCGACGAGGTGCGGCAGCAGATGCACATGCTGCTGGAGGAAGCCTTCAGCCTGGCCTCTGCTGGCCACGGGGGCCAGCCCCGGCAGGACTCGTACGGCTCAGCCCCACACCTGCCCTACTCCGAGGTGGTGACCAGCGCGCCGGGCACCATGAGCCGGCCGCGCGCGGGCGTGCAGTGGGTGCCCACCTACAGGCCAGAAATGTACCAGTACAGCTTGCCAAGGCCCGTAAGTGGAGCTTATCCTCGCCGTGCTGGAATGTCAGAAGGGTGTTTCTGTCCTGAGCCACCTCTTTTTTGTTTTTTAGAGTAGTCCCATTTATGTGCTTAGAAGCAGATGCTGCTGAAAAGAGCTGTGTGTAGGGTGTATATATATATGTGTGTGTGTGTATGTGCTTGCCTAGACTTTGCATTTGGGAGGATGAGTGAGCCACACACATAAACTCAATATCTATTTTAGCAGCAAGGTTGTCTTGTCTAAGTTGGACTAAGAATTAAAGGAATAGGCTGCAGGCTGTTTGAGAGATGCCAAACTTGTTTGCACGTGTCCTTCTTCTCAGTGGACGCATATTAGGAAGCAATGTGATTTTATGGGATAACTGTGGTGGTATCTGGGTGGGGAATACCAACACTTGTGGATCACTAGAGAGGTTCACCACTAAAGAGCAACATGAAATGTGGGCTGTTATTTGTACTCTTGCACTTACAGCTATTGGCTTGGGTCTCTAGAGAAGAAATTTAGAGAAGACCTAATTCCACAGGTCTCTTAGTTGACCTTAAACTCACTTTATCCTTCATTTTCTAGCCTCAAGCAGCAGCTAACGCATCCTCACCTCTCAGAAGTAATACGTGAATTAGGAACTTAAACCCAAGGGTGGAAATTGTTAATGGAATTTTGTAGGTGTCTAGACAGCAGTGACACTGGCACTGTGCACACCCTCACGTGTGAAAGTGCCCCTGAATTCCCACATGTGATAATGTGAATCTCAACAATGTATTTTGTTGAGTTTTACATTCTCATAAATTTTTTGTGTCAGATACAAAACTAAACCAGAGATGATCGCTTTCAGATAAGAAATAGCCCATCTAACAATACCACTGTGATATATTGTTCATTTTAAGACTTTTTTGGGTCAGAAAATATATATTTTTTTAAGAATATATTTCGAATTGAGTCCCTAACTCTGGCTAGAATAAGAGGATAATGCAGAAAAATGTCCTCAGTTCAAAATAACCATTACCATGACTTCCTTCCACAATAAAAATTACATTAAGGGATGCTGCTTCTGAACTATTCTGAACATAGCTGAAAGCCAGTGGCACTGCCTGGAAAGGTTCAGGTTGGTGCTATTTAAATCCTGCTAAAGGTTATTTCTGGAACTTTGAAACTGGTCTGATGAAATTCATATAATTGTATTTTATGGGTAGAATTTGATTAAAAGCTTAAGAGACAGCTAATGGGGAGTCAAATTACCTCGACACTTCAGAGAATCTTTCTAAAATGAAATAAAAAATATTATATGGTGAGAGGTTTTTAAAAAATATAATAGCCACACCTGCTTGGTATAAAACAGGACAGCTATAAAAGCAAAGCTAAATCAATGAATTTGCGTTATTCCTGGATTGTAATTTTATAATCAAATAACTTAAATCAGTCAATGAGTTAACAAGGACGCTGGCCTTTGAATTCCTATGGTGAGAAGTAAGGAGATGGATATTTCTGTAATTAGAAGGCAACACAGAATGCTTTCACCCAAGACCAATCTGTAAGTGGAAGGCAATATTTAAATACTGCAGCTAGGGAAATGTAGCCTTAAAACTCACTGCGAAGTTTCTGCTTTGGCCAATAGTTATTGTAGGCTGTCCTATGAACACAGGCTGAGAGACTTGGGATTGTTCAGCCTGGGGAAGAGACAGCTCCAGGGAGACCTTAGAGCACCTTCCAGTACCTAAAGGAGCTACAAGAGAGCTGAGAGGAGCTTTTCACAAGGGCATGTAGTGATAGGACAAGAGGGAATGGCTTTACACTGACAGGGCAGGCTTATGGATTAGATAGGGGCAGGGAATTCTGTACTGTGAAGGTGATGAGGCACTGGAGCAGGCTGCCCAAAAAGTTGTGTATGGCCCATCTGTGGAAGTGTTCAAGGCCAGGCTGGATGGGGCTTTGAACAACCTGGGATAGTGGAAGGAGTCCCTGCCTGTTGCAAGATAATCTTTAAGGTCCCTTCCAAAACCTGGGACTTTTCTTTTCTACATCCTGACAGGTGGCACCTTGGGCTGTTGTGGGTTGTAGGTGACAATGGTGCAGGTGTCTGCTGGTGGCTGGATTTATCCTCCAGAGGATTTCTTAGTCTTGGCCCAATGGCTGGTAAACTGCACTTCCTACTTTTTAAAATGATTTATTGGTTTTCTTTTTAAATTCACTGTTTTTCAGTCAGTGTTCCAGCCACAGCAGACTCCATTTGGCATTTCTTACTGAAAGGGTGCCACGGGGTCTGCACTCTGGTACCTGTGCAGTCTGTCCTGGATCTCAAGTGTGATTACTTCCGCCAGGGATTGTTATAGCCTTTGTATTTTACACATTCTCATTTTTCAAAAAATAGAGTTTGGAATCCATGCAGAATGCTTTCCTTCTTATGTTTTTTTGTCTTTTGTTCTTTTTGGGCTTTTATTTGGTTTCTTTGCTTTTGTTTGTTTGGGATTTTTTTGTTGCTAAACCAAGAGATCACTTTAAAAGGGTAAGTACATTTTGAAGAGTAAAATTAGACAAATCTGCAGTCAACTGGATTGTGTTTTTTCTTTGTTATTTTCCTCTCTGACTCGTTTCACAATGGTGAAGTGACTTCAATTCTACAATCATGCCAGCTGGCCAAGAGCCTAAGGGCTCATAAAAATCTTTAACAGGCCTCTGTGGTTAAACTTCGGTTTCATTTAGCTTCTGAACACTTTTTTCCCATTTATATGTTGCCTGCAGGAAAACACTAGTGCCCCAACCCATTGGAGAAACTCTAGAAATGTCACTGGGGTTCCCTCCCACAGCCACATTGGGTTGTGTGGTAGCTCAGGGCAACGAGGGCTGACTCCTGTCCCCTCTGGACAGACTGCTCCTCAGCATGGTGTACCAGATCTTTTTACAGGATTTTTCACTTTAACAGGATTCTCTCTGCCCAGCCATTAGCAAAATCTTGCCACTCACTCAAAATTGTTCATCTCCCGTGTAAGCAGCAAAATAAAGGCTTAGGTTTTCTACTTTACTTTTTTTCCCTGAAATTTCCAGGGCAAGCAGCAGCATATTTGTGAACTGTGATCCTTTTAAACACCTAATACCTCCTTTGATGTCCATATTCCAAAGCACAACACACAAGGGAAAACCCAGATCTCTCTCTGAGTCTCTGCCCACCCTGCCAAACAGTGTCTGGAGTCACTTTCCACTCTGAAACATTATCTCATGTGCTGTTCCTTTAAAATAGGGGGAATAAAAAGGATTTCATACTTGGCACAAATGCATGCTTAGAGCAAGATGTGGGATGAAAGGCTTGTGGAGCCAGAATTCAGTCAGCCTGTGAGGGCACTGCCAGCATTTGAGATGCAGAAGAGGCATTGCAGACCATTCCACATCCAGCATTATCAGGAGAAATATAATAGAGGTTTTCTTTGGTGCAAACAACATTTTTTTTTTTTCCTTACAGTTCTTTCATTAAAAATCAGTATTTCCAACCCCTGGCTAAGAAATGTACCAGTGTCTTTTAAAGTATTTTTTTTCCCATTTAAATGTAGAAATTCTTTAAATATCATAGCATGGTGAAAGTAAATATTAGGAGACTTTGTAGGTGGCATGAAAGAAAAGAATTGTTTTCAGAGACATGCCTTTGAGGGTTTCTAACCTCCTTTACAAGGGGTAGCAGTGAGAGGACAGAGAAAGATGCTGAGTCTGTGCTGCTTTTCCCTTGGAGACACACAAAAAATCAGTTTGATAAGTTACCTTTCCTTTTTGTTGACCTAGTTTCACAAGTATTTGAGAATGAAGGTATTTGGAATATGGTTTAAATGTATAATTTTGAAAGATGATTACTGAAAGACAGTGTTTCCTGATATATAGTGTGGGGTTTATATTGCCAAATTCCAACCTGAATGTAGGTGGTAACTCTGAAATAATCATGTAAATCCCATAGGGCTCTTTCTCTGGGCAGGAGATGGGAGTGTGACTCATCCCATGGGTTTTAATGTCTTTTTAACTTTCACTGCTGTTTGTGGAGGAGCTTCCCTGGCTAAACCAGACACTTCTTGTTTAGAGGGCTGAAGTTCCACCATTGGACTCCATTTTTTGGACAAAATTCCATTGTCTTGATCGTGGTCAACCTTTCTAAAATTTGTTATTTGTTATTCCTCTGATTTTATCTTTATTCCTGTGAATTGCTCTGAAGCATCATCATGAAAAGCAGAACTGAAAAAAAAAATCACAACTAACCAATAAATCAAAAACCAATAGGAAAACAAAACCCACACCCATGAAGTGTTGAAAAAAAAGTTTTAGTGAAGCACCTAATGAGATATCATTCCTCTGTCTCTAAGTGTATTTGGAAAAATTATGGCCTCCATTCTAAAGGGTTTAGGAGGAAAATGTTGTCATTCATGTCATTTCTTGGGTGCCGTGGGTTTAAAGCACAAAATTACTCCTCCTTCATATGCATTGGTGATGAAAATCAGAATTACTGCAGGCAAGCTGATGAATTTTGTGACTTTGTGGGTTGGGTGTGGTGTTCCTCTGGATCAGTCTGCCTTTCCAGAGCTGTTTGAGGCCTTTGCTGCTGTGTTGGAAAGTTACAGAACTTGGGGGTTTTGTGGGGAATTTTCTTTTCATCCCTTGAAGGCTGAAAGGAAGAGGTTGCAATACAGGTTGCTCACAGACAGCTTCACTGCAGTATGCACTACTCTGAGAATTCTTTCTGAATCTTTGAAATAGTTTTTCTCCTGGAGAACGTGAAAATACTCAGGTCTTTTTCCCATGATCCAAAGCAGCTGTTGAGTCTCACATAATCACAACAGATCTGCTTTGCCAGCAGGTTACAAATGTCACAGAGACAATATTTAATAAGTTTTATTTTAATTAGACTTCATCTTGTTTCTGAGCTCATTTTTGGGTTTTCTTCCACATTCAAAAGTCTCCAAAGCACTGTAAATTCTCAAATAAATGCAATTATTGTTGATGCCACAAAAAGTTAGCTCCCTGTTGACTGGCACACAAAGCAAGTATGTAATTTCTGATTTTGTTTTGCTTTTCAATTTGACTGAGATCTACTGGTGTTTCAGAAAATATTTATTTTTCTCTGTTGCAGGCTTATAGATTTTCTCAGCTTCCTGAGATGGTAATGGGTTCTCCTCCCCCTCCTGTCCCTCCCAGAACGGGTCCTGTGGCTGTTGCCTCTCTCAGGAGGTATTTATCTGTTGTTTTATTTTAGGCATGGTCTCTAAAACCCACTGTCCTAATAAGGACAGCAAACCCTGAAGTGGCACTAAAAGGCACTTAAAAAGATACACTCACGAAATTAGAAACATGCTGGTTTTATTTTAACAAAAAATGAAATAACAACGGCTTTTCTGTTAGGTAGTCTGTGTCAATAAAAATAGGAAACGCAGGCTCTTGTTTCTTTTAAAGGATTTCTTTTAACGGTTTCTTTAAAGGATTTTCTTGTTTCTTTTAAAGGATTCTTTAAAGGATGAGTGCCTCAGCTCTCATCATGTTCTGCTGGACTGAGGCAGATAATTCACACCATCATTCTTCTGCTTTCCTGTATTTAAGGATTTCCAAAGTCAGCACTTCCCAAGCGCAGTTCATGTTATTTACCACAGTGGTCTCCTACTGTATGATACCATGTCATGTACACTGTTGTGACTGTCTGTAGATTGTGCTGGTGAATTCTGGTAAAGCTCTGGTGAATTCTGGTAAAGCTCTGGTGAATTCTGGTAAAGCTCTGGTGAATTCTGGTAAAGCTCTGGTTTTACTGTTGTGTTCCACAGGCATTTGTTTGAAGCAGCAAGCAAAGCCCCCATATTATGATAACATGCCTCGCTAAAATAGCATCCAGGCTCAAAGTTTACAAACAAACTTCTCTAGGCTTCTACAAACTTCTGCTTTCCAGTTGTTCTCCAGATTTCTGTCATGCCAGAGCAAAGTTGGACATCTTGCTCCTCACTGGCTTGTCTTGCTGTAGCTGACAGGCCTCTGTGTGGCTACAAATCTCATCTGTAGGTCAGATTGACAACAATTTCTACTTTTTTTCTGTCTTAACACACAGGTCTACATCAGATATTGGCAGCAAAGTGAGAATACCTGAGTCCAGTGGAGCAGATCAGGCCCAGCACCACGATCAGACACCTTTTGCACCAGGATCAAGAGCTCCCATGTCTGTTGGTCCCCTCGATCAATCAGCTTTTCACTCAGGTGAAATAATAATGCAGAGTCAACTTGGAGCTTTCAGAGCCTTCTAAGTGATCTTGGATATAGATGAATGTATGGGATACAGCAAATAAGGATGATTATTTGGAGATAGACTCTATTAGGTGGGGTGCAGCTGAAGGAGCCCTCCAGAGGATGCCCTGTCCCTTTGTAAGTGCAGCACCAGCTGCATCCTAAAATACTCATCCTGCAGAAGCACCAGGAAAAGGCCCTTTCTGAAGGTAGGATCCAGCAGTAATGCCCCAGACGTTCTGTGCTCAAGTATGGCATTCTGCTGGCACACTAAGGAGGACTCTGAACTGATAAACCCCTGTAAAACTGTTCATCTGTACCACAAAACACAGCAGAATTTTTAGGGAGGGTACAGAGGGTGTTGGTGGCAAAAATAAGTTGCAATATTGGGGCTGCTGTGTGACTTGTCTGTGTTGTACTTTGCACAAACCAAGAAAAGTGGGAGAGACATGTAATGGGGCAGAAATGAGGGGAGAAATGTGTTGGATCATTCCAATATTTTGTTAGTCAAGAATATTGATCTCAGTGCTTGAAAAATTTTTAAGTCTCTCTATTTTCTCTTGAGAAACTTTACCCCTACTCTTGTCACAACAGTGGGCTACTGAGGAGGGCAAATTGAAAGTACATGACCCCTTCAAAACACAAAAATAGTGGTGCTATTGCACAGTCAAATCTGTTAGCTCTTCACCCCTCCTGTTCTGGAGAATATGGTTTCTGCCCAGAACTTGTTTGGGGTCTACAAGTCCCAGTTTTAAAGGCCTAGTCAGTTCCTAGTCCTTTTGATATGAGTTGTATTTATAAATTAATTGATTTAATCATGAGATGAAGCTGATGTGCTGTTTTGATGGTGTCTGGATAATATTTAGCTGGAAAAAATATTTCACATTGCTTCGTATTGGCAAATTTTTTTTTCTTGAACAGTTGTGGAAAAAAAGCTTGTAATATTCAAAAGAATTTTCCACTAGTTCTGAGCTTTGAAATTAGTAGGTTTGTTAGACATTTCTCTGTTAATCTGCCAGAAAAAAATTCTTTCTTAGCTTCCTCAGAGGTAATAGAAAGTTATCTGCATTGCCTTTGACATCATCTACTGAGAATGTGGTTGTCAATTAATTAAATACAGTAGGTTTGAAGCATCCATTCTACTCTCATTTATTGTCACACCTTCTGCAAATGGTGCAGTACCTGAAAGGAGCAGATGCTCACCCTCCCATTTCAAAACATTTCAAGCTATAAAATAAGCCACACTACCTAGCCCTCTCCTGTATGTGTGCAGTAATGTGATCTGTGGGATACCATTTTTTATTGGATCCAGTGCTGGGGAGATTTTATTGCTGGGTGCTGCTGCTGAGTGGCTGCACTTCAGAAGAGACAAAAAGACCTTCCTGTGCATCGTGGAGTTTGCCAGAATAATTCTGGGAGCAGTTGAAGGCAACTTTCGTATATGACAGGTGCTACAAAAGGCTGTAATACAGGCAAGAAAAGACAATTGTGAGAAATGTGAAGTGTAATGCAGGGTTTCTAATGTTCTGATATGAAAATAAGCTTTTATAGCCTCAGTACATGAAGAAGCATTGCTGCAGGTGCTGGTTTGGAATGTTAATGCCTAATGGCACTCTCATGCAGCCCAGCATCAGCTCTAAGATAAGGATATGGCAATAATAACTTAGGATAAGCTATTACATCAGCCAATTGAATATTCATTTTGAGTAGTAGCTCATTTTGCTGTGGTTAAATTAAAAGAGTGCTTTGGTGTAGAAACCATGTACAGGAGCAGCACTTACTTCTCTGTACATGTGTGAAGAATGTCCATTTCCAGCCTTGCTAAATCATTTAAAATAGCAACCCTTATGCTGTTTATGACCTGGAACGACAAATGATTGACCATACCTTTCTTAGCCCTCCCTCTTCCAATCCATGGGGCTGGAGGAACTGGGATGGAGGTGGTGTATTTCAGCTCTGGAGAAAAATGTACTTGAAACCATATTTTACTCCTCTTCCCATGCTCTGATTGCATCCATAGCAATTGTGGCCTGGGACTGCATGGCAGGGCATTGAGAAACTGTAAATATCTGGGGTTTATGGAGACTGCTTTGGGAATGGATGTCACTGGTGGAGTTTTTCTATCTCTGCAGTGTCCCAGCATACATCAGAGTAAGCAGCACAGCCCTCTTGTAGATTGTTCAGGAGCAAAAACTGTGCCAGGGCTGTAAATGAGATTCTGGGGGAGGGATATTTGAAGCAGCCAGTAATTGATGCTAATTCAATTATACTCTGTAGGAATTTCAGTGATTTTGTCAGCATAGTGGTATCATAGCTGCTGAGAGCAATTAGTAGCAATATTCAGATGGTGTGCAGTTGGAAGGGGGAGAAATTTTATTTTCTCAGCATTGATTCTAGCACAGAGAATCTGCCCAGCTGTGTGATGTTACTCTGCTTCCATTCCTCAGCAAAAATGTTGGAGTTGTACTTTGTTGTGTTTTTAAGGGTTTATTGCCCTTCTGCTTTCATTTAAGTGATGTTATTTTTGCTATATTCTGTCAATCTGAAAAGTAAAATACATATATAAAATACATATACGTAACTGAATAAACAAAAAACCTAATAACTGATAAAGATGATATGCAGCTGTCTCATCCAGGATTTAGGGATGAGGATTTTGTGCCCCCAGTGTGATGCTGGTGAGTCACTGCTGGAGTCTGTCTTTGCATGTAAATATACACTGGAGGAAGGAAGACTTAAGTGGGCAAGGAAGTTGTTAGTATTCTATTTTTAACTGATAGACAAATTCATGGAGATATGATAGCAAATCTCAAGGGAAATATGCACATTAGGATGCTGGTCTTACAGACAGCCCAGTTATAACCTGTGGATCATCTCTGCAGCAAATTGTTCTCTGCATCTCTGTGGGCCACATGAATAAATCTTTCTGAAAGCAGATGTGACCATATCCAGAGATTTGGCTGAAATTCTTGCCAGCATGGCTGGCTCCTTCCACACAAATTGGAGTGGGATTTTAATCCAGGAGGCTTCCTGGGTATTCCTATGCATGCGTCTTAATCAAGAGGTGATAAAGCAGATTTGGAATCAGCAAATATTTATTTAAGTAGCTGTGGAGTTTATGGCAGTCATAGACTGTTCTTGGGAAAGGAACTGAGCAGGTAGAACCTTGGTAATGTTTTGCAGAAGCATTGAAGTGTTATGATGGAATTGTTGAGAATACAGCTTATTAAACATATCAGTCACTTGTTTTTGGAGGTTTCTTGCCTAGAGATATTAAAGAGCACTGGGTAAACTGTGAAAAGCAAGGTGAATTACACCAAAACCCATGATAACAAAAGCTGAAAATGGAATACAAGGAAGCAAACTTAAGGGGAAAAATGCCTTTTCTCTAATGAGTCAAAGTTTTGATGAAGATCATTTGTTACAAGGATCAAGTCCTAGGGTCTCTTTACCTAAAGGCTGTACGTGGTAATGAGGACATGTGCAAATCTTGCCTTCTCCAGTGTTTCCCAGCATTATGAAGATGCTCTAGTCAGATGATGGGACAAAAGCCCCAAGCAAAAAAATCCAGCAAACAAACATTAAGTCCATATTTCGTAAGCACTATCTCCTGATTTACAACTGAAAATCTCAGCTGTTAATGAAGCCTGCTCTTTTTTTATTTGACAGGAAACACAGTACCAGCAGTGTTTGCCATTCCAGCCAACAGACCTGGCTTCACGGGCTATTTTATCCCAACTCCTCCCACTGCCTACAGGAACCAAGCCTGGATGCCCTATGCTGGAGAGAATGAGTTGCCAGGGCAGTGGGCAGACTCTGTAAGCATCCTTGCTTTTTTAACCACCTGTGTTTTCTGTGTTTTGCACAGGAGGGGTTTGCAGTAATTCTTCACTAGCCTACAAAGAAGCCAAAAGGGATAATTTTTAAATTTTTCCTTGAATGGGAATAATCTCTAGTAGTGAAAAGCCATAAGATACTTCAGCTGTTCATAACATGAGCTTTGTAAGCAAGGTCTTTAAAGGGTGGAATCATTCACTAGGTTAGGGCCTGGCACCTGTTTAAAGTTGGTGGCTTAGATATCATTTTTCTTTGCTGAGAAAGGTTGAATTTTCACACACACACATGCCAGGAGAAGGTGATGCTGCCTTGCAAGGCAGCCTTGAGCTGTTTGAAAGTTGAGGAAATATCTTACCCTCCTGGAGGCTTCTTTCAAGACAGCCTGGCTCCCAAATCTTGCCTCTCAGCACTGCTACAGCTCTGCTGTGCAGTGTTTCACATCATCCTGAAGGCTGGAGTGACAGATCATAAATTAAATAATTAATTGCACAATCCCAGACTGGAACAGGTGTAATTTTTAGCCCCAAGTAAACCTACATTTCAAAGAATTGAAGTTGAAACATCCTAAAATGAATTGCAGTAGTTTATCATGTTTGAGATGATTTCTCAAATGTAGGGCTTCTTTTGCACTAGGGAAAAAAAGATCAGTTCTTCTGCTTGAGCTCACATCTGTTATTTATGCATAACCACTCTGGCTAAAAAACCTGGGAGATAGATTCAATTTCCTTGTGCAAATCATCAGCAGAACATTTTAATGAATTGCAGTCAAAATCTAAGTTGTCTTTGAGCAGCTTAGCAAGAGACAATACAGTCATTATAAAAGTTCCTGGGGGCAGCTTTTTATTGTTCACTCTTTATTACTGCTCCCAATGCCTGTGAGGAAAAGAATTCAGTATGACTCTGAGATGCAAGTCTGAATTTGAAGGCTGAACTGTCAGAAAAAAAGCTGTTCATTTGTAACCTGAGCACACCTGCTGATGTACCCCTGACACCTGGAGGCTTGTGATGCTCTGGTATAAATTTTTCTTCTCAGTGCTGCCTTTTAAAGCATGAAAAGTTTTATTTTTGTTGTTTTGGTGTTTGCTTTTTGTTTATTTGTTTTATGTGTGTTTTTAACCCTTCTGACATCTTAAATTCGGAGGCCCATTTCATCTTAGCAATGATTTTAAACTTTTTCACGAAGAAGGAAAAAAAGCCATGAAACAGATAAGGAAATTGTAATTGTCTCTCATTCATTCTCCCTTTTGGATCTCTGCTCCTGACTGCAGTCCCGTGGAAAAAAATCAGATATCACTTCTCAAAAGTGGAGACTGAAACAAACAGGTCAAAACTGCAAACCAAGTCTCTATTCCCCCAGCTCCTGCCTCTGGAAGGAGAAGAGTATAACCCTGTTAGGGGTTTTCCTTGTCTTCAGGGAAAGAGGAATGGAGAGGGATGTAAGAATCTGTCTGAAAAATAACCATGGCAATATAGAATTCAAAGGAAACAAATGTCCCTTTTAACTTCACTTACCCATGGCAGGTTGTTAGTCAGATTTTCAGCCCCCCAGTGGCTTTGCAGAAGAGGTAAAAATGTAGGAACTACTGCAGTTTCTACAGTGAATTTGCAAATCCGTCAAGAAATTGTCTTTATTTGAAAATTATTACTAGAGGAGCTAGTAATGACATTAGCAACATAGCAGTGTCAGAAAGCCTGAATGAAAGTGAATAGCATAAAGATCTGAAGTAGTACTCAGGTTTTCTCAGTATACTCAGGACCTGAATTTCTGGATGTGTCCTGGTTTCTGAGCCTCTAGATTATAGCTTGATCACACTTCCAAGATTTTCTTAAAATTATTGAGAACAGAGGCTTAGTATCTATAAGATTCTTTATTTTTCACACATTTCTGCTAGCCTAGACTGTAACCAAAGGAGTAGAAGAAATGGGAGATTTGGCAACATGGAATTATTTAATAAGCTCAACTTCCGTAATTTATTTTTCTCTGACACAAATGGTAAGTATTGAAACACTAATTTCAGTAGACACAAATGGTTTTTATTGAAACACTTTTGTGGGGCAAGGCAACTGTATCCACAAAGCACTTCTCCAAACTGCTGGATGCTGCTTAGTGAAAACTTGGTGGCCTCTAGTGGTGTGTTCATATGTAGTTCCAGTAAAATCACCTTTTGGAGAGCCTGTTGTAAATTAAAGAGGTGCCTACATCTAATGATCATATTCATATCATACCTGCTTCCTTTATTTGTCTCATCACACCATAGTGAACGTGTTTGACATTCTCTTCAGCATTTGATGGGTACTCAAGGCTGTGAAGAGGATGTGTAAATCCTAATGGTCAGGATTCAGGAGTAAAACCTTCTTCAAGATTAAGGTCTGTAGATCCCTGATATCAAAATTAAGGCCTGTAGTTTCATAGACTTTTGGAAATCATAAATACTATTTTTTTATTTGATGCATTAAAACCTTCCGAGTATCAAAAAGACTGGTATCATGGTTCATGGATTTGTGAAAGAAATTTAATCTCTAATTTAATAATTTAATAAGAAATTTAATCTCTGTGACTAAATGGTTTGTGTTATTGCTTTGGTTTTAGCTAGTGTAACATGAGGCTGAAATCTATGAAGTTACACAAATTCTGAATCCCTCATGTAATTCTGTTAAACATGGCCAGAAATCCTGACACTTCTGAGCAGTCAAACATCCCTTTGAGTCTTGAGTTTCCAAACTCATGCACCTGAGCTTATCCCTGTTGTCTGGATCTAGTGAGTTTTTCTCTGGAACAGTGAGAGCAGACACTTGGCTGGCTTGGATTAGACATTGGCTGCAAATCAGAAAACTCTGCTTTGCTGTTCTAGGATTTTTGGTACACTAAAACCATGCTGATTGTTTAAAACTGAAGTGTTTGCTAAGCAGAGAGCACATTTTCAGAAAAACCTTTTCCCTTTTGGAGGTGATGATAAACGAGGACAAAGCAGATGTTTTTGCTGCCACAGCTGGGACATTGACACTTGTGTTATAAATATATATTATAATATTGGAATGAGTGTTATATATATATTGCTAAAGTAGTTTTTCTATAGTTTTTATTTCAACTAAGGCATAGTAGTGGAATAGCTGATAGTTATGTTTGAATTGTCTGCTTGGCTGAGATAACACCCAGTGAACAGATGATGGGGTTCCTGTGGCTAAAATGCCAGGTATCAACTCTCACTGTGGAAAGAAGGAGCCAAAGCCCAAATTAAAAGGTGATAAGAAGAGGATTAAAACCACAAGCCAAGGGTGGATCCAAGGAGTGGCCATGCTAAACAGTTCCTGGAAAATGTAAATTAGTTAGCAGAAATGTTTTGGAAATGGTATATAAAGGGTGTTTCCAAAACAACAGGTGTGCTCTTGGCAGAGTGCCAGGCACCACGCCCATTTTAACTCTTTGCTTTGTCTCCTAATTGCATTTTTATTAAACTTTCAAAATTATACAAAAAAGGTGAACTTTGTTTTTCAGCACATGCCGGGGTAGACATTTGTAAGCAGAATTCTGAGCTTTGCATTCCCTTCATTTGGCTCAGTTTATTTATTGTTTCTTATCATAATTTCTGAGCCAAGGGTGATACAGGCTTTGTACTCTGCAAACACGAGGCAAATCCCCCCTCAAGAAGCCAAAATGTCTTCTTTTATACAAAACAAGCAAACCAATTATGTGACTCTATGTATTCTAAACATCTGTTGTTATTACTTCACTAGCAATTCCTGGTTATTTGTCTGTTCATGTAACATCAGCACTGTGGCTAATTCTATCCAATAAGGTTGTGCTCTCAACCCTGCACAAGATGGAGTGAGTGAAGAAGAAGGGAAACTGAGGCAACACCCACAATCCTCCATCTTGAATCCTTACATCCATACTATATAAAACCTAAAATACTCATCTTCCCCCAAACAACAACTACCAACCACTCTACTATCTAATTCACACTCTGGTTGCTTCCAGCCCATTAAGAAGCTTTTTCCATGGACAGAGGTTAAAAGGAGTATTTTCCTGAGGGTCAGGAGAGCTCAGGACAGGCAGAGAAAAATTTCCTGTGTCCCTGATTCCCACAGGCTGTGGTGGTCCCCCTGAAACTACAGGCTTCTGAGAATGTATTCATAGTTTTAGTTTCTTTTCCATGGATATTCTGTAATCATAAGTTGTTTTCCACATTCTTTCTAAGAGATGCCATTTTGGTTTCACCAGTGTGGTAGGAAAGGTGGTAACCTTAATCTCCAGCCCCTGCTCATTGCCCAGAATCTATAAACACCAGAGTGAGAGAACAAACACCCCTTTCCCCCCTGTTCTAACACCGCACAGCGTTCGTGCCAATCATTTCTTATCCTCTAGCAGCAGGCGGCACCGCGCATCCACGGTTCCCTCTTAACCTTGTGCAATCGCGATTCTCCGCAGGTGCCGCTTCCCGGCTACATCGAGGCTTACCCGAGGCCCCGCTACCAGCACAGTTCCCCGTCGCGGCTGGCCCGGCAGTACAGCCAGCAGGGCAGCCTGCATCCCAGCCTGGAGCATCCCCCGCTGGCCACCGCCACCTCCCAGCACAGCCTGGCCGACAACGAGCCCCCCGACGCGCCGCTCACCAACATCTCCACGGCTGCCCTCGTCAAGGCCATAAGGGAAGAAGTGGCCAAGCTGGCCAAGAAGCAAACAGATATGTTTGAGTTCCAGGTGTAATGTGGCTGCTGTGCACGGTGTTTGCGTCTTGCGACGTGGGGCGGCCGAGAGAGCAACTGCTTTGATTTCCAGCTACAAAGCTACCTGTGCATTGTGCCAAAGCGAGGGCATTTTTATCTGTCTGAAAAGTCAACGCTGTGAAATGACTTACAGCAGAGCAGCAGGACTCTGAAGATATGGAATTCTGCTTTCCAGCTAAGGAAAAGCTGCCAGGAAATTATTTCATACTGCTGAGATCAACCATATGTGATTATTTGTCACTTTGCTCTCGTATTATGACCCATCATCACTAAAGATGCTGCTGAACATGTTGGCACCACAAGAAGTTTCATTTGCAGGCCCAGAGGTAGAGCTGCTGAAAATAATTTCTGCATGCCAAAACTTTGATTCAAGAGGAAAAAGCCTGCAGAACAGGGTTTGCTGAAGGCCACGGTTGGCTTGGCAGTGGCCACGTTAATTGTTTGCTGTGGGGCATTGTATGAGGGGTGCTGATTTCAGCAATGCAGAGTCATTTCAGCCTTTTCATCCCAGAGACTGCAGTCAAACCAAAAGAATTCAACATGATTAGGTAATACAAATAAAAGTCCTGTAAATAGCTCCGAGTCTCTTCATCCTATTAACAGTACAAAGAAGTGAAAGAAGAGAGGGCTGTGAAGAAGGTGAATGACATTTTGATAATTGGTGGCTACCTTGTCCCTCAGTGCCACTGCTGAGTTATGGAGGAGGCTTTTTTTTCAGCGTGAGAGAATACAATGCATGAAGAGCCAGCAAAGGATATTGGTGCTAAAAGCTTCCAAGTGAAATGAAAAAAGGTTATTTGTGTTCGCTGTGTAATCGGGCTTTTCACTCTGAATGCATGTGCAGCTGGTAAACCTGAGACCTTTAAATCCTTCTAACCTGGAAAAACGAATACACCTGCTTGGACAAGGAAACCTCTGTCCAACACAGTGCTTTTTTTCCTCTTTCTTTAACAATGCTATCTTCTAAAGTGATGCCAGAAAGTGCTACCTGAAGCTGCAGCTGATTTTGATTACGCTGGCACGGTGAATGCGCACCCAGGAAGTTCTGAATGTAGAGGACACAATTTCTATATTAACATGTAAATAAGTAAGCAGTTACATGGATTAAACAAAATTACTAATGTTCTGTGGGAAAGAGAGCATTGCCAGAAATGATGTTGACTTTATATTGTGCAAGGTAAAGGTCACTGATTGTTACACTGCATTGTGGGAGGATTCCAATCCCAAAAGAAAACCAAACCACTTGGATGGGACAGTAGTAATTAATATTTTGCAGTTGTACAAACTAGTTGGAGATGAAGAACAATTGTTTTCAGTTCCTTCAGCAATTAGCTTCAGGAACTGAAGTTGTTGAAAAATATGTTGTGTTGGGTGTGTTTGATGTCAACTGGAGTTAAAGGTAATGTCCTTCATTTCAGTGGGTTATTTAGTTATCCTCAATTACTATTTTGTCTGATCATTTCATTTCCCTGAGTTTCTTTGGTCTTAACTGATGTGAGAAAGGGAACTTGGTTTAGCTTTTTGGCCATCAGTAAATTGAGAGAAGGAGAGAGAAGACTAGAATAGGGGATAGAAGAAGAAATTGATGAAGCACAAACTTTTAAAGCAGAGCTATTTCCCCCCCCTTATAATTACATTATAAACCCTGACTGAGACTGTGATGCATAATTATCCTAGAATATACAGACATATTCTGCTCCAATACCTTGAATATTGCAGAAACGTTTGGAATGCTAGTTAATCTTTCAAGAAATGTGAAATTTCATTTTTATTATTTAAAATCAGATATAAATAAAATGTATTTTTGTAATTTCTATGTATATATGTGCTGTATATTTATACAAGTGACTGGTCTGCTATAGTCAGAAAATTTCCATAAACTAAGTGGAAAAAGAAAAATAAAGAAAGCAAGAAAAAACCCTGGTAATTTTACTGATCAATATAAACATGCAATGTCTGGAGTACACAAATATACAGTTGGGTGACTTGGATACTAAACGACCAAAGAAACTCAATTTTTCATATAAATACAAGTCTAATAAAGGCTGGCTGCTCTCTCAGTTACCTGTCAGCCCAATAATGCTGATATTATCAATGTTAGTGCAACACAGCCAAATTGGGTTGAATTATAGCACCACACTTTAGAAAAACAGCTGAAAAACACTGGGCCAAACTCAGCGTGCCACAGAAAGCCTGGTTCTGCTTGGCTTCAGTGGGAATTTCCCTCACTGAGAGCAAGGCTGAGTTTCTCTACTGGGCTTTGTCTATAAAAGCAAATTTCACTAGAGGCTCTTGAGCAGAATTCTGTTTATTTTTCAGTCATTTGCACCACTGTAACACAAGTGCAGACACAGTGGAAGAGCAGCTGACTTTTATTTAGCCTGAGCTGGTTCACAGCTGGCTTGACCTAACCTGGGGAGTGAAACCAGCACCAGGTCATGGCAGCCACGTTTTGCATCAGCTTTCTCATCTCTGTTTTTCAATGATCCTTCCACATAGCCCAGTGAAATTTTGCAAGTAAATGTGCCCTCCTAAGCAATGGGGGTGAAATGTGCTGTGTAATAAATCCCTCTAGCTTAGACCCCAGTTTTGCAGGGTTATCTTGAGGCTGAAATTATGGGAGCAGCCACAATCCCGTGGCAGGGCACGCTGAAGCCATAGAGGTGGGAAGGGTAATGTAACAATATATTCCCAGAAAAGTCACAGGGAGCAGGGAATTCCAGTTTTAAACAGCCACTTTTAAACAGCCACTTTTAAACAGACACTTAACTTTGTAAATCTGTTCCCATTCTTAAATTTTAGCAATTTAATGGTTCCATTGAAAAATGTGTGAGGGTGAAGTCTCATATACCTTATACAATAAATCTTGTATCTTGCTGTACTGGAAACTAAAAGCTTTGGAAAATACAGAGATGTCCAGGGTTTGGATGTCTGTAGGAAAATGGAAAACCCCCAAACAAAAGCATTTAAATAGCCTTCTAGAAAGAAAAACCATCTCAGAAAAGTTAAACAAAGTACTCTTCATACTTCTGAGGAAGACCTGTTAGAGTTTCAAAATTAATTTTGTTTGGTATTATTATGGATGATGTGCAGTCTATTGAATATTTCCTGAACCATCACTCTGAAACCATTGTGGTGCACTTTATTCAGAAAACCATCTTACATTCTTCATTCATGATGCCTTTTTATCCTGTTTGTAATATGTTTCTGTATTTTTTTTTAAAGTATAAAGCAAGATTATATCAAGACAGTTAGGACATTCCTGGGAAAGAAAAATCATGCTGTAATATTTATACTGTCTGAGCACAAAGCAATGATAAAGTGAAAATATAGTGTACAAATAATTTGTAATATAATAAACATTTTGTATGGCTACAATTACAATACAGTTTTTCAAGACTGATTTCAAAGAAGGAAATATTTGTGTTTAAAGTTATAACTTTGTCCAGATATATTCATGCCATTTTTACTGAGAAAAAAGTAGTAATTCAGCTTTTTCTACTCAATGCCCCAATTATCTTTGAAGATACATTAAATGTTTAGGTGAAAGTACTGTTTACTCTGTCCACAAAATGTTGATGCTATGTCTCTAGATTTTTAAATGATCAGTAGAAACGACAAAAAAATTGAAATTAATAAGACAACAATAATTCCTTCAATTATTGTTGTTTCCTTGTAAATGAAACAACATAAAATTCCTTCTTGGAATGTGTGCACTGACCACTTTCAGTTGGAAAACTACATGTGACATTTATTAGCATCAGTAGAACTATAACTTTAAAAAGATAAAAAGGGAACTTGTTAGCAGTCATTTCTTGCCATATTATCTGTATTGGAGACAAGCTCCAGCACTCAGTCAAGAAATAGGAATAATATTTGTATGTCATAATATAATGGGTAAAACTTGATAGAAGTGCATGCAAACCCTATATACAGAAATGAGGATATTATCTTAAGCAGTGATCATTTCTTTTTCAGACTCTCCTTGAAAGATGAGACACATAAGGAGCATGAGATAAAACTGAGGAGCAGGTAGAAAATGCAACAGTGCACTGAGTGGCAGAATTTTTTGTTTAAGGGCTGATATATACCAAGCTGACCACAGCTCCCATTACATTTCAAGATGTCTGACTGTTAAAGAATTAATCACATTTTGAATGTATGGTTTTTTTAGCCTTGCATTATCAAGATAAGAGCTGACTGCCAGCTTCTGGAAGTCTGAGGGAGCTTGAAAGCTGCAAATTTTCTGAGCTGGCAGAAGTCCCTCCATTTTTCTGTCCCTGTTCCTCCATCCCAGCAGCTCCAAACACTGTGCCCAACCAGTTCTTGTCCTGGGCTTGCATTTCTTAGCTTTTAACAAATCCCAGTGGCTTCCCAGCCCTCACTGACACAAAATGGCAGAGGGATCTTGCATGTCACTCACACCTCCTAGAAAATGCTTGTGTTTGGAAGCTTTCCCTTCAAGGGTTAATTTTTAACTCCAGGAATGAGCAACAGACTTCTTTTTTGTTTATCAAAAGAATTCAAAGGTTTTATTTGTTTGTTTCTTTTTCCATTTTTTAAGGGTAAAAGTACTCTGAGAATGTGGGATTTTTTTTTTTTTAGCTTTTACCTTTCGCTCAGAAATAAGTAATGTAAATCTCAGCTTGTGGAAGTGACATTTATATATAGGTCAGTAAAGAAATAGCATACTGACTTTTTAAAAATCTTTCAAGATAGCCATGCCATAAAAGCAAAGCTGGTCAATGCTGCAGAATCTCTACTGAGAAAAACTGCATTGCACAAGGTGGTTTAGGTCCTGATTTTAAAAACAGTTGAAATTCCCCCAAATCATATAATATTTCATGCTTTTAAACTCACCTTAAGACCATATTCTTATAAATACTGTATCATATTCACGTGTATATATGTGTGTGTCAAAAAATATTTTTTCAAAATTGGTTCTATTTGCCCATCAATTTGTCCCCATTTATATCAGATTCCTTAAAGTGTAGAGAGGCAGTAATGAAGAGATAAATCTCAAAGTTGTTCTTTTATGAAGCTCATGAAAGATGAGAAATGGGCTTTAAATAGATGGTCAGGTGTATAGTAGATGTCTTGAAAATCATTACAAGTATGACAAAGAAGTGTTTCAGGAATTGATTTTTTTCTTTTTTTTTCTTTTTTTTTTTAAATTTAAAAAAAATTCTTGTTTTAAGAAGTCTGACTTAATGAATTTTCCACACTCGATTCATACCCAAGGAGTAAGTTGTTACTATATTGCATTCTGTAAATAATTTTGCAACTTCATAACCCCACATTTACCTTTCTGGGCAATAAGGGCTGCAAAGGACTGTAAATCACAAAGATGGTTCCACTGAGTGCAGTATTTAGAGAGCAGGTGAATTTTCTCTCCCAAAGTATTCCCTCCTCACTGGAGAGAGTTTCTGTGCTGTGTAAATCAGTCTAAACACCATAACAGAGGCATCAGTTAAGGTTTTGTGTATCTGGCAAGGAGATCTGGATGTAAGCAACCTTGAAGTTTGTTCTTTATCCCTGTTTTTATCTGACACTCTCCATGCTGCAATGAGGAAACAAACCCAAACTCTTTATCCTACACTAAAAATTTTAGTATTTCTTTCTATGACAAAGAGACTAGGAAGGCTTTTTCATTTCATCTTGGTGTTGACTTCTGCAAGCTGTATTCAATGATTGATAGAAAAAAAAGTGAGAGTGAGGCCAAGAATTTTGGAAAATATGATAGAACCCATCTTGCTGAGGCTTAAATTTTGATGCAGGATTTAGCAACTCGAGAGAAACATCTCAGGCCCAACAAAACAGTCAGTTCTGGGCAGCTCTCTGGCTCTCATCAGAAGTTTCTCCAGCAGAGATATTCCTGTGCTTTTTGACTTTTTATTTTCATTGAATATCCTTCCTGCCATTGCTGTGCATTCTGGCTTTGAGTTTTACATCGTGCACACAAAGAAGTGGCCACTTTACCTCTCTGGTAGGCTGCCAACACGAGACAGAATTCTTAAATAGCCATGGCACTGCATGGCTTCAGCCCACCTTGTGCTTTGTGTGTTCTCCTGTCAGTGCTTAGGCAAAACACCTCTGTAGGTGACATTTCCCACTGAAATTATTGGCAAAGCACCTGCTCCCTTCAAGGAGACCAGGACTGAGCCAGCAACCCCCAGAAAATCAGCCATCACAAGTGACTTAAAGCTGTGCCAAGAGAGGAAGGATGCTGTCTGGTTATGGGTGCCTGGAAATTGGGAGATGGGAGGTCAGTTTGCTCTCCTTCAGGATTTTGGAGATTGGTCCAAAATGTGACTGTGCCTCACTGTCCCATCTGTAGGGCAGGGTGAAGAGACTGCCTCTCCTCAGTGCCCTGCTGAAACACGAGCCCTGGACTGCAGTGGACACTTTAGGAAGAAGCACTATCCATTACTTCATGGAGCTTTGGGAATTGTTCAGGATTATATATATTACCTGTTCCTATGGTAGCATCTTAATAGATGTGAATGGACAAGGAAAAAAAAAACCACACCTCTTGAAAATATTTCAGTATGTTCTAGGAAGCCTTTCCAATAACGGCCTCAACACTTTTTTACAGAGATTTCCAGAATTTATATCAGTAAACCGTCTCACTTCCCAGGCAACAGATCTCACTTCCCAAGGAAATGAACTTTTCTTATGTCTTTAAGTTATGGAAAGGACTAGCTCTGCATGATTACAAATATCCATGTTATCTTTGGTGTTCACAGCTTGATTCAACTGAATTGTAACGGCTGTGTCTGTGAAACTTGCTCAAAATTTATGAGTGTTTCAGCTGTAAGTGGGCAAATTAATTTTCTGAAGCTGCAAAATTGAGAGCAAATTTAAAACTGAGTCTAGGGATTTAATCGAGAGAATAAGAAAATAAATAATTAAAATTTTCTACTATGCAACCAGAAGGAAAATCTCCAAGACCTGTTATGTAAAACTACATGCTGATGGTAGAATTTTACATATGACTGAAAGGGAGGGATTTCAAATGTTCTGGGTCATTACCAAATTACTTTGTTTTTACTCTGAGCCATAGGGTGATTCTAGAAATAAAGCTTACGAGTACACAGAATAGTTCCTTTCATGTTAGTAGCTATAGCTTAGCTGAAGTTGTACACGTGTTTTCCTTGGCAATTTTTGCACATGAAATAAAATATGTCTTAAAACCTGAGTTGCTACTTACTGGTTGTTCCTCCTCTTCAGATTTTGTTTCTGTGGTTTTTAATATCATTTACTCAGGCCTAAGTTTTGGGCTGTCAGTCTGAAGTAAAAGGAAGAGGAAAATGCAGCTTTTGACAGGGCTGCTTTTGTATCGTTTGTGATGCAAGAAATTCAGAATTAAAAGTTCCTTTATGACTACTTTGTAGTTTCAGAGGAAAAAAGAGGCAGGAAAGGATCTTCCAAAAAGAGAGGATAAATGAACTTCCTAGTGTATGTACCACCACTAAGGTTCTGGGCAGATGGCCGAGTTAAGGTCTAATTCTTTAAATGCATACATGTATTTATGTATTTTATATACATGCTGTGACTGTGAGTACTTAAACTGCCTCAAGGGGTTGTTCTGGCTTTCCTCAAGATCCACCCAAATCTGAGCCTATTTCACAAATGTATCTTTTGAGTGTGTAACAGAACTCAGCTGGCTCGTGTTACTGATAATTAGATGTTTCCTTGGAAAAGACAAATGCAACATTTATGAAATGCTTCCTGACTGGCAACTCCTTGACTCAATATCCAGATGTCAGCGACCTTGCGAAGCTCTACCTGCCAAACAAACAAAGGAGGACAAGTTTCTCAGAGTTAAGGGCTACTCAGTTTTTTTCTACTCCATGTTGAGGTATTAGCTCTGAATTTTCAGGGCAGCTGAATCTAAAACACAGCATTTGCTGCTGAAAACAGAAAAATCATTTCATGATGGCTTACTGCTTTTGGATTTCCTTTCTAATCTGTCCTTGAACTAATTAAGGCAGCTTGACTTGAAGATTAATTTAAATTCTAATGATCCATTGTAAAAAGGCTGAATATCTGTTTGGAGAATTTTAATGTGGCAAACTCAAACACAGCAGTCTGAAATTTAATGGACCCAACTGTTTGGTATAAAATAATTTAAAGTTGAAATGCATTCTGGTTTTTGAATAGCTTTGTATCTCATTTTTCCCACCATAAAGCAGCCAAGGTCATTTGAGGTTTCATGAGTGAGAGCTGAGGGCTGTCCCTGGGTGTCACTGCAGGTGCAGACGTGGCTTTTTCACTGCTCAGCCCTCAGGCTGGCTGTGTAGGTGTGACACTCTGCTTTCTGAGAAGTTTGCTTCCTTTAGGATTGGAAATGGGAGCAACCTACTGATGTTTTGAGATCTCTGCCTACAAATCAAATTCGTAGCCTAAAATTTCTTTCTAGAATGCAGTAGGGATAGATTTGTTGAGCAGCTACATGAAAGAGATCTGAACTGTGCCAGCATCTAAATGTCAGGTTAAGCCTCCCTTGAGCAATCTAAGAGAACAGAAACAATTAAAAACTCAATGACACATTCCTTGTGAAGAAGAGAAAATGCAGTAAGGATGCTGTACTATTTTGTCTGATACATGGCTTAATTTTTACAAAAGAAACGATAAACAGAGCAGCTTTGAGATGAAACCATAAGCCCTCAGGTGAGAGAGAGCAAATTACTGGATTTAACAAGGTCAGGGGGAAACAGAGCAGAAAAGTAAAGGTAAGTAAAATATTTAGGGGCAAATGAAAATCAGCCTGGTTTTTCCTGGAGGAAGGGTTTTGTCCAAGGCATCCTGATGGAGGATGCTGTGGGTGACACTGGCCAGGGGTAACCACCCTGCCAAATGCCAAAATCCAGATGATTTTTTCAGGAGATGTGTGTCTCCAGGCAACTCTGCCTGAGATTCCATATTAACTGACTTTATTCCTCGCCTTATTAAACACCAAGTGTTGTTTCAACAGAAAGGCCATCTATGAAAAACAGAAAAACAGATGGAAAATATTTCAAATGTTTGCCATGAAAAGCAGCTCTGTTTAAGCCAAGAAAACCCTTGGGAATAATGGCTGGATGTAAAGTGAAAGATTTGGTAAAAGCTGAGAAGTAATTGTTAGGAAGCAGCAACTCCATGTAATGGAAACTTCTGTAGGCCCTTGCAATAACCTTGGAAAATTTAGGGTGGTTTAGGAAGGAAATTGATCTGGAGACTGGGGAAATGAAGATGGTTCCTGAGTTACCTAACTTGATCTTAAAGCTCTCACTTCTCCTTTGAAGGCCTCTGTGTATTGGACATTTTTGTCCAACCCAAATTTGTTTTTTGGTATTTAGTTTGGGCACTAACACAATTCTCATTTTCATAGTAACCAACAATTTCAATTTAACCATTCACATTTTTTTCACTACAATTAACCATTTCTGCTTAAGCCTCAAAACCCTTTGAGAAACTTTTTCTCCTCCTTCTGCAGAGGGATAAGTGAAACACTGCAGCCCACGTTTCCAAAGTGTTCTGGTGCTCATTTGAAAGCACATTAAAATGTGATTGCTATAGTTTAATGACTGACAAATGAGAGTTATAAACTAGATTTTTGTTTTTTTTTTTAATATAAACTCAGTTTGCAGTAGATCAAAATCTGGCTGGAAAGATTGAGGCAGTATAAAGATGAATGCTGCAATAAGTAGTAAGAGGAACTGAAATTTTGATATTTTATTGTGTTAAAACACTTCGCAGCCAAGCGTTTTGAACACAGTTTAAAAAAAACAGAGATTGAAATATTACTCTTAGAAATAAAGCTCTTGGCCAAAATATTGCAATTTTGGGGTCGGTAACTTTGTTATTTCATGCTGCCACCTACTGCTCTGGAGATGGAACAGCAAAAGTAATCGGTATTTTTTTATCAGTCTTTTTATCAGTTTACTACTTTGTGATGTTATTAATGCATGGAATTATTTTTAAATGCTAAATTCGCCAGATCTTCAATCTGCCATCCCTGCCCCTGTCCGTTTTTACTCCTGAAGGGACGTGCCTTGCCAACATAAGGATGTTGTCGCTACAAAAACTTTTGCCTACACACTGTTATTCCTGAAATAATAGCAAAATGCCAGCTGAGATCCAATGGGATGTGATTGCCCTGTTAAAAACCAACCTGAGCCACAACTTCTGTAAGTTTGTGGTGCACTAAAGACAATAAAGGAATACACTGTGATTGTCACAAAGATTTTTATGCTAACATGAGAGTAGTTTTTTTAAGCTGGTTTAGAGACTTAGGACTTTTGGCCATAGCTACTTACTCAAAATTGCACTTAATATACTAAGAACTATGACAAAACAAGAACCAACCATATTTTATATTGCTCTATTTTATGTTTTATATTCTGTGTTACCCAGCTACAGATATGGACCGTTGGGAATCCTGACAAAAGCAGTGTTAATTTCTTAGTGTTTTTGAAATGCATAAAGTAATTGGAGAGAAAAAAAAAAAAAGGTTAAAAATCACAGCAGTGTTATCAGTACCAGACAAAAAAGGCACAAAAGAAGTCAACAATATGCTATATTTTTAATTTGGCAGGAGAACAGCATATAGAGAATAAAACCCCAATATTGAAGACCCATTAAAACACTCCACAGTGATAGTGGCAAAATACCCAGCTGAAATAATCCTCAGCATGCTGGTGGATATTACTTCAGGTTCTGCATTGCTTTCATGCTTTGTATCTTCTTTTCTTCCAGTGACTTCAGGATTTTATCTAAACAGGAATGAAACAAAATTTGTCATTAATGATGTCATTAATAATTTACAGTGCTTTAAAGTAAATCCAATAATGTATTAAGCAAGCTAATAATCCTTGCAATGCCTTGGCTAGCAAACATCTGAAAGCTAGATAAAAATAAAATTCTTAAACAGCAGAGAGCTTCTTAAAATAGTAGGTATTAAAAATGGAAAAAGGGATGTATCGCTATCATGGAAAAATATATGCAAGCTACCAATTGGAATTTCTTTTGAGATCTTCCTTTGAATGAATAATATCTGATGGACATTTTCCCTGTTTTATTGTAACCTTTGCACTCCTAAAAGTTTCCTGGCTGGCAGCCTGTGGCCATGCAGGAAACGATGAGCATCAAATCCTTGCAGTGCCTGGCCTCCCCACTGGAACTCTCCGGACCATTAGCATCTGCTGAACTGTTTTATTCCCCGCATTTCCTTCAGCAGGTTGCAAAATTAAAACGCCAAGCTCGCTAATAATTTAACTGGAGGGCTTTTGTTGGGTCGGGCGGTTTATTTTGGTGTGGGTTGTTCGAGTTGGTTTTTTTTGTGGGTGGGCGTGTTTTGATTTTGGGGCTTTTTTTTTTTTTGCTGCCTCCAACTATCTGCGGCTTTATTTTACATCACAGCCAAGGCACAACCGCAGGGTCTCACTACTGCTCCATACATTTTGCCCAGTGCCCGCGCCGGTATTTTTGCCCTCATTTTGGCGTGGGATTTGTAGCTTTGTGCACCAGCAACTACACCGCGCTGCTTGCGACTCTCACAACCCGCGCTCCCAGCCGTGAGCGGGGACCGGGGCGCCTGACCCGGGACATCGCCACGACTCCCGCACGCACCCGCAGCTTTCCCGGGCTGGCTCTAGGGCTCTGCGGGGCGGAGACACCCAAAGCCCGCCCCCCGAGCNCAGCGCGGCCAGAGGCGCCCAGGCACCGCCGGCCGGCCGAGGCACCGCCTCGGTGCCGTGGAAGTGCGGGAAGTACAGCGGCGGCCACGACGGGCGTTGCACGGTCATGGCGCAGAGTCAGCGCGGCCGCTGCCGGCCGTTGTCCCCGCGGCGCCCGGGGAGAGCGGCGGTTGTCCCCGAGGTTGTCCCCGAGGCGTCCCGGGACATCCCCGGGACATCCCCGTGGTTGTCCCCGAGGTTGTCCCCGAGGTTGTCCCCGAGGCGTCCCGAGACAGCCCCGGGACATCCCCGCGGTTGTCCCCGAGACAGCCCCGGGACATCCCCGCGGTTGTCCCCGAGACAGCCCCGGGACATCCCCGCGGTTGTCCCCGAGGTATCCCGGGAGAGCCCCGCGGTTGTCCCCGGGACAACTCGGTGATTGTCCCCGCGGTTGTCTCCGGGACAGCTCGGTGATTGTCCCCGCTGTTGTCCCCGCGGTTGTCCCCGGGACAGCTCGGTGATTGTCCCCGCGGTTGTCCCCGCGGCTGTCACCGAGGCTCTCCGGCACGCTCCTCTCTGGCTGCCCCCGTTCCTCTCCCTCCGTCGTTGCTTCTCTCCGCGTTGTCTTCCCAGTTTTCCTGTGGAAGGGCAGGTGTTGCCCCCGCGGTTTCGTTTCTGGGCCAGGAGGGCGGTGTTTGAAAGGGTGCGCTGAATTCTGGAAGTAGCGTTGGGTTAAAAGAGGTGAGGGAGGCGTGGTCCTGAAAGCCTTAACTTTTAGAGGCTTGTCTTCAAGGCTGTATGTGAAATAAGCCAGATGCTGACGGTGGAAGGATGTTGGTGGTCAAATGGGGGAAAAACTCATCTTTAGGTGGTGCTGATGGATAGCTGATAGCTCTGCAGATCTGGTGTTCAGCATTATGAGGCTGTGGGGGTTTTGGTGTTCCCCTACTCCCCAGAACTTTCCATTTTGTTTGTTTTTATGATTTGATTTGAGATGGTGACTATTTAGATTTGCTTTTTCCATTAAATATGACGCCCCTCCTCCAGCTCTGGTGAGGGCATTGCCGATTGCTTCTGTGGTGCTTAGAGCAGACTGAAAAAATCCTCTCAGGCTTCCAGCAGGAGGCCTTTTGGGATGGATTTAAGCTGATTTGACATATTCTGGACAAGTCCAGTAAGAGAGGTGCTGTACCAGTACTGTTGATAAAGTATTGATGCAAGGGCTGTGGAGGTCAGTCAGGATCAGTAAATTCACTTAAAATGAGTTGAAAATCCCACTGCACTACCAGTGTAGCCTTGAGCAGACTTCAACAGTACAAAGCCCCTAAGGGACTGCTGTGTAGTCTGGAGTAAACTCCATTTTTCAAGCCTTCCCTTGAATAAAACAGAAAGATTTTCTAGAATCAGAACTTTTGTGTACTTTTAAGTGCAGTGCTCTGAGCTGTGAGCCGATGCTGATGTGAATGTTTGGAAACTTGTCAGATCTACAGATGCTAGCTGTCACCAGAGTGACAGCCAGTGCCCTGAAAAGTGGTGGGGACAGAAGAATAGTGGCAAGAGTCACTCAGTATTTTATTTTAATGTGCAGCATCGGGGGGGTGTGCTCTGAGTTAGAGTGAATGCATGTTGTGTGACATGCAGTGTGCTTACATAATTCAAATCCCAGTACTAGTGTAATCCCAGCAGAGGCTGCATGTTTTGTAAACGGAAAACACAGATTTTATATTTGAAATAAACACTGACCAGATGAGAAGTCTGATACAAAGATTCTCTCTGTTCCAGAGCTCGGTCACCTGCACAGTAAAGAAGATTTTCCTCACATTCAGGGGCAGGATCACCTCCCTGACCTGCTGCCAATGTGTGGGGGTAGAGGGAGGGAAAATGCACCATGGAATACCACTGGCCTTCCTGCTTTCCAGGACACACTGCTGCCTCATGGGCAGTTTTTTGTCCACCAAGGTCCTTCTCCACGAAGCTGCTTCCCAGCAGTTTGGCCCCCAGCCTCTGCTGGTGTGTGGGGTTGTCCCTCCCCAGGTGCAGAACCTTTTGGCCTTTGCTGAATTTCAGACAATTCTTTTCTGCCCTCAAAGGCTTCCATGCTGTGAGATGTGAGAAAAACTCTGCTTTTGGCAAAGATGCATTTGCCTTATTTGCAGTGTTACGCAAGGGTCGCACACCTGCCTTCACCTTTGGCATCGAAAATTTGTTACCAAAATTGGGAACGTTTAATCCTGAGTTCTGCACGTAGGCTGACCATAAATGATACAAAAAGCAGAGTTTTGAGACAAAAGTTGTCTACGTGCGTTTTTTTTTGGCCGGCAGTTGCCAATAACTACACAGATGAGATCCAGCAGAGGGAGGCAAACACACACTTGGTGTTGTGTGCCGCAGTTTGTCACATTTATCACGTTCGCCTCTGTGTGTTTAGGTGCTGATATTTGAAGTGCTTTATGAGTGTTTGTTTTGGAGAAGAAAATATTTTGCTTATCCAGCCAGCAAAGTCTGTAGTGACAGTATTCCTTCCACTACTTCTCTAAATACAGCAGGCTTTGGTAAGGATGAAATGTGAATTTCAGTGAGCTGAACAATGTAGTCTGAGGCCAGCTAAAATATTCTCATATTATTGGCAGTAGTGGTTAGACTGCAGTGTCAATGACAATAACCACTGATACTCACAAGTGTTGAGTGTGTGTGAATTCATGTTTTCACACGGGTTGCTCCAACTATGTGTAAAAGCTGCAAAAGCTTTTATGATAAAAGCTTTTTTTATGATAAATTTGTATGCAAATTAAAAAAAAACAAACCCCAGATTTCCATTGCTGATGATTCATGAAAGGTTATAGCAAAAAATGGGATTTAACTTCTAATGTGTAATTTAAAACTGATAAATCACGTTGTTGCACTCAGCTGAGAATTTTGTTGGTGTTTGAGCATGGATATTCTGCCATCTTTTTTTAGTTTTTCAGTTTAGTTGTCCTTTTCCTCCACCCTTTTAAGCTGATTTCATTATATTGGTGTTCCTGGTTGGTCCAGTAATGTATTTTATATCAACTTCCTGCCTTCAGCTCCCAAATTCCCAGCCTTTCTTGCCTGTCATTCGGATTCTCCAGCAAAAACTGCTGTCTTTTCCCCTTTCCAGAGGAAAACTTCGAAAAAATCTCTCCAGGATCTGCTCTGCTGTACTCCCAAAGTTTGTTTTTGCAGGCAGTGAGCTGTGACCCTCCTGCTCCCCTTGTTCCTTTCTGCACCTCGTGCTTCTTTTCTCTCACATTTGTGGCATTTGTGGTGCTGTGTTCAAATGAACTGAGCTCCACCCTGTGTGTGAACGATTGTCCTGCCTCTGATTTGTGCCTTGCTTCTGTCTGAAAAGGTGTTGGTGCTGTTCCACCCACTCCTGATTTAACAGAAATGGTGATAATTCTATTAATTACTGATTATTTATCGCAAATATAAATTTCATTTGCTATGGACAACATGCTGTTGCTTTTCCTGAGTTGGTTGCAGACAATAACCTGCAGGATTTCTCAGTGGAATTGATTCCAGAGGGATGCCACTCCCTTCCCTGAGGTGTGTCTGGCCTGCCACACGTGTCACATCACAGCAATGCAAACCAAATATGAGGTGGGCTCTTTATAAAGCCTCAGAGCACTTTGCCAGCAAACACAGAATTAACAGAAAGCAGCTAATTAACAATTATACACTTTGAAAGGAGTGCTAATTAGAAAGTTTTTTAAGAGATGAATTTTCAGTCGAAATACAAAAGTAACCAGAGACTTCGTGCCTGAAATAGAAATCTGGACTGATTAACAGAAATGCAAAAAAAGCTCTAGCTGTGTAAGAAATGAATTTTTAATTTTCTCTTCAGGTAAGTCTATGCCATTTTTAAGATCTGGAGAAGATGTGCTGTTAGCGTTAGAAGGTCTAAATCAAGCTGGTTTTCAGCAGTGTTGTTTTAGTCTCACAGTGTTTATGGTTGTGTTCTGCCACAAAAATTGGAGATTTTGGCAGAGGAGCTCATGGCTCTGCCTCTCTCTGACGATTTCTTTGTCTCTGAGTTCAGAATGCCTGCCTTGTTTGAAGGAACACAAGAGGAGGTAAGAAACAAGAAGTTTTCTGGAAAACAGGAGCTGCTTAAAGGCATTCAAGTCTGGACTCTGGGGAACCTTTTTTTTAAGGTTTTTCTCCTCTTTGCCATTTTGTCCTGTTCCATGCAGTGTTGGGAGTGGGAATTTGGTGGCTTCAGGAGTGGTTTAGATGTTACATTTTTACCAAAGTGGAGCAGGGTGCATAAATGGAATAAAAGCAGCATTAAAACCTGATCTATTTGCAGGCTCTCTAAGAATTTCTCTTGAAATTCCTTGGGTTTATGTATTTTATCTTCTGCATGAATATAGAAGAAATGAGATTATTTTGATAGAGCAATGTCTGCATATTAATTGAGCAGGTAAGTACTTTTTGCATCTGAGTTAATGATGGGTGGTTTTTCTTTAAACATGAATCTTTGTCAAACCCTGATGGTTCTCTCCAAATATATCTCCAGGATGACCTCGTTTCTGAAATGTAATTTTTCATAGTCTGTCTCTTTTTGGGAGACTACATTGTTTTAGTTGTGTACTTGGCAATTTAAAGGAAATAATGAGACCTCCTGTGAAATGAGGAAGCTGAATTCCAGACAAGAGATCTGGGTTCAGTGCTGCTGAAATGAGTCATCACAGCAGGTGAGGTTGCTCAAAAAAGGCACAGTTCACCACATAAAAAATTAAAGAGATCCCAATCCATGCCAGCTTTCAAATAATAGAACTCATGAATAATCCTGAAGGCAGACTCACATCTTGCTCCTGGCTGCTATCATGCCACTCTCCCAACACCTTCTGAAATTCCTCTTGTAGAACCATTTCATCTTGGCTCAATCAATAGGCACTCCTAGCACTGAGAATAATAGCGTTAGCAGTAATCAAATGGGTTGCATGTTTTGTGTTTTCCTGTTTCGAATTGAGAGGTGTTGGGAGAGAATCTACACGTCAGCCAAATATTTTTCTTTGTATGTTGGGAATTGACAGAGTCGTAGATCTGTGCATTTTCCCATGGTGGTGTGATCTATAGGTCTCAAAATTTATTTGAGAGGCTTCATGCAGCTAAAATTCACATGGATTTCACTGTGAATATACAAATGCTCACAACTTCCTTCAAATAGGCATTAACGAAAAAGCTTTTTCATGGGTCTGTAAGATTTCTTCTTTAATATTTACCCTATAATTTGGGACTAAGCATTGTGCTGAAAGCTTTCCACATCTTTAAGGGTCAGCACTGTGCAGTGTTTTTGCAGAGCTGTGTAAGTACCACTGGCATGTAAAGTGAGGTTTTCCCTCCCGCTCTGCAGTAGTTTCTGCAAAAGGTATTTTATCCTGTTTGTCCTTAGCATTAGAAGTGCTGCAGTTTGGAGATGCAGATGGTTTCTAATCACAGGATCAGAGGAGTGTGAGTGGTCTCTGATTCACTGGTGAGCCTCTTCAGAGCTGCAGCCCCATCCTGTCAAGGAATGTGAAATCCTATCAGCAAGTGCAATCTTTGCTGCTCACATTAACTAGGAATAGTGGAGACTGCCCCGTGCCAAACATAAAAGCACAGTGATTGCAGCTGGAACTGTGTTCTAATGCTACAAGGGGCTTCATTAAGAGTCATTTTCATCACCCAGTGTGGCTGATTCAGAGCAGAAATGCCATTCCAGTACTTGAGAGCAATGTGCCTTTGCTCACTCTTGCTGGTGCCACGCATTGATCAAGAGAAATGATGAGAAAAGCAGCATTTCCTTTGAAGCCTATTAGGGCTGCACTATTAAAGTGTCCAAACAAGATGTTCATAAACAGGAATAGGAACTGGTTTCTGTTGACTGATTAACTTCGTTATTAGCTTAGTTTGCTTAAAATATATTTTCCCCTGAAGCATTCCTAGGGGTTTTTACTTAGGCAGGTGTGGGGTTTTTTTTAGGCAGGTGTGTTACTGTGAATTTTCTGTTGCCTCTTGTAAAATTGTTTCCCTATCCATGCAATTGACTCATTTGGACAATTCAATGGCAGGATCCAATGAAAGATGAGCTTTCCATTAATCCTGAGCCACCTCTGCTGTTTTCTTACTTTCAGTGCTAAATTATAGCAAAAATGTGATGATGTCATCTCACTTAGGCACATTTGGGGGTAGAGGGAGGGAAAACACGGTGCCACACTCTCACAAAATTATTAAAGGAGGCAATTGTCTGTGAAAATAGCCTAGAGGGAGAGATAAGAGCAGGGAGGACACAAGGAGGAACTCGTGAATAGGTGTCCTGCCAGGAGCATAAGGTACCCCTCCAGAATGCTGCTTTCTAAAAATCAGGTGTTATGGGTCTGAATCTGGTGTGTTCCAAAGGAAAATGGAAAGTCTGGTCACAAAAGTTCTCCTAAATCCTGGAGAGGGAACAGCAGCTGTGGTTTTTGGCTGCCAGCTCTCACCTTGTAGGACATGGTGGAACAATGGGCTCCTGCCTGAGCAAGGCTGAAAAGAATTGCTGGATAAAGGGGAAGAGAAGTTTAAAAAGTGGACAGAATCAAATGTGAGGCAGCTGCATCAGCAGCCTTGCCCTAGCAGTGGGTTATTTTGTGCTGTTTGTTGGAAATGCCCTGCTGGACACCTGTGGCACATTTTCCTCCTTGGCTCTTGATAAAGTTCAGAATATGAATATTAAGCCACAAGCCAAACCAAACCGAGCTGTCAAGGCTGTGGCCAAGTGTCCCTTTAAGGCACTGCCTAAGAAGGCTTTTTCCTTTATGGCTCACATGAAAGTTGGCTAAAAATAATCTTTGTTCCCCGATTATTGGGAAATTGCTCCAGCCCCGGGAAGGCTGGCTGGATTCTCATCCCCCTGGAGCTGTGCCAATGATCACAGCTCCTTTGCTGCCAGTGCCATTGCTGTGGGTGGTGTTAATTAAGATATCATCAAAGTTGGATTGTTTTCAATTAATTGCTGTGCACTAATTGGTTAATGGGTGGCATTCTCTCGTTCAAAATTATAGGGCACGTGTTTATCAAAAACCTTGCACTCAGAGCACATGTTCCAGCTTTGAAGCAGATGTGTGATCCTTTTAGTATAAAAAACCACCTCTTGTATTAAGCTGCACCCATCCCACTGACCACGTTTGTGGAGCAAAGCAGCAAACCACATCCAACAAAACCAGAGGAGAGACACCACAAACGAAACAGGATGCACCTGGGCGGGGCTGGGCTCATGAAAGCAAATGTGTGGGTTCAGAAGGTTGGGTATTTCTAATTAGCCCTGAATGGTTCATTTCCATGGCCAGGTGTGCATCCACACAGGTAAATGTGTGGTGCTTTGGTGGTCCTGGCTTTTTGTTGTTATTGCCAGCAGATGTCTCTCTTGATTATTGCACTGCACCGAATTGAAATCTGATTTACTGCTCGTGGACAGCAGGGGAGTGCCTCGCTCCAGCCCTCCCCAAAGAGCTGCAGTCCTGCTCTGTGCAGGAACGTGTCGAGGTAAGGTACAAAATGGGGAGGATGCCCAAATGTCACCCACACTTGTGTAAGTGCCATGAAAAATAATCATGGAGTGATGTGCTCCAGGAAGGACAATTTGAGAAATATCTTGTTCGATTTGTCTGCTGAAGATTATTGCAGGAAAAAGCGAGGGCTCAGACAGAGCTTGAATAATGTAGCTGAGAGAAAATCTCTTACCTAAAGCTGAGAGAAAACATCTCTGGTATAATAATGAAATTACTCAAGTGCCATTTTACATAATTTTCCCCAATTCATATTCTGAGCTGAAATAATAAAGTAATCTAAGTAGGGGTGTCAAAATCTTTTATATTTCTGACCTTTGCTAACACTGAAATAAGTTTTTGAACGAGAAAGTGGAATTAGAAATTTGAGCAAAGTGGAATTGGACTGAGGCTGGTGTACAGTACAGAGAAGCCATTCGGGAGGGGCTGCTGGGGTGCTGAGAAGATGAAGGCGAGGCTGAAGTTGTCTTTTTTCAGTAGAGGGACAGGTCAAAGATGTGATCTGTTTGAAATTCCAGCTGCCCTGATGGGTGGCAGAAATTCTGAAAAGGATGTCAGGGAGAAAGGGAGAGAAGTCACAGTGGAGGTTCGCTCGTTACGGAGTAGGGTTTGGCAAGTAAATGTGGAAAGCAATTAATTAGTGTATCTTGCAGAAGAAGTGGTCTGAAAATAAAGATTAAACCAGACAAGGATTCACCAGGGACTTTCTGGTTGTTAGCAGAGCCTGGTGCTTCAGCCTGCTGCTGAGATAAGGGTTCACAGGAGGGATAAGGAACTTTGGAAATAGGAGGGATTATGGAGTGGGGAAAACAGGGCAATGGGAAGGGTCCAATTTTACCATGGCAGTTGAAAATGGGGGGTGCTGCATCCAAGCAAGCGTGTGCAGCATTAGCAGGCTGCGAAAAATACTGAAATGCAAATGCATTTTACACCCAGCTCCCTCAGCAATGGCCCAGGTGGGGTGTGGTGAGGGCAGAGATTTATTTTTCTAGAGGTGGAACCAAGGAATTGTCCCCAGTGAATCCTCTTCAGGTGCAATGTGGGTGCAGTGCTGGAGTGGAGGATCTCATCTGCCACCTGGCACCAGTGTTTAGTGCAGCAGAATTCTTTCTTTTCAGATCTAGGCTTCTGGAGAATCAGTTAGAAATGAAGCCTGATAGAATCCCTAAAGAAACCTGCTGTGTTTTTTAAGTGTTTTGCTTGTTTTTTTTTTAAATACAAACCCTTTAGCAAATGGTGACATGTCTCCAAAAGGATAGATACTTCAGAAAAGCTCTGCTAGAAATAAATTCTTTCATTCTGTTTTGTATTACTTTTCAAGTTCTTTTAGTTTCCTTTATGAAAAGCTATTCCTCTTTCATTGTGAGAGTGTTTCTGAGGGAAATACGTATCTGATATCAACAGATTCCACACAGGGTTGTTTCAGGGATATTTGTAGTTTCTGAAGGCACAACTTCCATTACAGGGAAAATGAAAGCTCTCCTTTTTTTTAATGAACCACACAGTAAAAGAACAAAGAGGCCCTTGATAACAAAGAAGAGGGAAGAAAGTCTTATTTCTGAGCCTGTAAGCAGAGATCTTTTGAGTGTAGAATCCTAGATATGCAAAAGGAAGAAGAATCCTGGATTTTTAGGCAAATTGCCTCTAAGATGAAGGCAGAAGGGGTGTCCATTTTCCCAGCTGGCTTTGAACACGTCAGCTGTGGGGTTTTCCATGCAACTCTAACCTGTAAGCTGCTGCATCCTGTTGCTCTGCATAGCCCAGGAAATAGCGGGACATCTCAAAAACAAATTGATTTCTTGGAAGCTGTGTTATTGCACAGCTGCTCAGACCTTATGCCACTTGTGTGCATGATTTTATAAAGTGAACACTTGCATAAAATGACAGCTGTGGGTGTTGGTGATAGGGAAGGATAAATAACTGCTGATAAATAATTGGGTTAAATTGCTGGTCACAACATTGAACATTGGTTTATTGAGTTGCCATGCTTTGCTGGGAAGGGAGAAATTTCTTGCTTTCACCACCTTCTGTGGGAGTCCAAGTCATTTGGGTTGAAGTAGTGGGAATCCTCCTTTGGAACTGGGACAAGGGAATGAGGACACTGCAGTCATAACATCCCTGTTTTGTCAACCTTGCCTGGATCCCATATGGATCCCTGGATCCCATACCTCTCTGAAGAGCAGTAATATGGGCCAGCACATGTTCATTGCTGCTGTGGATTTTATGACATGGGAAGTGGTGGTCAATTAAAAAATGGATGGTCAATTAAAAAATGGATGGTCAATTAATTGATGGCTGTTAACAGCACTGCAGTTTGCAGAGACTGGAAAAATACTGCTCAGAATCTCTGCTGGTTGCATCTAATCAGCAAAATTAGAATGATTTGTGCTTTTCTCCTGTGCTGCACAGCAGGTGCCACACAAAAATCTTCTGTGATGCCTTTGGTGTTGAAAGGTTTGGTCTGCACTGGTCACTGCTGCTCTGAGCAGGCAGGAGGTGGCCCCTGGTGGCCTCATCCCACCTAAATAATCCCACTAAATAATCCCACTAAATAAGAAATCTGGCATTTCCTGTGATGAGAAACAACTTTCTGTCCCATTTCTGGTGATGACCACCATGCATACAGGTTGTGAAACATTGGTGGCCCTTTGCTGCTTTGTTTGTTAGTAAATTGAAATTTGAAACCAATTTAGATAGTCTAAATAATATATTGCATTTGAAGTGAGCGGGAATATTTTTGTTGGCAGCAAAAAAGTTTAGTTCAGACTTTCTAAACTTTTTGTAAACACAGTAAAAATATCTTAATTTTGATGCAATTGCACTTAAAAAGGTGCCTTTTATTAAAATTACCTTTTTCTAGGTGGGAAAAACCCTGTTGGAACCCCACATTTAATGTAAAACATCTGATAAAATCTACTTTGAAAACTACTTAGATGGTTTAAGTAATTTATGCTGATTAATATTAGAAGATATTTTTGCCATCTGAGATTTTGTTTATGCTTCATAGTTCAATATAAATTCAATATATTTTCATACATTGAAATATTGAATAATTCAATATGTTTCATATATGTTTTAACGTTTATGAAGTTAAAATAGACATGCATCTGGATATATACACTTTCATTTATAGTATTTTAAGACCCTAGTCTATTTTTTAAAATTTCAATGCTGCACAAAAATATCAAGTTAAAATAAGCCTGATTTAGAAAGCCTTGTAGCATTTTTTATACCATGCCCTTAGAAAGATAATTCTCTGTGATGTTTTGTCAAATCTTTTATGTAGTAACTAAAATGTAATTCTGAATTATTTGATGATATGATTTTTAAATGGTACCAGAAATGTGGCACAAAGCAAGACACAAGAAAGGCTAGACTAAGGATGCTGTTATTCAAGGTTACATTCACATTAAGATGTATTTAAGTAAATATTATTTCTTTGACCTTCATAATTCTGTGTTCCATGCTCATATATTATTTTTATACCATTTTTATCAGTGTATATGAACTTCATATGATACTGTATTCCAGTAACTTTTGCCTGAATAATTCTGCAGAATTTAATATATGCTTCAGTCACAGTTTATCCTGATTTGTTATTATTCATCTGAACTTTCTTTGTCAATTTAGGCTAAAGTCCCCAAAACTACTCGTCATAAATATTTTTTTTTTAAAGTGACTATGAAAATTGGTTGGGTAATTGCAAAAAGACTGAAATACATACAATTGCACATGGTGTCTGCCTGTACAATTAATGCAGAATTTAGAATTTACAGCTGTTGTGAACATCAAAGCAAACACGCTGGGTATTTCTGTGCTTGCACTACAGGGAAATGTGTTTTAAGGTTGTTGCTTCTCAGAGGAAAGAGCAGAGCACTTGTAATGAAGTCTTTCCAGGAAAAAAAAAAAAAAGAAATCTGCATGGTTAATGTGGTGTTTTCCTTTCTGAGAATACCCAGTCCACAGTGAGTCATGGTGTTGGAAAATGAAATAGAAGCCTCCATGAGTCCTTCAGAGAGAGAAAGGAACTGAAATATATTAAACCACACAGACATGAAGTAAGAGTGTGAGCTATAGTTTTAGGGAAGTAGAAATAAGTAAAAAGCCCTAAAGCCCAGTTCAGGGTTCAGTAGTGTTACCTTTTATAAATTAGCTCCAGACTTAATTAAAACATTGCTTGCATTTCCAGATAGAACAGACAGAGCTATTTTACATCAACAGATAATGCTCTCTATATGTGGATTTTAAGGAAGAGCTGACACTACTTTCCCACATCAGAATTAATCTCAAGGTGGTGTGGGAAGAATGTTTTAGAATCACTTTTTTAGCTGCTTGGATGATTTATGAATAAAGTGCCCCTGTGTTGGGGTGAACACAGAACCACACACAGGAAGAAGAAGATGACAAAAGGAAGAAGAAAAAGAAGCAGCTGCTGCTCAGAACATTGGGACTTTGTGCCAGCAGCTTTTAGCACAGACTTTAATACTCTGAACTCTGCCTGCTGCATTCATGCACGAAACAACTTCACTGCTCTGGTCTCTCTGGGACCCAAGGCCCACGAGAAACTCGACATCACAGACGTGTTTGGAAGCATCAGAGGAAAGCTGAGGAGGCAGTGGGAGCTGAGTGGTTGATGGAATGAGGATGGCAGAGGGCCCTGCCTGTTCCTTCAGGCAGGGGCTGGATGAGGAAGACCTGACCAGGATAAGGAGATCACCTTGCTTTTTGAAACAGCTGTATGATGGGAATGGTCCTGGAATATGGGAGTTTGGGTTTGGGGCAGGTTGCTGAGCTTTGTTCTAAGGTGCTCCTGAGCATCTAGAGATGTTCAGGGCTCTGTTTTTCCCTGTGCCATGGTTGGGCTGTTGGAGGCTTCTTGAAGAAGTTCTGCTGCAGTTCCCCTTTGTCGTGGCAAACTTTTACTTCTGTTGTGCCTGGGAATGCCACACTTAGGGATGGCTTTGAACCTGCAGGTGTAATCAGTAGGAATTTCTGTGTTCTTCATTGCTTCACATGCACTGCAGTTACTTTGTAGAGCCTCTGCTGATTGCCAGGTTGTTTCTAGAAACAATTTAAGCAGTTACCTGTTTTTTTTCCCTGAGTATTTTTAAAGTGAGAAGCCAATTGTCTTTAATTTTTTTTTTAAACTGCAGTTAGGATCAAACAAGGCAACTGAATTCAGCAGCACCAAGAATGGAGGAAACCTAATACTGCTCTGTTTTGATGTGACATTGGCATGTTTCATTTGAAAATTGATTGTTAAAATGTGTTAGATTTTCAGAAGCAGAGCCAAGGCCCGTCCCTCTCACAATGCAGCTAGCTTGGCTCCTTGCCTGGCCAGAGCTGGAATCTACAGTCATTTCACAATGTGCCAAGTTACTAAATCAAAATTTAACCCAGAAGGAATTTGCAAGGATCAAAAGCAAAGGGTGGGATGGAATCAGCTACCAGTTCCCATCTGAAAAAAAAAACAATCTGTAAAACTGCAGGAAAAGATGAGAAATAGGAAAAGACACAAAATTCCTGCCCTGTGCTACATATTTCACTCTACTGCAGCCTTTGCACACACAGCTTTTGCTCTTGTTTTTGCTGGATGGGAATAGCCTATGTGAAAATAGAGAATACAGCCATTGTCGCCCTCCTTTCCTGCCAGCATTGCTCCCTATTTTTTTGAAGAGACCTGCCATCCTGAGGAGCATTTTATCCACTGCCTGGAGAGGCACAGATGCCTTTTGTGAGCACTCCTGGGCTGTGACCTCCAGGGGCCACGGGGTCCCTGCGGGTCTGGAAGCGCCTCTGCAGCGCTGGGGGCTGAAATGCTGGGCATGAACCACAACCTTCCTTGGTCTGGCTTCACCCCAAGCAGAATTCCTGGACTCCCTGGGACCTGAGGCCACTCTGTGTGAGAATCCCTTTGGGTTAAAGGAGGATGCAGGCCTTTATTCCCCAGTTAATTTTCAGGAGGGAGCGTTGCTGTGATGGGAGAGCGCTTTTCCATTTCCAGCCCGCTCTGCAGCTGGCTCGGGCTCTGTGCTTTATGGGCAGTGCTGGAGCACATGGAGTTGTGCAGCCTCCTTAGTTCCTGTTCCAGTTTTCCATGTGTGCTGGATGACAGCAGTGCCCTGTGTGTTTTGGAACAAGCAGCTCTGCACAGCCCAGCAGACAAACTGGTTCCCAACTGGGAGCTCCAGTGCCCCTGTCACAGCCCAATTTTCTGTGTAGATGCACCCCAAGTGGTGGAATTGCTGGTTCTGATGTTCAATTTTTCTTCTGTTATAGATGACAGTATAGCTTTCTAGATTAACTCTTTGTATCACAAGTATTTTGATCTAGCACAGTTTAGAGTCACTTTTAACTGCTGGTCTAGAGTATCACCTGTCAGTTTACCCATGCACTTTATATGAATGGTCATGCAATAAATACATTGTGTCATAGGCATTAGCAAACTGTTAACAATAGAGACTGAAAATACCTCTATGGAACCAACTTAAAGCATGGTGAAAACCAGAAATTCTCCTACATCTGGGGACTGACAGCTCCAAGTACAAGAATGATGGGAACCAGAGCATCAGTACCCAAAAGTGTGCCACAGTGGGAACACAGGAAGACCTAATCTATAGAATATCCTGCAGGCAGGTCAGAAATTAAAAACCAGACCAGAAGAGAAGCTGGAATAGCAAGAGTTTCCAAGGAAGCTGGAATAAAAAAGCCACATGCATGTGCATGAATCTCAGAGACATACAGTATAAAGATAACACTCATTCCAGCCTACTGCATGCTCTCTGGGTAACTGGCCAGAGACACCCCAGCACTGGGTATTTTTCTTTTTTTGTCCCTCATTTTATCCCTTATTAAACTTCTTAAAAATTCCAAAGCATGAACTTTGTTTTTCACTATCTGTTTTTGAGAAGGTTTTCTCCTTGGTCTTTTTTCTAAATCTGTGTTTCATTGAATTATTCCTAGATTACACTCCTGCACTGTAAGAGGTTTCCCCAAGTTTGTGTATTAATTTTTGAGCTACCTCCCACAGAGAGTGTTTCCTGCAGAGTCAGAACTCTTTTTTTTTTTTCAGTACAAGAGAGACTGAAAACTTTAAATGAAGCTTTGATAAAAAGGGAGCTATAAAATAAGTATTATTTTTAAAGACAAGGATTATTTATCCTGTCTTCTGCTATCAGAATGCTCAATGCCTGATTTTCAAAACACAGGGAGTTTGCAATCTCTAGCACTTCATAACAGCTGCAGGTCCCAAAAGATCAATAATAAACAAATATTTATAGTCAAATCTGACAGTTTCATTTTTGTGTGTAGAGAATGAATCTCTGCTGTTTCATTTCATATTTGCTGTCTGGCTGCCTGTCTCCCTTTGCTTTAGTGATGCCAAGAGCAGCGAGGTTTACTGATATTTGTGTCTTTTCCTCTGCTTCCTGAAGCTTTAAAAACAGCTAAATAATAAACTAAATATGGAAGGTTGGGCACTGGGCTGCGTTATAGGTTTATTTTCAGTAGCCTAAACACTAATGACATTGTATTCCACCAGATCAAGGAAGGTACAGGCTTTGATAATGATGAAAATAATAACAATAATGATAAAAATAATAATGATATAGGGGAGAAATCACCCTGCATTTCCTTCTCCATGTGCTAATTTGCCTGTTCCCATTGGCAGTCTCTGTGTTTGTGCACACCTTGACTTTGATATCTCAGTATTTATGGTGGATAACTACATTACTGTGTTCAGGGATGTATAACCTGTAAAAAACAAATCAATTTTTAACTCTTCTTTAAAGATCCTGTTTTGTTTCAAGGCACTTAGTATTATGTGTCATTAAAAATTCCAGGGATCAGAGTTGCCGTCATCCACTCTAGATATATCTAAAAATAAGTAAATTCTGAAAAAAAAGAAAAGGATATTTTTTGAATCATAAATTGAGTAAAGAATGAACCTTTGCAACATATATGATGTACAGATGTACAATTGTAAGGACTTCATGAAATTGTAAAATTTATGTAGATTCTTTCAATGGAGATAATTCTTTTTTCAGCAGGTCTCTGCTGAATTAAAACATGAAACAGCTATTTTGTTTGGTGACAAAATTAGTTACTTAAGTCAGCCCTGAACATGTTTCCATGACTTTAGCAGTTCCAAGCCATTGCTAGAAAAGTGCTCTTCATGTTAAAGCCCCAAGAGATTAATGGTTTTCCTGGGTGGGTACTGTGCTCATGCATCTTAAGAACTACATTTGAATATTTTTGCATACTCTACAGGATGTATGACAAATGTTGCCCTGTGTATAAACGACCCAGGGGAATAATGGTTGTCTAATGTGAAGACTTTCAATTTCAGAATCCAGCCTCTTCACTGATACTGTGGGAAATGACGCTGTAGAAATGCTTAAAAATAGAGTTGAGGGCTAAAAAATTCTTTTCTTTCCAGTTTTCTCTGTGAAATGAGAGTTGCCCTTGCTGTCACGTGATCACAGACACTGGGGCCTGGTCATCAGTAATTTTTGCTCCTCCTCTAGCAGGTGCCACCCAGAAAACCCAAGGATGATGGGGTTTATACTCTTTTATTACCTAGATTTTCTTTCTTGTTTCTCAAGCACACTGGTGGAGCTGAGATGTCTCATTCTGCCATTTGCTTTACTGGAGGGAGGATTTGAACCTTTTAAAGGAGGCATTTTATGTTATTTATATAAGCACTGGATTTGTTCAGCTTCTGCCATCAGCTCCTCTTTGTGCCCCTTCACTTGTAATTCACAATTATGTATCTGATAAAATTTAGCATAGAGAGTATTCAGAGATATTTCCAAAGCAGGGGACAAGCAAAGAGTTAACAGACAGCTGGTGGCAGGAGCAATGCAGAAAGTGGAATAGTCGCCCCAGGTATCTTAAAAAAAGATCAGAGAATCCTCTAATCCTTTCAGGCTGATATTTATAGACTTTGCCTCTTGACTTAGGACCCAGGTTACTCTGGGGTTTTTCTTCCCTTTTTTTCAGTTCATCTGAAAAACTTTTTTTTTTTTTTTTTCCTCAGGAAAGAATAAAGTTCAAAATGACTGGTGAGGTAAAACATGAGTTCATATTTGACCCTTTCACTACAGAGAATTACCAGGTTTGGTGGATTCCTGGTATTCTCCCTGGGAGATGAGCCTGGGTCACACAGAGATTTTTTTTTTTTTGAGTGAGCTTTTGAATTTGCTAGACAAGAAGGTCCATGAAATTTTAGAAATGACAGAATGGCTGAGGCCAGGACAATACCTTCAAAACCTTTTTTTATTGTCCTAGTCACATTCACATTGATGCTTGCAATTAGTTTTTATAGGGGAGCATAAATGTGGCCCAAACAGAATGCCAAATCCAAATATGCACTGCATGGAAAACGGAGTTAGTTAATTTTAGTGAATATTGATTCAGAAATCTTCTTTTGGACTACTCAGTTATTAATTTTTTTTCAGTCAAGATGGTCAAAAGAGGAGGTGTAGGTGTAGCAAACCTTTTCCCCTGCTGTATGAATACTGCTCACCTTTTTGTCCCCCAGTATTGGAGAAAAAGTTTTTATGTGCCCCAGATTTTGTATTTATATCTTCTTGACTCTCTTTTTTTCTAAAATTTATTTGGACCATGATCATATGTAGCAGTCTGGATTATGGATAGTGCTAAATCCCGTACAAACATCCATGAAAAAGCCAGTTCTTTCCTAAAAATCCTTTTGTCCAAGTGATTATCACTTGTGTGACAATTATTACTTTACTACAGGTACTCTGCCAGAAGTTATTTTTTCTGTTGTGTCAGAACTCACTGCTCTGCACCAGAATAATTTTGTATATCACACACAATTTATTCCTACCCCAGCACATTATTAATAATTAGCATAATCTGCATCACAGTAATGCCAAGAATTCCTGTGATAATTCTGGTAAGAAAACCAGAAAGCTGGTGTGCTCAGCACTGTTAAAACACATCACAACAGCAGATCCAGGCAAGACAAAGTTTCCATGGAAAATCTTTGTGGCTGAATGGATAATAGGTAGGATTGGAATTCAGTAATTCTTGTTTTCTAGTTCTGCTTCTGCCACTGATTCTCTGTGTGTGCTTGGGGCCATCAGAGCTCCAGCAGATGTCTGTGTGTATCTGTTTTCCTTGACATAAAGTGGGATCAATTCCCTGTCACGTTTGGATGGAGGAGAAGAGCAGATAATGCATGATATGTGTAAGAGAGCTTTGCTGTGAGCTTCTAGGGAGGGAGAACAATACAGAAATTCAGGCTGGGGGTTCAAGTGAGAGGCCAATACTCATCCACCAGGAACCTGGGGTTGTTTTCTGCAGAGCTGCTGCCCAGCCAGTCCATCCCTTCCCTGAAGGATTGGTCCTGCCCACATTCTGGGCTTTACATCTGCCTGGTTTGGATTTCACGAGGTTTTGGATGGTTTTACCTCCAGCTTGTTGAGCTTCCCCCTGAATATTTGCCTTGCCTTCAAACTCCCCCCTCTTTGGTGTCACCTGCAGGTTTGTCCATCCCACTGATGACCTGTGGGTGTGAAAGCCCAGCTCCTCTCCCAGCATGGATTAGACTCTTTTCCAGCAGTTACACACACATGTCCCTCCAAACCCTTAGAAATTATGAAAACTGATCAAAACCCTCTGCACATTTGTCCAGATTCCCCATGGGCATCGGTTTTATTCCAGCATTTTGGAGCTGGCAGGTTTAATTGAAGGACGGGACATAGCCCAAGCCCACAGGTTTGGACTGGAGCTGGGCTGCAGCATTTTTGCTTGGACATCCAGTCTGTTTAAAGCTGGCAGAACTCTGTGACAGCTTAGGTGACAGCAGAACCTGTGACAGCAGGTTAACAGGAACTTGAGGGCTACAAAGTAGCCCCACAGTGCAAATTTCACGTGAGAAATGCAGCTACCAGCCGTAGCACTGGGGGATGCTCGGGGTGTGCATGGTTTGCTGCAATTTGTGTCTGCAAGAGGGGAAGGGGGATTTTGGAGAGGGGGGCCAGCTTCCTTCACCTTTCTAACACCTTGTCTAGACCTGTCCAAAGGTGATTTATCCGGGGCTGCAGCGTGAGAAGCCTCAGAACTCTCAGTGGCAGCACTTTGCTCCAAGTGTTAGCCATAAAGTGAAGTGAAACTTGATTATACCAACAAAAGCAAAGGAAATGCACAATCGTATATAATAACAGGCCTGATCCTCCCTCCCTCCTTTGTGCTTAAACATGATTTAAAAAAAAAAAAAGTGTTTGAGGGGAAGAAGGGAAAGAGGAACATTGTCAGGGCTCCTGTCTGCACACAATGGGGAGATTTAGAAATCAGGTTGCTACCTCAGCTCTGCCAGTTTAAGCCAAAGCCACGGGGATATTATTTTTGACACTGCGCAGTGGATTATAACTTCAGCTCCCATTACCTCTAATGGGATCTTTGCTTGCAGTCTGCTGCTGCTACAGCAATGAAAATTTGTCCCTTAATGCTATTTTGCTATCCCAGGTTTTTGTGTTTAATTATATTATATAATAATTTGTTGCAGCATCTACACAATTCCTTTAGGAGTGCACTTGAAATGCTTATGAATTTTTATAAACACAAGCTGTGTATCACTTTAGGTCTCTCACTGCTTTTGTAAACTATTCTGCCTTAATACAGCAACATTTTTTCTTCCTTGCTGGATGAGCACCATCTTTTACAGTGTGGCCATTTTGAAAAGCACAAGGATACTAATGACGAGAAGCCCAAACCTTCAAGTTATTGCATTTATGACTTGTAAGAAAAACCAGTTGTTACAGCTGGCTCCCACTTGAGTCAAATGCAGAAAGAAAAAAGGCAAGACATGGTATGTAGAAGATTTATCTTCAGTGTTGAAATGCATTCTAATTGTTATAAGATCATTGACACGAGAAAATTGATATATATCACCACATAAGTTTTTTTCATGGATGTCCATTCAAACTTTTGCATGAACTGGTTTACATTTTGCAGCTTTTTTTTCCTCAGCCATGGAAGTACAGTTAACTGATCTGCACAATGCCAAAATTGTGAGCTGTATCTAAAAAATGCTTTGTCTGAATTACTCAACAAACTCTATGTGGGCTGTCATCAGCTCTATAGCCCTGCAAAGCAAATTTCTCAGAGAGATAAAAAATGAACATGATGGCTGCTGCTCTTTTCCTCCTGCAACTTAATTTTTTTTCTTCTCTCTCTCTCCCTTCATACATATCTATTGGGTGTAGAGAGAGATTTGTATGGCTGAAGGGTAAAAAAAAAAAAAAAAGGCAGGATTTATTAATTTATTATTCTCCTTTCAATTTGCTTGGGAGGTGTTGCTTTCTGGGGACACAGTATGTACTGAACAGAACGTTCTAATTAAGTAGCAGAAGGCAAATCAGCCCAGTTATTTGAGACTTTGCCACAGATGAATTAATTGTTTACACATCCCTTTTTTCTCCCCCCTCACCCTTTGTTTTTGAACCATCTAGCCACTGGTGACCTCCCAAAAAAGGGTGTGTGATGTGCTTTGCTGTTCCCCCTAAACACACAGAGGTGTGTGTACATCAGCATGGGAATGCCACAGCCCAGCCTGTGTGATCTGGAATAATCCAAATGATGCTTTTCCCATGATCTGAGCTGCTTTTTTAACTCCCTCAGCTCGACATTTACATGCATGTTCTAAAGGAACTACTGAAATATTGGATAAAAAGGTCTTCTAAAAGCAGTGCCTCTGGCAAGCAGGAAGGAGCAAATTTCTCATGGAAGAATCTGTATTTGGTGTGATTTCTATCCCAGAGTGCCAGGATGGAGAGGTATAGAGAGGATGGCTCTGTGTGATTTCTCTTAGTCCATCCTTGCTTCCTTTTAAGTATTTCTAATTATTAGTGGAGCACTAACTCAACAGAGAACTACCTACAGTGATCTGGGACTCCTGACTGTTTGGGAGTGTTCTCAAAATAAAGAAAAGGCTTAACTCTGGTGCCAAGTGGTTAATTCCTTCCAGGGAAAGAAACAAAACAGTAAACCACTGTGCTGTGTAAGTGAGATCTGATTTGTTCTTAGATTTGAAAGTTTGATAGGTTTCTTTTTTCATATGTCTGCCTTCAAAGAGGAAGGTAGTTAGATTTATACAACTGAGGTAGAAATGGTCACTGCAAGCTTGGAGAGAAGTTAAAGAACACGTTGTTATTCTTGCTTTAAATTTATTACTTACAATTGAATAAAAAACATTTTTGTGTAGTTGATTTTATCTATTTGTGTATGACAAAACCCACTGCCTGCCCACATTGAAATACCCATTGAAGGAATTCTGCGAAGTACTCTGCTAACACATAATGGAAACTGGTTTCAACCATAGCCTCCTCTAAAATGCTGATAACTAAAGTGCATTTACACAGTGTCTATGTATTATTTAAAGGTAATATGCTGCTGTTGCACAGGCAGATGTCTGCACTGCATCAAAACCTCCTTATCTCTGCTTTGCTTTTTTTACTTTTCTCCTTTTTCAGAAACCAAAATTCCCGTGTATTACTTATATATCTAATTTTGAAGATTTGCTTTAAAAGTTATATGTAACATTAATAAATCTCTGTCTTCAGAGGGTTGTTATTTTCTTAGTGGCACCCCTTTTCAATAGCTTCTCTTTTGGATATCAATCTTAAATTGCAAATTAAAGATTAAAGATATTTCAGGAACTGGCGAGAATTTTGAGCCATATTTTATTGAGTGTGACATGATTCAACTTGATCACAGGCCCTGATATTTTCTGTGTGTGCTAAGGAACACATAAATTATTGAAAGAAAACAAAGCACAAGGAAATTCTAGCCACTAAAACCCAGGAAGATAAAGAAAATTCATGAGTATCACAGCTCAAGGAAAGCATTTTTAATTCCCTTACAGATGACTGAAGAACTGATTTTCTGGTCCTACCTCATCACTGTGGCTTCAGTAATGACTCTGTCTGGGATAAACTACTCGGGATGTCTGTTAAAATGATGATTTGTTATTCAGCACTGGAATTATTGAAGCTTTGGGGGACTAAAAGGCAAGATTTTTACTGAGTGAATCCATGCATTTAGATTTCCACCAGTCTCAAGAGTAAAAGTCGTTGTAGTCAAGAACTGGAGAATAAAAAGTTGTTAAATTTAAATAACAGAGAAAAATAGTATCATCGATAGTTTAAATAACTGTTGTTTAAAAGTGAAAAAATAGGAGCAAGCACTTTTCCAGCAGAATAAAGTTCCTGGGCTGCAGGAGGTGAAATGTCAACCATAACTCTTGAGTTCCTCTTCAGCACTAAGAAAAACCCCATGTTTGAAGATCTGCAAGCAAGTGGTTATTTCATAAAAAGTGCAGTATGAGAGGAAGCATTGTTAAAGACACCAAACCAACAGGTAAGGGAAGTATATTTCAATACAAGTGTTTCTTGACAATTAAGGAATTGGAAAGCATAGTAAATAATTTAGTAGCTCTATTCCAGCTCACATGTCCCTGATACTGTCGTTTCACAAAGTATTAAAACAAAACAAGTGGATGAATTCATCTGAATTTGTCTGTGAGTGTTTTGGATGGTTTCTGTTCTGCCTATTTCCTCCAATTAAGACATCTAAAGGAAGAAACAGAAACAAAATTTTAGGAATGGCCAACTTCTTTGAAGGGAACTTGGAGCAATATTTCATGTAAATTCATTGTAAAGGACTTCATGATTCAGTCCATTGTGAGATTAATACATCTATGCCCTGCATCATAAGACATTCTTATTGTAACAATGCATGGTAATTATAGAGAAATGTTTTATGTGGGAGCTTCTCAGATAAAAATCAGCCATTCAACCAGATTAAAGACTTCTATACTGAAGTTTCTTTCCTCTGCAGTTAATGGTTTTGATTTTCCTCTCTATTATATAAAATAGAATAAAAAACCTGAACTCAGGGAATATAAATATAATACAAATATATATAATACAATATAAAAAAAATAAACTCAGGGATAATGTAAACACAATATAATATAATATAAATATGTATAATAAAATATAAAAAANCAGGGAATCTCAACAGCTGAGTTGGATTTAACATTTGCAAATTTTCCTTTCTCAGATGTTTTTCAGATTTCGTGGTCTGCGGCTATTTGCCTGCCACTTTATTGCTCCATGAATTGATAGCTGTAAATCCCGTGGGAGATGAAGATACATGGAATCAAAGCAGGATGGGGTAATTTTCAGTGTCTGGGCGGGAGGCACAGATCATGCCTCTGGGATTTCAGTCCCTGGTGGAGCTTTAATTGTGCAAATAGCTGCTGGAGCTGTGGCTGACATTCATGGTAATTGCACCAGACTCCAGTGGGCTGGTTGGAATTATTCCATGCACCTGTAAGAGTGTCTGGGGCTGCAATGCAGGATGTAACCNACAATATAAAAAAAATAAACTCAGGGATAATGTAAACACAATATAATATAATATAAATATGTATAATAAAATATAAAAAATTCAGGGAATATAAATATAATAATATAAATATAATATAAATATAATACAAATATATATAATACAATATGAAAAAAATAAACTCAGGGATAATGTAAACACAATATAATATAATATAAATATGTATAATAAAATATAAAAAATTCAGGGAATATAAATATAATAATATAAATATAATATAAATATAANTGAGCAAATTCCATCATCCCATTGGGAGAGGCTCCACCCAGGGGAGGAGCCAAGCATTCCTACCTGGATACAATCTGAGACTGGGAACACCACAGGCAGCCTTTCTGCACTGCATTCCCAGAGGAGAGACCAGGCCCAGCTACAGCACTGGAGCTTCAGAGGAAAACTCCTCCCTTCTACAGGATCCCTGCTCCAACAGAGCCACATCTGTCACTGCAGGAGGCTGCAGCCACCATTTAATGGGACTGCTGCCAGCACCCTGCCCAACAGGCTGTCAGGCTGTGTTCTCACTCTGCCACTGCGCTGGGTTTTGTTGGTTTGCTTTTTTTTGTACTTCTGCATTATTATTTTAATTTCCTTAGTAAAGAACTGTTATTCCTATTCCCATATCTTTGCCTGAGAGCCCCTTGATTTCAAGACTATAATGATTCAGAAGACAGGAGGGATGGTTTGCAATTTTTTTCCCCCCATTTCAAGGGAGGCTTCTGCCTTCCTTAGGCAGACACTTCTCTTTTCAAACCAAGACCAAGTGATTCCTGAGTGATGGGATTTGCTGGATTGGCTTTGGAGCACAGCTAGGAAGGTGCCATGGATGAGAGATACCAAGGGGCAGCCTGGGAGGGGACAAAATTCACCCCATTTTTCAACACTGGGAATGTACTTTGGCTTTTGCTGTGGACAGAGTGTTGAAAATGCATGCCTTGTCTTCCCTATAAACAGGAACCTTGCATATTTTGGCTGCTGAGTGTGGAAAAAGTGAAATGTGGGGTAGCTGTGGCTCCCAGAGGTCCCTGTCCTGCTGTGCTGGATGGGGAGCACACACACAGAGCATCTTGCTGGAGCCAGGAATAGCCAGAGCAGGCGTGCCCTCAGGTCCTCCCTGCCTGCTTATCACAAATTGATTCACAAGTGTCGAGCAAAACAGGCAATTTGAAAGGCATATCCTTCGTGTGATAAAGCAGCATTTCTGAATTGTTTAAATTGCTGCTTCTGAGAAGGGTAACGCTTTTTTTTTTTTTCCCCTAGCACTGAAAATGTGATTTAAATGTTTTCTGTCCAGATAAGGAAACATCATTAATTGTGAATAAAACCAGGATGTGCAAGATACCCACTCCTGGCTTTTTTTGTGTGCTAATGACATCTTTGAATATCGGTTTCTGCTGAAAATCTTCTTCTTAAGGGTGTTTGTTCACATTGTATGCCTTGGCTTAGCTGATATTTCTCTCCTCTTCCCAGATTTGCTGTATTTTTAATTGTATTTGGTGTCATAAAATGAGAATCTAGGGACTAAGGCTTTTTTTCCCCCTATTTATTCCTATTCAAAATTTGGGCAGCCTTAAAGGAGAAAGACTTTGTTTCTTTAATTGTCAGAAATGCAGTTTTCAGCCAGAGTCTGAAAGCCAAGGTGAGTTTTTTAGCATCCCTAATAATAGAGATCTGGCAGGTCAGATTCTACCCTGATTTACACATCTGTTTAACTCAATTACCATCAGATTTCATGTGATGGCAGGTACAGATAAGTGGATTCTGTTCTGTGATTGGAACTTGGTTGACAATTCTGTTTATTCAGTGGAGAGCTCCTTCACTATTTCCCAGAGCTGTTTGTGACTCTGCAGAGGTGAGAAGAGCAAAATTTGTGAGAAATGGTTTCCATTAGAGCACACTAGTCAGACCATGCTAGGACTGTGAGAGAGGAGGAGCCTGCAGGGAACAGAATTTCCCTCCTTCTCTTGGTGAGAACACTGCCTGGCCCTGAGCTCCTGAGGAATTTCTGTGTCTGTCCAGAACTTCAGCATCTCTGATTCCCAAGGAGGCTGTGGCCTGTTTCTGCCAATCTATCACAGGGGACTGTGTTTTTGTCCCATGGGACTGTGTTCTTTTGAGTGGCAACTACCTGTTTTCTGTCCTGGGGGTCATGTCGGCATCAAACTGTGAGAATCCAGAAGGTACAGAAGTTTTTTTTTTCCTTTTTTTTGGCCCATTTGAGGTATGCTTCATATTCATTCATACATTTCAAAGCTCTGGGTTCATCCCACTGAAGCCTTCCAAGCCTCACTGTCTATGCCTGTTAACTTTTCAACGTGGGTAAAAGGCATCTGGCTGAAACCTTTTAGCACCTGAAGTTAGAATGGGTTTGGTGGTACATTTTGACAATTGGACTTCTAATATTTGGTATTCTTCATGAACATGTACATAAGCAGTTTTTGACACATAAAGAAGAGGCAAAGTCATTGGTTTTCAGAAGTAGAGAAGCCTGGCATTGCTGGGCAGGAACCTTTTGACTGCTGTAAAAACCTTGAAAACCAAAATCACCACGATAGTGCACACGAGAGTCATCTCACCAAACCTTTTGTGTCCAAGTCATAAAAAACTGGATTTGGAGTTTCTGCTTCAGGTGGCTCATCCACTAAGGCCACACTGGATCCCAGTGTGTGTTTTATCTGCTTGACTGGCTCAAAAAGGTGGGACCTGCTGCACTGTATTAACTGTGTCTCTGGTACTGCTGCTGAGTCCACCTTGCTTCCTGCAAGCAGGGAAGTGTTCAGCACCCACCACAAGGTTCCAAGTACAGGTGGAGGCTAAATTGCCCAAAAAAGAACACTTTCAGACAGCAACTGGCTAGTATTGACCACCACTAGAGTCCTTCCTTGTATCATTTTGTCTGAATTACTCACCTGCCTGGACTGCAGGGACATAAGGCTCTGAATGAGGTGAATGTGCTGTTTGAGTGACAAATACACTGGGAGTTTTCAAATTAGGTCCATGTCTTGTAAAAGGGCATTTGGTTCTATCACCTGCCACATCTTGAAGTGAAAATAGCTGTCACCAGAGCATAGCACTGAATTTGCTGAAGGTTCAGAAAGAAGTTCAAATGGGAAGTGAAAAGGTTGGATGGTTCCTTGTGCTGCTGATGAAGAGGTGGCTAAGCAGGATCAAGTGTTTCTCTCCTGCTGAGGTGCTGGACTTGTTTTGACCTCTGTGAAATTTGGAAGGGAATCAAGACCACTCCAGTTCCTGCCTGGCTGCAGCACTTCTGTGTGTGCCATTCTTGTACAGTATAAATACATCTTTGCACTGTCACAAAGATGAAGTTAAAGTTCATGCACTACTTTCTGCACTTCAGAGAAGATTTTGTGTGCAAAAAAATAGAGGGGAAAAACGAGAAAGAAATGCTGCAGAAATCTGCTTTTTGCTCCTGCCCTACAGAATGGTATGGTGTGGGAGAATCAGCTGTGCTTGATGGAGCTCACTGGACTTCCTGAGCCTCAGGGCTGGGACAGAGCTGGGGGTGGAATGATGCTGTGAACAGAGATGTCCTCTGCTGGTTTGTCACTTTGACATTTTTAAATTATCTGTTTCTGATCTGTTCTGATCACCTGAAAGTTCTTTTCCAACCTAAATTATTCTGTGATTCTATGAAAAGACTCCATTTGTGAAAATGATCACACAGAAGGCCTAAAAGGCAAATGCATAAAGTAGAAAGTGGGGTATAGGAAGGAAAAGTGATGGGCTAGTATTCTTCACCTGATCAAACTGGAAATACATGAAAATTCCCACCCTATTGGAAAAAAACCCCTTCAAAATCCCCGTACAAGTAAGCAAGTTCCAGAGCCTAAGAAGCAGTCATTGTGCAGGATAATAATCTCCAACTTTCCAATGGATAGAACACCTGAAATCTAACAATTTCTGTAGCTTTTCTATGAAAGATGGTTTTTCAGAAAAACAAAGTTTTATCCTCCATTTTCAGCTTTCCTTTATCAAACCCAGGTTTTGTTAGAAGAGCAGCTGACTGGGAACAAAAGGAGATTAAAAACTGCTACCAGTGAGGAACTTTTTCCAAGCAAATAAAGGGCTTTTTTAAAAAAATTTGCTTTCCTGCCTGTGAAAGAGATGTGGAAAAAAGGAAACTGGATAAAAGTGAAAGGAATATTAATGTTGTTGGTTATTTTTCTGAGGGTGAGGGGTTTATGTCTGTGCTGTGTGGCTTCCAGTGCCATGTTTATAATTATAAATTAAAGAGGGCTAGAGGACAGGTTTGAGAAGTGGCTCATGATCAGCTTTAACACTTAAATGCTGCATGGCAGGGTTGGGACCCTGCAACTCCCAGTCGATGTAAATGGAGGATTTGGGGAATTGTGTGGATACTGAGGGACAGCTCCCCACAGCAGGGTGGATAAGAGCTAGGGAAAAAAGGAAAAAGCCTGTTTAATTTAGTGCCATAGACAAAACTTTCACATTTATCTCTGCGTGGCATGATTTGAGTGAGAAAGGAAGATCCTGTTCTAGCACAGCCTGCCCTAATTCCCCAGGTTACTAGGAAATGGAGGAACACAGATTAGCTGGAGTTTTCTGCAGCACAGAAATGGATCTGGGGGACACAGCTGTGTCCTGGACCGACAAGGTGCTGTTTTGAGCTGCCTGTCACCCTGTCTTCCTCCTGCAAGCCATGGCTGGTGGCCACCTACTGCCCCCAGCCTTCTGCCCAGGCTCCTCAGACCCCTCTGTCCCAGAACTGTCCTACAGCTGCCAGGACTTGCATGTGCACTTTTATTTCTTCCTTTTATTTCTTCCGAGGAGAATGTGATGGGAAAAGAGAATTTCACAGCTAGATTGTGTCTCTTGTCTGGATAGCCCTGCTTTTTGTTTCAAAGATAAACCAGGATGAATTCAAGTAAAGTTGCAAAATGCAGTGAATGCTGCTTTTCTAGCTGATCTCCTGGGGGGAGCCCAGTGCATCAGGATGACTGGCTTTCCCCTTACCTCATTAAGATTCTTCATTTCCCCTCATCACACTGGCACATTCTCTAGCAGGGGTCAGGCTCGTTGTGGAGGTCATGATCGTTTTCTGTTCCGGCGTTATTTTCTTTTCCATCATGGAATCTTCCAGCGTGGAAAAAGCAGGGTAAAAATAGACCTTCCTTGCCCTGCAAAAGCATGTTTGCATCCTTCTGTCCTTGTTCCAAATGTCTAATGCTTTATCTCATCTTTCTGTCAGCTCCTGAGTTGTCCCCTCTGCCTCCACAGCTTCCTACTGATAATCTGCCTCTGTCCTCACTGCATTTTTTTGGTCTCTCTCCTTACCACCCTTCCCTTGCTGAAGACAAAAGAATCTGTGTCCTTGAAACCCATCCTGTAGGGATGATTTAAACTCTGAAAATGGTGATCCTTGGAATGGTCCTTTTAGGAACTCTGTATTATGATTGATTGATAAGTTTGCTGCAAAATTTCAGCTGAAATAGCTGCTTGCCTTGATAAAGGAGCATTTTAAATGTGTAGCAAGGATATACATTGTAATCTGCTAAAAATGTTATTATGATCTGCTGTTCAAAGATTATAGATTAATTACTTCTGCAGAATCTGTTCCTTCATGGTTTGGTTTTCTAACCACCAGACTAAAACAAAACAAAATTCATTGCACTACTGACCTGAGCAGGACCTTTTGTTCAATTGAATATGTTACACAGTTCCTTCACAGGTGATTTTTAGTATTTCTGAGTTTACTTAAGTGAAAAGTTGCAAAGAGCAATAGCAACAAAGAGCAAACCACAACCCTTAGTTTGGGAAGCTTGGAAAATGGATTTATACTCTGTTCATAGCCAGGGGTTCGGACCTTGGAGCTAATGGGAGCAGAGGTCATCAGGAGGTTTGTTTCAAGTGCCTGTTCCTCACCTAAATTAGATGACAGTGCAGATCCACACTCTGATTCCACGTTGTGCCGTGCCAACCTTTCTGAGGAAAATCAGTTTTTTAATGGAAAATCAGTTCTGCAAGACACGAGGGTGTCCCACAAGTCACTATCTCGGTTGCAGAGAGGAGTGAGTGCTGTGGAAACTCTGCTCTGTTGTGTCCAGGCTGTGGACAGCACATCTTTCAGGTCCTGTGGAAAGTGATGAAATGGAAGCCTCTGTGTCAGACCCAACATTTTTGAACAAGATTCTCACCGGAGATATGGAAAAAGAGCTTAATGCTGTTTATTGACCCCGTGCAGCCATGCCCTTCCTTTAGAGATTGGATCTGGAGATCTCAGGGATTTTTTTTGCTGGAGATTTGCTTTATACAACCATTCCTCAGGAGGCAGTATTTTATCCTTGTCATGCCAACTCGCATGCAAAGCTTCTTCCCACTTATGGTCCCCCCTGCTTCCCGAGCTCTGCGAGGTGCCAGCTGGGACAAGGCCATTGTGGGCACCCCTGCGAGATCAATTTGGCTCACAGCTGTACTCATTGTCAGCTGTAATTATTGGGGTTAATGTGATTGGTTTCACTCGTGGTACTGGTGAGTATCTGTTGTTGTTGTTGCCGCTGGCGATAAATTCCCCTGTAAAAGTTCTTTGCTGAGCTGGTTTATGGCACCAATTGCAATCACGGCAGGTAAGGGAGCAGCTACATGAGGAAAGTTGGAAATAAAGGCAGAGGGGAGCAGGTGGGTACTGTTTTATACTTTAGAATCTTTTATATATTTGGTTACATGTTATTTTATGTATTTTTATACTCTTTTATACCAAGCAGAATGCATACTGCCTGCCTGCTGTAAGAATAGAAAGAACCCCCACGGAGAAGATTTTTACCTTCTGGTATTTTTTCTGTCTAAAAGCTGTGGAAAAATAAGGCTTATTTCACTCAAACTGGCTACTGACTAGTGGTGTCAGGTGGGTAATACCAAAACTCAGATAAGAATGGGTTTGCTGCTGATATTTCCATCTCATTCAGGTGCTGGTGCCAAAAGCAAACTCTTCTGTCTGGTGTTCCAAAATTCATTTAAGCCTATTTCACTTGTCATTGTAAAAGGAATGAGAGGTGGTAGGTGAAACGTCTCTCTCCCTCTTGCTTTTGTGAGCAGGAAAATGGGATGAATTGTAGTCAAATGTGAGGAATCTTCTCACCCTTAATTTGCCATGTGAGAATCATAAGGTTTAAGCACAACAGGTAATGTGCAGGAACATGAGTCAGTGAAGGAGAGAATCAGCAATATAAATTAGTTAATTCATACAAAATCAAAAAGACTCAGTTTGTTCTGCTGGTGTAGCTAAATAGGGATGTGTGGGGTCTCTCAGATGCCTGAGATTTTAGGGATTAGCACAGCTCCTGGAAAAAGGATTTGTGCCATTGAATGCCACTTACCATGTTTCTGTTTAGCACAAAATATGTGCACAGGGCTTATTACATAAAGCATGTTTTTTTATCTTTACCTGAGCTTTGTGTGCAATGTATGTGCACATCTGTCCCTTATCCTTGCTGCTTTTGGCCTCTTTCCTTTTCCTCCCTCTCTCCAGGTATTTGGCTGGCTCTAGCATGTGTTCCCAGCCTTTTGCCAATGCCTTCATCTTTGCACCAAGTATCCACATTTCTCTCAAGCTGCTAAAATTGATTTAAAGCCGAAAAGATAAGAAAACAGACAGGAAATATTTTCAAATTGCACTTGAAGATAAGGAGGGAAACCCCCTTCCCAAGATAATGGGGGTTTTGGAGCACTAACAAACTGGAAATGTGTACTTTGCTCTCGATATGGACATTCCGCAGAAAGGGCCTCTATGAAAAATGGATTTTGCATTTACTGGCACAAAGAAATCTTTTAACATAAACAAAAGAGAAGTCCAGTCTATAAAATGTAGTGTTTTGTCCATATGAGTACATGTAACTCCCATAAAAGCGACATTCAATCTGGTATGGAAATGAGAAGCATTTTGTGCCAGGCTTTTGTGCAGATTTTGAATTAAACCCAAGCACAGAAATTTGGTTGAAATGCAAGTGTCTTCATGCAAAAATTGCCACACCATCTTAAGCACTTTTAAATTCCCCTCCCCAGTCAAAGATTTTATTGGAAAGCTTATAAAAAAAACTTTCTGACAAGAGTGTGTGTGGGAATCAGGGATTCAGGGAATATTTCCCTGTCTATCCTGGAAGGTTCTGACCTCCAGAAAAACACTGGTTTTGATCTCTGTCCATGGAGAAGGCTTCCAAGGCTTTGGGATGGAGTGCAACCAACCAGTTTGTGAATTAGAAAGTAGTATGCTTGGTAGAGTGTCACGTGGTATACATGTAATGTGTATTTTGGGTTTTATATACTATGGATGTAGGTGAGCACTCAAGATGGAAGACTGTGGGCGTTGCCTCAGTGAGGAGAACTTCTTTTTCCTCTTGTTCTTCTACCCAATCTTACTTCTCAAATTCTGTGATTATGCTCTGTTAAGCTGTCACAGAATTATTACTTGCAATTTAGCTCGCTCAGTGCCTTCCTGGTGCATAGAAATTGCCATCAGTGGCTTCTTTTTAATTTCCAAGCTAAGCAAGTGGTGGAGAGGAGAGGATCCTGCGGATGCTTGAGCTGGAGCACCAATTCCAACTCTCTCAGGAGCGTGAAGCCGAGGTGGTGGAACGGTGACCAAATCCCTCCCTTTCCCAGCAGCTGGACTCTGTGCTCATCCCTTGTTTAGGCAGCTGGAGGAGCTGGCAGGTTCCTCACACGATGCTGCAGGTTTCCCTTGGCAGGGTGGAGTTTGTTTAGCCTTCAGCTCGCTTTCCTGGGAGTCCTCGTGCTTCCCCAGGATTGGAAAAGGCTCTCAGTCCCAGCTTGGCTGGATTTTAAGCATTCTGTAAAGGCAGGTTTTCCATAGCCTCGGGGATGTGTCTCCCCTACACCTCTCTTTTCTTTTATTCCATTTTATTTTCAGGGAAATACCATTTTCTTTTCAAAGGAACCACCTCCAGCCTGCGTGTCTGCAGCCAAAGCTTTGTAGTAAGGAGAAAATGTAGCACAAAGAAAGAAAGCATTTCAGTCATGGCCAAATGAAAGGAGAAAAGAATTCCTTCCCAGGCTTCCTGCAATGACAGAAAGGTGCTCTCTGCACTTCATTTGAATGGCTGCAGGGGCACTCTGGGCTGGTGGCTTCAGGTCCTGCTCCTCAGGCCCAAACACAGGGTTGAGGTGCTACTCCCTCTAAAAAGTTTGTTGGAACTCTTGGTTAAACTTCATGCTTTGTCTTTTCTTTTTCCCTGCTAAGTAGAGATTGTTTCACAATGCATAGAATTTTTAAGAGTCTATTTCCAGCTCAGAGCTATGGTGTTTTGTTTAGGAGAATGCCAAGTGCTGTAAATTTATATGGATTTATTCAGAGCCTTCTTTTTTGTGTTTTCATCAGGTAACTTTTTTTTCCTGAGTTTTATTTACTTGGAATTTGTCCAGCTGTGTGCATACAAATGGAAACTAAACTTCAATGTAGTTTAACGGTAAACTTGATTTAATTAAATAGAAGCTTTTTTTTTTTAAATTACATATTTTTTTCACTTATACTTAGCAATCAAAGGAAGTTCACTAAAGCTAGTGGATAAAATATTTCTTTAAAACTCTTTTTACAGGTAAGTTCTCACTCAAATTCTGAAAAAAATAATAGGTGCTTTGACAGATAGTTTTTATTTGAGATGTGTAATTATCTTAAAGTCTGACTGAAACTCCAAAGGAAACATTTGCCAAGAAGAGCAATTAGTTACCAGCAACTGAAAGTTTCACTGTAGAGATTAAATCCAGAACAAAAAGGTACCAATATGTTATGGAACACTGAAAAGTGTGGAGTGGTTGTGTTGACATAAAACCAGGTATTTGCCTTGTAGTTTTACCTGCAGTTAGAAAGTGTCTTTAACACTTTATAAATTGTTTTGTTAACAGGTGTTTTAGTCTTAATACAATCAGGCCTTTCCTTCAGTTACCAAAAAACTCAAATTTAATTTTTAACAAGTTCTCTTTTTAATAAAGCTTGACTGAAAATATTTGTGCTTCTATGTTTTTTCTCCTCCATGCTTTTGATGAGGAAAAAAAGAGAAAGATTTTTTTTCTTTTTTTATTTTAATGAGACAAAACCCAGAAAGACAGAGGAACGAATAGAGTCGGCTCAATGGTGTAAAACTTCTACAGAGCCCTGGAATGGACATGAGTATAAGAAATTAATATTCTACAGCCTATAGAGTTATTGGATTTTAGTGAGTTGTGCTCGGGTGACTCCTGGCAGAGACACTTTGGCCATGGTTGCTGTAGAATGAGCTCCACAAATGGGAGCTCCCTGAAATGGGAGTGGCTAAATACCAAGAGACATTCCAAGGATGCCTGATGCTGTCCATATGACTATGAAGTGATTAATGCAGCTCGTTTGCAGTCATTAAATTGAGAGATGCAGCAGGCTGAAGTTTACAGTATTGATCCAATTTCAGTCCTGGTAAAAAGATATATGGAGGAAATATAATGGTGTTGTTACTGTTCATTGTAAAGCCATGTGCAAAGTGAACAGAAAATCTCTTAAACTTTAGTGTTGCATAAACTATATAAAGCACTCCAGAAAGAAAGGTATGCTCATGCTTAAAACAGGGCAGATGTTTTATAATGGAAGCAAATTCTACAGCACAAATAATTACATTGTAAGTCACAGTTGTGATTGTTTCCTTTATGCCGTGCATAAATGTTTCCAAAGAAGGCATAAACAGTAAAAAAAGGAACTGCTTTCAGTTGCAAGTTGCAGGTGCAACGAGACACAAGGGAACCCAAGAAGAAATATTGAATTAAAACCTTTTCCCCTTCCCATCTGGCCAACAAAGGGCCACATCAGCTGGCTGCCACCTGATATAAGATTTCTTCTCATCTTTTTCCAGTGACTGGCCTCACAGGAGCAGCTCTGGTGGCTGGAAAAGGTCAATCCTTTTCTTTCCCTGAAACATTTTTCCCCCTGCAGTGTTGCTGTGTCTGGGTTGCCTCGGGAAGCCCAGGTGGGATGTGCACTTCTGCTGCACCACAGAAATATTCCAGCTAATGAAACATGGAGGGATTTCAATATTTCCAGATGGCTGAGTCCCTTGCAGTTTGTACTGCTGTAACTGTGCTGTATTTCAATTATTTCTCAGCCATTAGTATGCACAGCTTAGCATTTCTGGTCAACATTTGATTTCCCAGTGAAGGGAGCAAAGGAAGCACCTGCTACAAGGAAAGACTTCCAGTGGGGCCTGAAAATATTGCCCATGAAAATCTTCTTGCTCAAAATACAATATGTTTTTCTGGCACTTTCCAGTGATTATGAAGCTAATGAAAATGGAAGCTGTTGCATCCATCTGTCTTGAATATTGCTTGCTTTGGGAATGAGAGGATTGAGAACTGTGTATCACAACCTTAGGAAGAGCACAGCATGGACTTGCACTTTTTCCCTAAGGGGGAAAGGCAAGAGGACAACAGGGAAAAGGGGAGATCTGCTTTCCTATAGTTTCATGGTTTCAAGCAGCAGGACACAGGAGTGGACACTGATGTCCTGGTTTACCATACAGGTTTAGGCTGACTCCTGTGTTTGCTGTGATTTGCTGACTGCTATCAGTGCCCACAAGCTGGGAGTTGTAAAGGAGGAAGGACATTCAGACTCATATATTCTGGATATGACCAGCGTCAGGGCTGTGTGCTGTGTTATATTGCTGCAATTTGCCTTTTGTTGCAAAACTTCTCCCTCTCCCATGCCAAGGGAGAATTCTCTCTCTGTACCCAACCCCTTCATCTTTCCTGCCTTGACTTTGAGTGTTTTGTCACCACAGCAACTCTGCACCATCCTTCTGTTGCATTATTGCTCTTCCCTTAACTAAGAAGTACATCAAATAAATTAAGCTTGTCAATCACATCTAAAAAAAATATATTTATATATATTGAAGATGTTTTCTGTCTGTTCTCAGTATCATAGCAGGTGCAAGCAGAGTGCTAGTTCAGGATTGCAGTCCCTGCCTTGTTTTCTAGGTCCTCATTACTTGCAACAGATGCACTGAACCTGGTGGGAAATATTTGCTGGCTGAAAATAGTAACTTCTTCTGGATTCTAAAAATTCTATCCCTATTGAGCTCTTTACTGGCAAAAATGTCCCTTTAAAATTTATTTTTTGTTAATTTATTCCTGATAAGTCAGTATATTAATAGTTTCCTGGAATAATTCCTGGAAGTCAATATATTAATAGTTTCTCAGTCATTAGTGCTTAAACTGTCTTGTAAAAAGAGTTATTCCTTATGTTTTTGGCCCCTAAGTTGAATATCAAATACAGAACAATATTTCTCAGTCATTTACAAGTTGGGCTGTGTCTACTTCCTGCAAACATTGATTTTATTTTGTTAAGTGTCTGTCAAAACATGTGACATATGGCAGTTCATAGGAAAGAAAAAGGAAAATTATTCTTTCAGGGAGCTGCCCAGAAAATACCTGGTCAGTGAATGCAGCTGACATTGTATGCTTAAATATTGAGACATTTCGTTTATAGAAAACAGAAAATGTGTTATTTCTCTAAGACATTGATGAAGATAGTTACTTGTCACCATTTCATTGATACGTGTTTTCCCCAGTGAAATATTTATTTGTCTTTTGTCAGGCTCTATAATAAAATATTTTCCACGTGTCACTCTAGGTAACAATAACTTTAGCAATGTGTAATCTACTGCAAATTATATTTATCATGATAGGGCTGGTAGCTGGAGGCTTTTGTTGTACTGTTTGTAATTCCCAATCTGAGACTGTGCTGAACACGATGTAATTTGCTCCAAGGCTGTGTAACTCACGGGAGGAGATACAAGGAATTCCAATATTCCCATCAACAGCAAATTGGTCTGAAACCATATTATTTGTTTCCATTTTCTTCTGAGGAAGAATAACAACCCTTACACAGATTTTTCCCTTGTGCAAGCTATAAATCTATTGGCTTCCAAAGTTAGATAAATGTGTTTCTGGTATGATTTAAAAAAAAAAAAAAGATAGTGATTTTATAATTCAGTAAAAGTCAAAGCCCATTTGTTTTTCAGACTAACACTGGCTTTTGTTTGCAATGGTTATGAGGCACTGCTGCTTCTTGTGCATTTGAATGTTCAGGTAATGAAGCAGTATGTTAACGATGTATTAGGTGAATAAATAAATGTATTATCAATTAAGAAAATAAGAGCATAAGAATTATTTTTTCTGTCTGTGGGGATTTTGCAAATGATTATCTTTTTAAATTCAGCCAGTGCTTAAATTCATCCATCTCTTGCCTTACAGGTCATAAAACTTTTCCCAGGTCAGAAAATCCTGTTGGTAGGGAAGAGCAGAGATGCCTGAACTGGTAATTATTCCAATTTCTATTTTCTTAACTATTGCAAGAAGGCAAGTGGGTAGAATACCTTTTCTGGACATTTAAACACCCTGTCTCCTCCACCAGGGGCAAATCAAACTATCAATATGCATCCCAAGAAATCTGTTTATATAAGAAAATGACTCTTTAATAGGTAATGAGGCTTTCTCTTTGATAGGCTGGGCAGAGCAGGGAAGGCAGCTCTGGCAGTGATTAAAGCAGCAGGAGTGCAGCAATCCTCACAGCTGTTAAATTTCTCCCCTGTAGAGAACTTTTATTTCATTTTTGCCTGCTACCGGGGCTTGGTTTTGCATGTGGGCTCAGCAAACCTTCCTGTAAGAACAAATCTCCATCAATAAGGAGACACTAACGAGGCTCTTCCACCCTTCAGGTTTGCAAGTGAAGGTCAGGCCCAAATCTGAGCTGATAATTTTGAGCTGGTGTGAATCCAGTGTTGCAGAAAAATCTTGTTCCTCTGATGCCTTAAGTTTTTCTGCTCTGCTTTGGTGTGCAGCTTTATATTAAGGGTTGCTAGAATCTTTTCACAGGGTGGTGAAGACAAAATCATCCTATTCCATCTGGGAACTCAAGGATAATCTCTTCAAACTTTAGGCCCAAAGCATAAACAGTGTGAAAAGAGGAGGGCAGGCAAGCAAGCAAGGAGGATGAGACTTCATGATTTGAAGCTATTAATTTGACAGTTGGCTTCTGTATGAAAATGGACCAAAAGATATAAAAAAGTGAGATCTCATGACCAAGCTTCCATCTTGGAGCCATCCCAGCAGAGCCACCACTGTGGCATTGGTACTGCCAGGGTGTGGCCTTTGAAGGCCTCTCAATAAATCCTCCCTTTATTCATTTCAACTCTGTTTTGTCTGTGTTCCAGCTCCTCAAGGCATCACTCTCACACCACAAAGTGCAGCTTCAGGATTTGGATGTGCTGGGTTTTGCTGGCTCCTGTTCTGAGCAGTCCCAACTGAGAAGTGCTAAGTGCAGAACTTCCCCTCCTGGGGGAGCTGACAAGTGTCTCTTGTCTCTTGGGCATTGAAATTCTCAAATAAAATGCTGCATTCATACCAGCTTGTGACAATGAGAAATATTCCTGCTGGTCTTCAGAGTCTCAGCAAGCCCTGAAGCAGCGATTCTGATTCTATTCAATGCCACTGATAGTTTATTCTAAAATAAGCGATTTTCTTTTATCAAAGGAGGTGATAAGAAATACAATAAGCTGTGATAGAGCCACTGCTATAATAAGAAATCATGCTCCTGGAACTCTTCTTTAAACCAAAGTGTTATCAAAATCTTCTTTCCCCTAGACTAAACAAACAATTAACAAATCCTGAGAAATAAGTGACAGCTCTGCAAGCTCCCAGCATTCTCCTGGGAAAAGGAATTTATGTTTCCTGTAGCTCAGAGCACATTTAAAAATAATTCAGGGCAAGGAATGGAAAAGGATGGAAAGAAGTTTCAGGGGAAGTTATATTAGAACAACTCTTCTCTTGGCAGTGTAACCAGCACATCAACAGAAGGAGGAAGTTTCCCAGTTCTGCATGGTCAAGTGTATTGGGTGTAAACAAGAGTTTCTTCCTGTTATCTCTAATTTGTGTATTCTTTATTGAAAGGAAATGCTTTTGGGGGGAAATTTTGAGGGGAACACGTATGAACTGTAGATTGACTGTGAGATATAATGGCACAAGGATGCTGAAGATGACACTGGGGGTGTGGCAGACAGGACCAAGCAGTATTTAACTCCCAGAACAGTCAGGGGTATGATGTGGGAGATATTTGTTCTTCCCTAGGAGCCATTTGATAAGCTGAATCAATCTCTGATATAAAAATCCATTTTAATCTCTGTTGGTATTATTGCAGCTTTGTCTTACTGATGCAAATCTGTGGTTTTGAAAAAAAAGCATTAATCTAAGTTTTACCTAGCAGTAAGGCTGAACCACAGAAATCTATCAAGCTGTAAAATGCACCATTGCTACATGGGTGTGACCCAGTGAGCTGTGACACTGACTCATTCACATGGCACTTCGAATAATTCAAAAAATATGTGAAAGCTGCCTGTATGGCTTTAATTTAGTAAATTAAACAGTGGCAGTTTGCAGGCACACAAACATAGTTCTTGGAAGGTACTGTTAAATGTTCTCTTGATCCCCAACCTGTCCTCCTGGAGAATTCCTGGGTGTAATTTGGGAGTTACTGGGAGCCTCCCCCACAGGCAGATGAGGCCTGAGATTTACTGATTTCTGTGTGGACAATTCCACAGGATTTGGCCCTAGGGACAGAGAACTGCTCAGAGCATTTTGAATTTATTGGTACAGATGTAACCAAAGAGCAACTGGGGCTGTTTTGGGAACCTTGCATTGTCAAGTGTTTTGCTGGAAGAAGCTTCTTCTTCCTGTGATCAGGGCTGGTCAGGTAACTCACACACAGCCAGGTCCTGGAGAAAATCTTGGAGTCCAAAAAGGACCTGAGGGATTATTCAAAAGACGAGGTGATGAAAGCTGTGGTTTTACAGAAACATTGCTTTTACTGATGTTTAAATTGTGAGTCAGGTCGATGCACTTTTCACACCACGGATTAATTGGAATCAAATTATTTACCTACATCATGACCTAAAAACCCTCATGCTTCTGCATGGTTTTGATCGTTTTTAGATGCATGTTGAAATAGAACCTTTTATAAAGCAATTTATTTTTATTTTTAAATTTTTTTATTTATTACATTTTTAAAACTTATTTTTAATTTTTTTTTAAATTTTTTTTGGTCCTTTTCCATATGCTTTAAACATATCTTTAGCTATTGAGTGTCTGTTAAACCCCAATCTACTGTGGCAGAAATCCTCTCTACGTTCCCTGTGTTTCACAGTGGTGAGCCCTGCCCATTGTAATAAGGAAACAATTTTCCCTGGAAGATTCTGTAATAAAGTTCTCAGTCTACGTATTTCTTTTTATATCACACATTGCCAGAACTGCTCAGGAATTATTATTTTCTGTGAAATTTATTTTTTGTTTCAGAAATGCTTGAATTAATATATAAACCAGACATTTTCTTGGGAATATCCCACTTATGGGGGGAAAATAATTGATCAAAAAAAGGTATATTTGGACCAGAATTTGTGGACAGAAGAGAAAAAGGAGACCCTTCCCATGCAATCTGACACCTAAGGCATGTGATACAGGAAAATAACATGGCAAAGACACGAAGCAAGACAGTCACATGTAAATATCCTCATGCTAGTAGAAGAATATATTTTCCTAGTCGGGATTTAGTTTTGTTTCTGCTTTTTTTTTTTTTTGTGCAGGGGTAATTTTAGGACATCTCAGTTTCATCTGAGTGATAATAGGAAAGTTTATGTGTTTTCAAGAGCTTTCTCAAAAAGGCAAAGATGTTTGGGGTTTTTTGTTTTGTTTAGTTTTTTTTTAAAAGCTTTGATCATTACACAATCTGTTAAAGGCATCGTAGCTTAATGATCAATCTCTGCAGGAGCTGCAAAGTACTTTCAAAATTCAGATTTAGAATGGAAAATCGTTGCACCCTGTGCAAACTCACGCTTCCCACAGCCAAGAAAGCCGCCTTGCTATTGAAGGAAAAGCTAATTGCCACTTCTGAGGCACTTGTGAGGTGTCTGACATCTGTGAGGCTGTGCTCTTTCGTACCTATCCCCCCCGACATCATTAGCCCTAATGGGTGATTGAAAGAGGTGCAGGTGATGATCAGCTGCAGTAGCAGAGTGGAATATTGTCTTGGTTTGAAAAGACTTGTGTCTGCTTAAGGAAGGTAGAAACCTTCCTTGAAATAGAAAAAAAAAATTGTAAATCAGCCCCCACCTCAGAATTGTTATAGGCTTGAAATCAAGGGGCTCTCAGGCAAAGATATGGGAATAGGAATAACAGTTCTTTACTAAGGAAATTAAAATAATGATGCAATAGTACAAAAAGCAAACCAACAAAACCCAGCGCAGTGGCAGAGTGAGACCACAGCCTGACAGCCTGTTGGGCAGGGTGCTGGCAGCAGTCCCATTAAATGGTGGCTGCAGCCTCCTGCAGTGACAGATGTGGCTCTGTTGGAGCAGGGATCCTGTAGAAGGGAGGAGTTTTCCTCTGAAGCTCCAGTGCTGTAGCTGGGCCTGGTCTCTCCTCTGGGAATGCAGTGCAGAAAGGCTGCCTGTGGTGTTCCCAGTCTCAGATTGTATCCAGGTAGGAATGCTTGGCTCCTCCCCTGGGTGGAGCCTCTCCCAATGGGATGATGGAATTTGCTCAGCCATGCAGTGAGACTCCCTGGGCCATGAACAGAAGATTTCCCCTGGAGGGAGGATGGGCTGTGGAAGAGATAAAGAACTGCCCCAGCTGGTTTGAAGAGCTGGGAATAGAATACACACTTGGGGTTACATCCTGCATTGCAACCCAAGACAAATATTTAGGCTGAGACATTTGGGATGCACAGGCCTCAGGAAAGCTGCTTGGGCTGTGTGCCTTCACTTGGTGTGTGCTAGTCCAAAATATTGGGAGGATGCTGAAGAAATGGGACCCAATGGAAGTAGAAAATGACGTGATCTTGAGAGCTGTCAAAGGGGCTGTACCCATGACTAAAATAACTGGCAGCAGATGCTCATTCCTTGTACTCAGATAATCCCCTTCAGGTAAATCTTAATCATACACCGATATTCATATAAATTTATAACTTATATTCTCTATTTACGGTGGCACAGGTGACCTTGTGTGAAAATACTGGGAGCTGGCTGCATTAAGAAGCAAGATATAAAGACAAAATGCTTTTGTTAGGGCTGTTACAGGAATTATTTTGTGTTTGCTGGAGCTGACTGCCCTGTGGCAGGCTCTTTGTGTCTGCTGTGGTGAGGATTTGCTGTAAGGGTTTGGGAGGATGGAGTGAGAAGGAAGAGGAGCCTGATGCTCTGGTGTAGGAGATAATAACTAGGCTATAATCCAAAACTAACCTGACAACTGCTGTGTCAAAGCAAACAGGCTGAAAAAAAGAATTTGTGGGGTAAAGTGTGTGACCTTGTCCTTATCTGCGCCAAAGAAAACTGAGAGAACAACTCCTTTTATCAAGGGATTTGGTAAGTACTGCTTTGGGCTGTTTTCTAAAAGCTATTCTTACCTACAGGCAAAGAGTTTCCAAGGTACAACTCTGATTAAATCCTGCATTCAACAGCTTTTTTTAGCTGGCTGCAAAGGTGTGCCCATGCAAGTAATATCTTGTCCATTTTCCCAGTCTTGATCCAGAGTGCAAATATTGGGAGTGGAGCTGGGCTCTGAGAGAAAGTTGCCAAAGGTTCAAAGTCACTCAAGAGTTGCCTTCCATAAGATTTTGTGAGATTAAGACACCCAGATTATGTCACAGATCATCCCACTTTCATGAACAGTAGAATTTTAAATTAATTTAGTTAAACCAGTGGAAAACTCTCAGTTTGGTTTAAACGTGATTTATTGTGAGTTAAGTGCACTCACTAACAACTAAAATAATTTTTAGGCAAAACTAAAATCAGTGTTTTTGAAGCTGATTTATGATAAAATGTGGCTGCCAACTACAGCTGAAAATTTAGATATGTGTGATGTTTTCACATTTTTACTAAAAAAACAATCCAAAATATGCAATAATGATAAGAGATCTTGGATCTTAGAAGTGGTGAAAATTTTGTAATAGAGAGCTTTGCTTGAATAATTAGAGCTTTTCTTAGGTCAGAGCTTCTTCTAAAATTCCCATTGCCCATTTAACCTCTTTTTTCCTTTATTTTCCTCCACTCTTTTCTTTTTGATGATTTTTTTTTCTTTATCAAGGAGAATAGCAGGAAACCACTTTGTCCCCAGCTGAAGTACCTTCCAAAATGTACTTACTGGGCCATTAATGAAGATGTTTAGAAGCATCAATCCCCAGAACTCATCCCGTGGAGGACCCCATTAATGACTGGCCTCACAGAAATAAAATACTGTTTTTCTCCTTAGCTCACTAGATTTCAGATGCTTTCTTTTCTTTTAAAGAAGATGCTGCTATGACAAGAAAGCAGTTCAGGATTTTAAACCCATGTTGTAATGTTGTTTTAGGACTGCAGAAAGGCAGATTATTGTCTGAGTAATCTTAAACCTTAAGAGGACGTGCAAGAATGGATGGAAAAATGAGATTAAAAAGGGAGGATCCAAGAGCTTTTTTGGTTTGCCTCACAGGGTTGCTTTCTGCTCAATAAGTAAGAGAAGCAGTGAAGGAAATGAGCAGTCTTTAATAAACAGGATCCTGGAGCAGCCTCATAGCAAGGCACAGGATTTAGGGCTTCTTTTATGGAATATTTCTGTGCATCATTTCCTGCTGCACTCCTGCCACGGAGGGGGATGCTGTGCTGGTTTGGGCTGGGGCAGAGTTAATTTTCTTTGCAGTGCTGGTGCTGGGCTGTGTTTGGAGCTGTGCTGAGCACAGGGTTGATAACACAGAGATGTTTTTGTTGTTGCTGAGCGGGGCTTGCCCAGAGCCAAGGCCCTCTCTGGTTTTTGGGAACGGCTCTGGGGAGGGAGCTGGGGGTGCCTGGGAGGGTGGGAGGGGACACAGCCAGGACAGGTGACCCCAGCTGAGCAAAGGGAGATTCCAGACCATGGGATGTCACAGAAAGTGGGGGGAAGGAGGAGGAAAAGGGGACATTTGGAGTGGTGGAGTTTGTGTTTCCAAACCTCACCTGTGATGGGGCCCTGCTCCCCTGGAGAAGGCTGAACTCCTGCCTGCCCTTCAGGAGCAGGGAATTAATTCCATTTTTTCCTTTCTTTCTGTCTGTGTGGCTTTTGCTTTCCCTAATAAACTGTCCTTATCTCAACCCACAAGTTTTGTAGGTTTTTTCCTTCCCATTCTCCCCCCTGATCCTGCTGGAGGGGGAGTGAGGAGCAGCTGCCTGGGGTTTGGCTGCTGGCTGGGGTTAAACCACGACAGATTCAGGAAATCATTTAGGACATATCAAGCAAACAAGGCAAAGTTTGAGAAAAGAAACTACTGAAACTTGGGGGGAGATATTTCAAATTTAAGTGAGTGTTCTTCACTCACCTGTGTGCTCACAGGCTGATTAGACATTGCAGATTTGAAGGGTTTTACTTTTTTTTCCCTGCAGTTCCTTGATTTTCTAACCTTTCACCTTTTTTCCATGGCAATATCCATTTAAATGAATGTTGCTGGCTTCAGTAGAAGTCTCTATTCTGACAAGCAGTTCTACTTCATACATATTATCTGTTGTGTGTGCAGCTTTGTCTCAGGCTGTTTTTTTCAAAACCTACGGTCTTTTGATGATCATCACAATACAATAATTTCAATGGGTCTCAGGTTGAGCTGAATGCTCTATTTTGAGCTTAATGCAATTTTCAGTTGAGTAAATTGTTGCCAAACGTTCATTGTTGGGCTGACTTTTTCTTCAGCAGGTGTTTGAGTACTGAATGGATCACAATCTTTGTGGGAAAAATAACAGATTTTGTATTTATAGTCTGCATGGTTGGCTGAAAGAGAGAACAAGTGGCAGATAAAATGTATGCTGACAATTATGTAATATTTTTTTAAAAAATTTCCCTTCTAATGTATGCTCAAAATCACAGTGTTTTCACTGTGTAGGTCTTGAGTTTAAGTGTGCCAGATTTATGTTTTACAACTTGGTGTGTGTTATGCCCAAAGCACAGTGAGGAAGGCCAGGGCTTCTGCTACAGTACTGAAAGGTCAGCCAGGGCAAGGGGATTTCCCACTGAATATATTGTGATGCAAAGAATTCCAAATTGCTCCCACTCAAAGCTAACTTCTTCTACATGTGCCATCAAGGAATTGTGCCAAAATCTGGCTCTGCATGGGGCCTTGTGAAAAGGTGGTTTTTGAAATTTAATTTCAATTTCTAATGACATGGAATGTGTTAGAATCAAAAGCAAGAGCTGTGACACCATTCAGGGAATGCCTTTCCATTCTTATGTTTACTTTCTGCTGTTCAGGTGCACCAAAATCCATTATTACTCAGTGCCTCAGTGTTGTGATTGCTCTGCACTGGTGTCCCAACGCTAAAGTTTCTTGCTCCAGATGTCAGATAAGACAGAAATTTTATTTATTTAAAAATTCTGTTTAATTTGGAACTCCTGTGCTCTTGTCAGCCCCCAGTTGCTTTATATATGAAACTTCTATTGTAGTTTCTGTTGAGCACTCAGGTTTTTTTCTTTTTTAAAATTTTTTTTCCTTGGCAGTGCCGTGTATTGCTGGAAATCTTTCAAATGTAAATGCAGGTTTTGTGGAAGCTGTCTTGGTTCTGTGGGAGAGGAAGGCATTAAAATGTGTTCTGGATCATTTGCTCCTGCTCGTTAGGTAGGCAGGAGCAGTGGGACACTGAGCCAGGAGCTCAGGGATGGGGAATGAAACACAAAATGTTGCTTATATAGGTAATGACACTTAATGAGATGGTACCCAGAGCATTGCTGGATCTTACAACATCCATCAGAATGATGAAGGAGAACAATTTTCCCCTTTGCTAGTCTGTCACATATGACCCAAAACATACTCAGATACTTCTCCACACATTAAAAGCTATTTTTCATAATCATCTTGTCAGTGCTGAGCTGTTAGACATTCAAGAATTCACCTCATAATTGAAAGTCAAAATAATCATCTTCTATACATTTAACTGTACTTTCCAGACTGTGAAGAGTCTCAGTGAGCTCCTGTGTTCAGTGTAACTCTTGGAATGTGATGTCTGAAATATGAATTAAAATCAGCAAGAATGAATGAGCCTCAGTAGCTTCAAACAAAGATGTGACTGGGCAGGAGTGGCAGAATTGTGTCCTTGACTGTGCTTTTGGGAATTTTAGTCTACACCACCGACCTGGAGGAGTGGGACTGGTTGTAAACCCATGATAAACCATGAGGCCACCTCTTATTTTCAGTTTTTCTGGCGTTTTTATTTTCAGTTTCTTATTTTCAGTTTTTCTGGAAATTTTCTCACAGGACATATCCAAGAGGCTGGAAAAAAACCTGTTCTGGATGTAGTGAGACTGTCCTTGCACCTGCACAGGAAAAGTGAGTAAAGAAAACCTTCTGTGAGACTTCTGCCCTGCAGAGGAGCAGAACAAAACGTGCAAAGGAATCATATCTAGAATTTCCATTTCCTCAGGCAGCCTTTGTCATAGCACAGGGATTTTGGTCTCCAGGAGATCTCAGGATAAAGCAGCAGGTCACATCCTGCATGTGCCATTTGAGTGGATCTCCTGTGGGTCTGTGGTTGTGTTTCCTGAGCAGAGGCAGGCTCAGGGTGTGATTTGCTGCTGCAGACACAGGTGGGCAGAAGCCAGGAGTTCCTGAGGCTGTTTCCCTGTTGAGCCATTCATTGTCAGCATGGCTCTGTCCCCAGAGGCTCTGGGTCTGTGGCTGGGCAAGGAGATTTGCCCTTGGAGCTGGAGGAGCAGAGTACTAAATCATGTTTTGTACTTTGAAAACCTCTCTGAAAATCTTCCCCAGATGAGCTGGGTTGTGTGCTTTCTGAATTTTGGGATTTTGCTTTCCATTGAAACATACCCAGAACCTGCTTAGGGCTTTTCTGAAGTGCACTCTGACCTGATGAGTTCTTCAAGTTCTGAAATGTCTTGAATGAGGAAGGACGGATGTCAGCAAAGAAATCATCTCAAAACCTCAGGGGCTCTCATTCTTTCCTAAAACTAAGGGAAGGCTTGCCAATATGAGGCAAAAACAACAATAGGAAATATTATTTTCCTGCTCTTTGGGGATTTTAAATTTATATCTATTTGACCTTTATCCTTGCTATGGATTTCTGATGTCTCACTAATTGCACAAAAGAGGCAGAGTATTTTCCTTTGTAAGTTCATCCTGAGGAAGTTGATTAGGATTATTGAAAAGCAGTGCCTAATTTTCTCTCTCTTGCTATTTTACTGTTTGCTGTGAACTAAAGATGCTGCACCTAAGGACACTAAAATCAGACATGTCACTTGAACTTTGCACCCTGAAGTCTGGCTCAGCAGAATCTCTGGTTAATGTCCTTAAGATTCCAGCTATTTTCTCCATAGGCTTTTCCAAGTGGCTACCTGGAAATGCATGTGGTCTGTTTTAAAATACTTTTAGTTGAGAAATGAGATGTTCACTACATTAAAACTGCTTAAATGTGTGTATTGATTTCTAACCTGCGTGACATCAGTTGTCTGAGTGTACCAAGGTTAAAAAATGTAAAACCTTCTTCCTTTTTAATAATAATAAAAAAAGCATTACTTCTCAATGGCAAAAAAAGACATAAAGGAATCACCTTTCATCCCCAATATTTAGAAGTTAAGGCCTTTTAAGTAAGATGTGTGGTTATCAGAGGTGAAAATGGTTTTGACTTTTTTTGCATAAGACATTTAAGATATTCATTCCATGACAGATCCTCTATCCAGAGGAAACATCAAAGGCAGCAGGTCTCATTAGGAGAGCTCTCCTGGCTTTGACACGTGCCTCCAACATGCTGGGGAACTCTCAGAGCAGTGGGAAGGGATTTATCATCCTGACTCCCAGGAATGGCAGTGTGAACTCCTGCTTTGAAATCCCCCTGCCTGCTTAGGGAGATTTAATTGGGATGGAAACGTGGCTGCAGCAAATGTGGGGATAAAGCTTTTCCTCCAGCACCTTGTGATGCTCTCATGTGACAAGTTTCTTTTCTTTTTTTTTTGGTATCAAATATCTCTGATGCCACATATGTCAGATGCTGCTGGCAGGTGCCTCCATGCTAAGGGCAGAAGTGCTGGCACACTTGGCATTCCAGTGGATTGGAATTCCTGTGTGCAGAGGTGTGCTTAAAGAATTACAGCCATGTAAGTAAGTATAAAGTGAAATTTTATATGTGGCATATAAAGTATTTNTATATTATAAATTATAGTTTATTAAATATTATATGCAGTTATGATATATAAACCATTAATTATAGATCAATTATTTATATATTTATATATAACATATAAAGTATGTCAGCATACTATTCTGTCTTGCTTTGGGCAGGAAGAAGTGGAAATTGTGTTCATTTTAGGTAAATTAGTCCCCACACCCACATTGTCTTGAGGTCTGCGCTATGTTAAAGTCTGAGCACATCTTTCTTTTTTAATAACACACTTGCCAGGTAGGGGGATGAGTGGTGGTGTCTTCATTTTAAAGAAAGGAATAAAAGGCTTAAAGATTGGTTTTGGTTTTGCTTTGTTGGTTTTTGTGGTTTTGGTTTTGATTTTTTTTTTAAAGACACTCATTCAGAGCTGCTTTAGTGGGGCTCAGTGATGGATTGATTTCTCAAAATCCCTGATTTTAAGACTTACAAAGCTGGCAGTAGAGATTCTGAATAGGAAAACAGATTTTCCTCATGCTGTCCGTGTGCTCCAGAGCTCCAGAGCTTTGCTCTGACTCCTGCACTGGACTTGGAGGGAGAAGACAGAGGTCAGGCTGAGCTTTCAGAGCTCTAGCCTGGAGAAGCAGAGGCAAAGCAAGCAGGAATCACTGAGTAGCAGCAGAATGGAAGCTCCATAGCTAACCTTTTATTAACTAGCACTGTCAACCCCTGTCAATGTATTTTGGGTTTTTTTTTTCCCTAACTGTACTCAGCAGTGACTGGTGCCAGGTAGAGAAGTGATGAGCACAAAAAGAAACGCAGGAAGTTCTGTTTAAACATAAGAAGATCAGTAAATGAAGCCATATTTTCCTGTGAGGGTGGCCAGAGCCTGGCCTAGGTTGTTTGGAGAGGGTGTGGAGTCTTTGTCCTTGAAGAAATTCAAAGATCATTCGATGTGGTCCTGGGTTGTAGGTTGATCACCTGGACAAGGTGATCTCCAGAGGTCACTTCCAACCTCAGCCATCCTGAGATTCTGTCAATAAAGGTATGTACACCCTGTGCTGGAGGGTCTTTTTCATGGCACAAAAAATTGGGTGAGGTTTGATCCTGGCAAGGTAGCTCATTGTCTTTAGGGGTGCTAAGGTCACTATAAGAACCTACAGGTTTAACTGGGATTAAATGTGATAAATACACGGTATGAGAAAAACAGAAAGCTGCATGTTTTTATCTGTGCATAAATATCAAAACTGGTCTGTGTTAATGCTTCCTCAAATCCTACTAAATTACATCATTTTAAATTAATTAGTCCTCTTCCTTTGCAAATCCTGTTAAGGAGAGGGATAGGCCATGATAGTAATTGTCTGAAAGTAATAATTAAGAATTATCCATTCACCTTTTTCCATGTGGTGGTGGAGCACTGCAGCAGAGCAATTCCTGTGCTTTGGATATTCCACAAAACCAAAATTTATCCTGCTTGTGTCCATCAGAAATTTCTCAGAAATTTTCTTATTCAGCTAGTCTTAGATTTCTGGTTAAAGGCACCCAAAATTGTATCTGTGTTAAATCTATGCAAGCGTGTTAACAATTTGAGTTCTTTTGTGGGTGAAAGCTGCTGTACATATACAAAAGCATAATTGCTCTGAAAATTGGTTCTTTACCTGCTGGATGCAGACTTCCTGTGGGTTTTTCTATTTAAAACAGAAAACAACTTGCAAGTATCAGCGCTTTCCATGCATTTAACTTCTCTCACTTCCTGGGAGGATGGTGGGATTCACCTTCTGGAGTGAAAGAAATTCTCTCTAAAGAGAATATAAACATCTCCCTGTTTCCCAGGGTTGCTGCCAGGTCCCAGCTATAGCTACTGGAGACTGAAAATTCACCTTTAGTGCAAGAGAACTTCCTTGAGTGAGAGATTTTTGAGAAATTGGTATCAACTTTCTGTCAGCCCTTGCACCACATATTAGCAATAAATAATTCAAATGCATTTGGTAGAAGGCAATAACTGCTTGGGATGGATGTCATGGATGTGCCCCATGAAATCCCTAATACTTCCAGGCAGGAGGAGGATTCTGTGGCAGCAGAAAAATGCTTCCTGCAGCTGGATATTTTCAGGACGCCTTGCAAGAGAGAAAATTTTCCTAGAAAAGTGGGGATGTGAGTCCCACACAGCTTTAGTGGCTTTCCAAGTGGTTGATGTGAGCTGAGGTTTTGGTATTGCAACATTCTCTGGGTTTAATGCTGCTCCAGGCTGCCACATGTGGGAAATGCACCCAGAGTTTCATCCTTGGCACTGTGACATCAAGAGCTCCGATCATGCCCTGGATGTCATTAGGGAAGTATTAAAACATAACTTTATCTGTAAAATTTGCAGCTTAGCACATCTCTTGAAAGGTTCTGAAGTCTGGACAGCAAAACCAATTAAAATTTCAGGAAAATGCTACAGGTGTGTTTTTTTTCCATGGCGAATTTTAGTTTCAAATAGGCAAGCACTACGTGCTTATGTACTGTCAAAAGAGAAGAGGTTTTCTAGATTAGTATCTAGATATTAAGAAAAAATTCCGTCTGCCTCAGCTTTTCTGGGATATTCTTATAACCTACCAGTTATTAAATATGGCCAGACTGTCTTCTGTTCTGAGGGAGATGTAGCTTAATTCCTTTGTATTGCAGTGTCCTGAGGTGACTTTATGTATCCCCAATTGTCAGTTCTGTTTATGCTTAATATTAGCAAATATTTGGCATGTTTTCTCCCAAATTAGCCCTAAACCAGGATGTGCAACTGCTACCAGGACTCCAAAGCAGCCATGCAAAGGTCCTTTGACAGGTAAGCTAAAGAAGTGAGATATTTCTTATAATTTTGATAAATTCTTCTTGTTTTCTTCTCTACCCAGTTGCTCATGTGTGGTGTAAATCAGTAATTTCTATAATTTGTCTGTGTCTCATCGTGTTGCAGCTGCATCAGTTTGACCACAGGCAGTGCTGCAGGAAATACTGAAGAGAAGGCAAATATGAACACTAGGAGAAAATTGTATTATCAAAGACACAGATATGTAGGAAAACCCCTGCGTGTGCTCCTCATTTTGTGCTTAGGGTGAGGAAAAACTGCATATCCAACAATCATAGCATGACTTGTGCATTTTTTGAGGAAGGGTTGTGCCCCTGAGTATGTTTTCCACATGGATTTATCACTCATCTGGGAGATAAGAAGTGAGGGATTGCATCTTTCCCGTAACAGGAAAGAAAAACCAAGCAAACTAGAAGCTCTTTTGGGCAAACTGTGCACAAGGAAGTTTGGAAAGTGTGGAATTGCTACAATTCACTGTCTTTTTAAAGGGATTTTAGATTTTGTGTGATAAACATTGCATCCATTGTTTAAACTGGCAGTAAAAATGTCCTGGTTTTGCTGTGACGCTGTGTACTGTGAGTGCTCCTAATCATCTCTTCAGGTGGAGTTTCAACTTGATCAGATTCAGTTGTTAAAATGAGAAATCAAACAGAATTTTGAAGGCCAGAATCACATTGGTTTGTTTTTTGTTTTTTTTAAATTCTTGTCCACATGGAATGTTCAGATCCTATAGTAATGGCTGGTGGAGCAGCAGATGTTTAAACTTCAGCACACTTAGCTAAAACTGGATTTTGTTAAAAATATTCTTCCTCTAAAACTGTGCATTCCATGATGGAATAGAACAGGAACTGGAGAAAAAGCTACTAAGTCAAGGCAGGCCATCATTCCATGGAGGCAGAATTGTTTGCTGCACTGAAGTTTCCAGTTCTAATTTCAGCTAATTTTCAATTTCCCGTGCAATGAAGTTTCGGCTGCACCCCTTGGGAGATTATTTCACAGTACAATAACTCTGCTGCGATGTTTTCTTGATATCTGGCCTAAATCTTCCTTCTTAATTTCATCCCATTTTTTGCTGTTATAGCCCTAGGTATCACACTAAACAATCCCCTTTTTCCTAAGTGCTTAGCTCATCAAATATTTCTGGACAACTACATTCCCTCGTAGTTCAGTTGTTGCTTGGGTAGTATCTACTCTGAAGATTTATGTTTCAGCTTTCTGTGGTTGGTTTTTCACTTTTTCTTCTTTCCTTTTCCTTTTTTGAATTTCTTTTCCTGGCACCTTTGTTTGTGAACAGCCCATCTCTGAGAGCTACAGAGCATCAGCTGCCCATAGGTTCACCAGCTCTATTTTTCTTGCCCTGCCACATCCCCATTTGGGCTCCCCTTTCTCAGAATAACTTCTTTCAAAATTTTTCTTTATTATTTCAATTCTGAATTTTTTTCTTATTAGAAATCCAGGGAAAAAGCCCCACAAATAAATGAACAAGTGTTTGTTGAATTTCATACTTTTGAGTTTTTTCTGATGACTTGCTATAACATGGATGAATAAATTGGCATTTGCCATTTTTCTTTAGTGCTGCTGAAATACTGTTTAGGATTCTCACCTCAGCTGAGACAGTAAATAAACCAGTCCTGTGCTGTGCCACTAGGTTGGTAAAATAAGGACTACGTGGTGGTGAAAACTGCCCTGAAAATATCAGTGAGACTGATGGTTTTTAATCTTTTCAAATAACTCCCCTGTAGAAAACTGTGCCTTTTGGAAGAACAGACAATAGAGTCTGTGAATATAATTAATAGAAGTCTCACATCCCTTGTGATTTCACATAAAATGATTCTTTAGGAATTTTTTTTGGTGAGTCTAACAGTATTTCTTCACTTGCTAGAGGCACTTCATGATGTAAGAGTCTCAGCTTTCATTTTTAAAAGAATTTGTCTTTCAGGCTTAATTGACTGCAGAGGAAAGTTGAAAATATGACCCTGGACTTTCCAGAGATGCAGATAAGAGGAACTGAAGCCTTTTTTCTCTCTTAATTTACTGCTGCTTAAGCAAGTTTCAAATCATTTAGATTGACCTAAATTCTTCTATCTGACTTCACAATTACTGAGTATTCAGGTTCTCGTCTAGCTTGGCTCAGAAATAAATAAGTGGCTCCATGTCCTTGTATGCTGTTATCCTATTCAGTCAGAAATAAGGACCACTTTTTTTTTTTTTTGCTGAAAGTAAAAGTAATCAAACAGGAAAATCTGTTTTCCCTTAACACAACTTCCTGCCTTATTTACCAGGATGCATTCCCACTCCTTACTAAAACCCATCAGGCTCCTTCTTTGTACTTTCCTGTTATTTCTCAGCACAGTTCCTTCGGTCAGAGGGAGATAAGGAAGCATTTAAAATGGTCACCACCATGGGATGACTGCAGGATGGTTTTAGGCAGGTTTGTGTCTCAGTGTACCCTACATCTGATCCACTCTGTCCTTTCTGTCCCATGAAAGAGTCTCACACATTTTCATCTGTTGACTCAGTTTCTTTTCTCTGTTTTACCTCTGGGATGAATCCTCTCCTTTGCCATGGCAATTTATTTCCTGGCATTCAGACTAGATTAATAACTAAACAGTTTAGTAGGCTAGAAGAGTATATCTTTTCATCTTTATGTAACACATTTGAATACACACTCTCTTTTCTACAAGATATTTTATCCTGAGTGTTAAAAACAAAAAGAAGATTAAAAAAAAGATTAAACTGAAATGAAATGTTTTGCACGTCACAAAATTACAGCATCTAATGTTCCTACAATGTAGACTTTGGCACACACAAAGAAACTTTCTTTACACACAAATTGTAGCTTGTGTTTTTTTTGCAGCACTAACTGGCTGATGTCGTTGCTGAATTAGGAAAAAGCCATGCTGTGCTTCTAGAGAAAAGTTTTTGAAGACCATCTGCAGCAGCTTGTATGGTGTATTGCAATTTTCTCAGCTCCCTGATGGACTTTCTGCAGCTTTTAAAGGACAACAAGGTAGGGGAAATTCTCAAAGGCTGTGGTTCCCAGATGACTGAATTCCCAGAGCAGGAACCACACTTTGGGCTGTCCCCTGCCACCTGAGGAGCCACCAGGAAAAAAGACCTGGCATAGTCATGATCCAGTTCCAAAAGCACAGGAAGCCACACATCAAAACTGTTGATTTTTCTATCAGTAACATTTTTACGGCATCAATCTTTTCTTTTAGCAGATGTGCTCATCTTTCCTCAGTTGCATTATTTGTTGTCTATTGAAACATTTTGTTGCCTTGCCATATCCCCATTTGAGTTTCTTTTTCTCAGGCTTGCTGCTCTCCAAATCTTTACTATTGCAGTTCTGTATTTTTTTTCTTATTAGGAAATTCAGGAAATACACACAATTAAATGGGGAAGTGTTTGTTCAATCTCATACATTTTGGTTTTTCTGCTGTAACACAGATGAATAAATTAACATTATCCATTTAACTGTTCTTCAGTACTGCTAAAATACTGCTTAGGATGCTCACTTCAGTTGAGATAGCATTTGATGGCTGAGCAGAATTAAAGCTTTGTGCACCTATTAATTATAGTGGTCAGATATGTGGTTTCAAACTGGACAGGTCTGGATAGATTTAATATTGAAGAATCTGATATTNATAGATAGATTTTTTTCTCCATCTCTGTGGAGAAGCATATGCTAATAGAATGGTAACAGTATGAAATTATGGTCATAAATATTTATATAAAAAAAAAGGCTTTCAGAGAGTTTTTTGAAACAGATGGGAAGACACCACTAAAGAAAACAAATATATCAGTAGAGAAGCCCCAGATTATTAAGTAACAATAAACTCCTAAAGGTACTGGAAGAACAACCATTGTCAATAGCAAAGTTGATGAATAGGGGGAAAAAAAATAGGGAATGGCTTTGGAAATGACCCAAAAGCGTAGGCCTAAATCTTGGAAAATAAACATTTAATAGAAGATGAGCTTGTTCCACGAAACAGTATTTGAAAATTAATAGTGAATTGAGATAAAAATTGAAATTTGAAGAATTTGTTAATAATACATGTGTCAAAGGATCCCAGTGCCATGAAGAATTCTAGATTTGGGTCTCCATTGCTCCTCAGGTATATCTGGTGACAATCACTTGCATGTAAGTACACTTCTGCTTTTACAAGACAATGACTTTTACTGTTATGAGACAAAGTTGGAAACATTCCAAATTTATACTTTTTTTTNAATTTTTTTTTTTTTTTTTTTTTTTTTTTTTTTTTTTTTTTCTCTTTTGTACAGTGACCACAGGATCTGCTCACCCCTGGAACAGGTGCTGTTCATATCCAACACCACTGCCTGGTGCATCCCTGCAGGGGCATTTTTGGCATGTGCGCTTCAAACAGGCCAATCTGTTCTAGGGCTTTGAGATTTGCATCAAAACTCCACACAAACACTTCTTTTTCCCATTATTGTAAAGTCACTTCAGTTACTGAGGTGGCCAAAACCACCTTTGTGTGGCTGGATAAAACAGCTGTGTGGGCTGTAATTTGTGTTGGCACCTGCAGAACATCACACAGGGGTAGAAACAAAACAGATCTGGTTCAAACGTGGATGGTTATGTGATTCTGGAAAAGCAGCTACTTGCACAGATGGGTAAAGAAGGAACAGCACAAAATAAAGAGATTAAACTGCAAATAGTGAGGGGTTTATGTATGAAATCCTAATGAATATTCATATAATAACTAAAGTGACTGCTGACACTGAGTGCTAATTCTTCAGCAAATAACAATTAGCAGAGAGGTTGTAAAATGGATGCTAATTTGCACACAGAATCAAGAGCTAAGAAATATCCTGGCTAAAGAAAGGCTTCTATATCTGCAGAGAAATCCTGCACTGTGGATCAGATTGCAAAAGGAGGAATCACATCCCAGTTTCTAAACAGGTCATTGGGTGCAAATGTGAAGAGCCCTGCTAAGTATCACTTATGAAATTATCTAAGTATTGTTTGTGATCTGAATACTTGTGCAGAAACCATCAGTAAGAACACACGGCTGCAGGATTCAACTCATTCTCTGATTCCAGCTGTAATGGAAGTAGCGTTAGAGAAACAGGAATTCAACTTTCTTGCTTACCTCAGAGGTGTTTGGGAATGACAAATGTGGTATTTTGGTACTAAATCTGGTGCACAAGTGACAGTTGTTAATGTGCAGGGCATGGCTTGTGCTGGTGCTTTTGGGGGGCTGAGTATTTCTGGTGGTTTTATCCAGGCTACCCACCAAAGCCACTCAATCAAACCCCTCTTCCCCTGGGCAAACATAACCATCAACTAAAATCCAACAGATACTGCAGAATTTGAAGAGTTCAACCCTTTAAAAAAGAAAAAAAATCAAAAGACCTATGCAGATCAGCTCCAAAATGCTTCTGAGGAGTTATACTGAGGACAGTAATTATTGTTTACTGAAGGAGCTGATATGGAAAATGAAGATAAACCCAATGCAATGTATTCCATGATGAGGATGCACTTTAAAGCTGGCATTTGTAGATGGAGCATGTCCTTTGGAACAGGTCTAAATCTGAAAGAGATTGACCCCAAAGGGCACTTGGCATGTCCTGTGTGACGCTGTTACCAAAAAAAAGGAGACAAGGAGTGTAAGAAAGACAGAAAATGTCAAGGGCTGTGCTTCCCTCTGAATAGCATCAGTTCAGTGGCTGATCTCAGCCATCATGCTTAACAGCCACTGTGGGGTGAGGTCTCGTCCCCATGAATTTATCCAATCCCCCTGGGAGCCCACCTCAGTGCCAAGAGTGCAACCACAAGGGCTCTTCCATGGATTTCCACTGCTTACAGTCAGGTAGCAGTCCAGTGTGCTCAGCAGGGTCTGGAACTGCTATCTCAAGCGCTTCAGCATGTTTGGTTTTAAGTACTTGCTTTATTTTCCCCTGGCGTTTTATATTATTTTATG
>VWYI01046044.1:9303-21897 GCA_013399455.1 Anthoscopus minutus
GAGATTTCCAATGTCCGAAGCGGTCTCTCGGGAGCCTGAAGGAGCTCCTCCGGCAGGTCCGAGCCCCAGGAAAATCCGAGCCAGGAAAAGAAAGGACACAAAAATTCTCCTGCTGTGAGGATGAGACCAAGGCCAGAAGTCCAACAGGTTCCCATCTGTGTTGCCCGAGCTGCTGCGTGGACTCCTTCATTTCCCTTCGTGGAGACAAAGGGGCCAGCCACCATTGTTCTCCCGGCAGCACGGCCGGGGGGTGGGTGGGGATAAGAGTTTGAAAGTTCAATATCTAACATTTATTCAGTCTTTTTTTCTTCTGTGTCTTTCAGGCACCTCCTTATCCTTTTATTTTTTTCACGTTAATAAACTTTTTTTTTCACGTTCACCCACTGGTTTTCATTTCTCTCATTGGCAAATAGGATTAGTGAAGCCCTTGTCTTTAAAGAAAACACTCATTCCAGAGCATTTTTTTCCTAAAATTTGTCTCCAAACTGAGACGAAAAGGAAGACTTTTATATGAAACAACCTGGATTTTTTCTCTTAGGCTTATGAGTTGTTTTACAAGCTCTTCCAAGCATTGTTTTCTTATTGTCCTTTTTTTTTCCTTTCTTTAATCAAAAGTGTATTAAAAAGTGAAGTTCCAATATTTAATGAATAAATTCATTGCCTTGGATGCCCCAGGTTGCTCGGGATATGTGCTTTCTTATGTCCAAGTTAAGATGCAATTTTTCACAACCAGTTCCTTATAATGAAGATGATGAGGGGAATAATTAATACTTGGAAAGGATCATATAATTTCAGCTTTGCTACTGCGTTCATACTCTCACTGCTCTGATTTCATTCTATAGGAGCTAAAAGAACTCAGCCCATATCAGCCACAATCTCCTGCTTTGAAAGTATTTGTGCTTTGAAAGGTATTGCTCCCACTCACAGCACGCAAATGGTTAAAGACTTAGTAGTGCAGTTACAAATAAATTTCTCTCCACCTTGCCTTTTCCTCCCTGCACTATTTTGGGCTTTAAAACTATATAAAAATGAATGTTGAACAAACCCAGAAATTCTGTTCCTATTCAGAAAAAATAATACTTTGCCACAGAGCTACTGTATTCTAAAATCTTATCCTATAAATCTTGTTCCCAGAGTTACTTTAGGCCTAGGACAATGCAGCATAGAATCTGCTGCATGTTCAGGACATGGTCATTTAGTAATTTTTCACTTTTGATATCCATGTAGGTTCTTCTAAGATATGCTGAGAAATTGCTGGGTGTCTGTTAGGTCTTCAGTGTTACTGTATAAATCTGTATGTCAAGTATTAATATTTTTTCTTCAAAAATATTACATTCAGTATGTTGAATATCCATGAGTGTACTGAATTTGAATGACAAAGACAGCAGTAGCAGAACTCATAAAAAACTTCAAGTTGTCAGATTTGTTGTTAAAACAAGAGTTTTGTTTTTTCAACATTTTACACATAGAATGTGACACAAGACTCTGTTTTCAGCAAAATTGTTCCTTATATATTATGATAAGCTGTAATGAGAGAAACACACTCATAATTTGAAAGTGAAATTACAATACATATTTAGGATTATAGAATCATTTATGCTGGAAAAAGTCTCTATGATTGTCAAGTCTGACAATTAACCCAACAGCAAAGAACTGTCCATTAAACTATGTCACCACATGCTCGTGGCTTTTTGATACTTCAAAGGATTTTGACTCAACCACTTCCCTGGACGTTTTCAGTTAGATTTTTCCTAATGTCTGTCCTAAAATTCCCTTGGAGCAACATGATTCCATTTCCTTGCCTCCTGTCCTTTGTTACCTGAGAGAAGAGACCAACTTCCATCGCCCCCAGCCTCCTTGTCTCCAGGCTAAACAACCCCATCTCCCTAAGCTGTTTCTTATAAGGCTTGTACTCTACACCTTTCACCAGCTCATTGCTTTTCTTTGACGGCAATAAAGCAATGGTTCATTGGTGAGAGCTGATTAGCAGCAGCAGCCATGAGCAAACTGATACTTGAACCTGAAAGAAAGTATGCCCATTTGAAATCATTAAACTATTTGGTTATTTGTGTATTGCACCTGATGCGAAGGTAAACACATAATAATGAGTTTTGTCCATAATGTGCTCAGTAGTTCAGTGGATGTACATCATGTTTGAACCACCCTATTAAAGAGTATTTAAAGTAAAGAGTATTAAATTAAAGAGTATTGAAAGAAAAACCTGTCAAAAGAAGAAAAGAGACAAGTGCCTCAATTTCACAGAGGAAAGCAACTGAAGTATAAATTGTTCTATACCATAGTTAGCTTCTAAAAGGCACAGTAATCAGTGAACGAATGAAACGGTTTGCCTTGGGAAATTATGGCTTTCAGTTTCTTTCACTTTAAAGTTTATTTCCTCAGATGTTACATGGCATGCTTGTTTGCCATGTCAGAGTGTTAATCACAGTGTGAAACACTATGATTTTCTGCAAGGATAAATGAGCCGAGAAACATTCTGAGTTCAGATCAAGTTGAATGCCATGGTGGTGATCCAGTCTAATTTTACATTTAAATCAATGTTTAACTGGGTCTCATGGGGCAGCAATTTCATTTGAAATGCAAAACTTTGCTCAAACTATGACAGTTGTTTTATAAAGTCATAGGACTGGTAGATATTAAGAACATACTTATGAAGTCACAAATCAGAGCTACGTGAATGGTTTGGTGAAGTGTAAAATGACCTGTATTGCTTTGAGGATTTTCCTCCTCATGAAAAGGCAAGCACACTCACTTTTAGAATTTTTGAATGCAGCGTGATTTTAAGAAGCTTTTGTGCTGCTATGTCTGTGAAGCTTTAAAATAGAAACATAGAGATATACCAGAAAATAACCTTTACATGACCTTAGTTGCTCCCTAATAGGTGATTTACTCTGTGATGACAATGCACCGCTTCCCTGCCTCTTTTTCAGCCTCTTTACAGGTGTGCATGTTCTGGGGACTTCTCTTCCCCTAAACCTTTGAAAATAAGTCTTGTGTATTCTTTTTTTTTTTCCTTACTGGTTGCATGACATCAGATTTGAAAGGAAGCGGCTGTTATTTAGCATACATTCTGTAAGCATTCTACAAAATGTAAAAATGATTGTCACCTGAATGTCTTAGACTAAAAAGCTACATCTTTGCTGTCTTAGAGAGGCCAGCCTTGTAAGCATGTAATATCTTGTTTTATCTGCATCCATGATCCTGGGGTGTTAGTAGCTTGGCAACATTCCTCCTTGTTTTGTAAGAACAGGGTGAGCTTAAGCTGCTCATAAATTCTTTCTGAGAAACACGTCTTCAGGGTTCACTTGGAAAGGCTCCTGTGAGTTGTTTATCTGTTGCTCTAAAAGGAAAAAATGTATTGCGGTTATCTACAGTAACCAGACAGAAAAGCAAAGAAAGTTGGCATTAACTGATTAGTGTAACTTGTATGTGAAATTGTTTTGATCAGTCTTGATCAGGATTAAATCTCTGACTAAGTAATAACAAAAGACCTAAGAAGGAAAAGCAAGCAAACTGAGACTCAATTCGTCACGAAAATGTGGTAATGCAGTGTCCAAAATATTTTCCATTTTATGAGTTATTAGAGCTCAGTTGTAGAATGATAATTGATAAATATGCAGGAAGTTAATGGGTCACTGAGAAAGTTAAATGGAAGCATAAAATGGAAGCTGAAATGTATGCTATAAGCCTGAATGTGAGTGTTCATTTTGACTTTTGAATTCAATCAAGAGCATTCGATAACTGAACTGAATTTTTCCTTCACAGGACTAAGATATAGAATTTTTTAAAATACTGCATTTTTGTTAAGTACTTACCCTGCTCTAACAAAGAAAGGCCATCAGTATCTGAGTGTTGTACTGGATGTTGATATTTTTAATTGTTTACAATACTGAAACATTGCAAATTAATATGAGCAGGTAAATCTGTTGAAGCCAAAACTCACTGATACAGGAGACATTTAGAAACTTGTCTGCAAATTGGAATCTTATTATGTCAATACTTGTCACATTTTAAGTGTGTGGTGATTGAAGAGTGTAAACTAATATTACTGTAGGAATATAATGATAATTCTCTAGTAATTATTCATTGCACTTCCAGGCATTTCATATACCAAATTTAACAGTTTCTCAGGACATGAATACTTATTGCATTTTCTCTTTGCTATAAAAATTCTGGAATTAGAGTGAGTCTTAAGATTGTTCATATAACTAGTTTTTGTTTTAATTTTTAGACTCTGTGTATTTTGGCTCTAATTTGGTGACACCCTAAACAGTGAGAGATCCCATTCTCAATGTATATTTTGTTTAATAAAAAGCTTGATGTATCAACAGACTCGTCTTCATCCTTGGAAAATTTCCAGCTGAATTTAGATAATTTTAAAAGATTTTAAAGCTTTGTTTTTCTGGATGTTATGTTACTGCCCTGTTCATGTTACAAACTGTGGGAATGCTTTGCAGTAGTTTTAAATGTGGTACGTGTTAGGAATTGCAGGCAAGCAGCTGCAAGTATTTTATATACTTGCTGAATTTAATGTACTCTGATATTTTCTTTTTTATCTAGTCTGTCTGCTTCCCATCCTCCCTAGCTCTTAAACTTGCTTCTCAATATTCAACTTTCAGAGGCTTCAAAGATTTACCTGAGACAACAAAATCACTGTGAGAGACTCACCACAGTATCCTGTGATTTCTGACCATTTATCTTCTGGTCGGGTACCTTCTTACCCTGTATATCTGATAAACAAGTGTAGGGCTGTCCAAACTCCCCATATTCTTTGGCCGTTTCTCTTACCCAGTATAGTTGTATTGGGACATAACTACTAATCTTCATTAGAACTCTGATTCATAATGCAATTAATTGTGTCAGAGAGTGAAATACAGCCCTTAAGCAGGCCTGCCTCTAAAACATGTCCCTGCATGTGCTGAAGAAGGCAGATACAGAGGGATTTGGTGTTTAACGCCCTTGTTTTCCATTGTTTGTTTTGGGAAGATTGAAATTTTGTTAGCAAGGAAAGTATGAAAACCAAATCATAATATGTTGTTCTTGCTATTATAATTAAATAATTAGCTACAATAACATGATACTTTTTTTTTCCTTGTGATTATCCTTAGTCTCATACTTTCTGAGCAATCAGAATTGAAGAAATGTATTTTTAATTCAATACTCAATTTAATTGAATGGCAAAATTATCTTTGTGAGATCCATGACTGGATTTCTTATTTCAAACACAACAGAACTTGAAAGTATAACCCACCCACATAATATAGTTTCCATATTATATATTTTATATATATATGCTCCAGTACTTTTTCTTAACTTGATCTGCAGACCACTCCTGACCCATCACACAGAGGTGATTTCTCCTATTATTTGGGAGATTTTGTGCATAACACTTAAATAATCACTTAAAAAACAATAATGGAGTTTCAAGAAATATTTCTCTAAGATGATTGCAAAAGGATGTTTAATCCTAAAAGAAATTAGTGGAATTAGAAGTGGTACTGTATTTTAAACAAACTGCATTGAATAGAATTTTTAGTCTTTCACTTGTTATAGTTCTCTAGAACTGAATTTTTTATATCACTGATTTTCCTTCTTTTTTATTAATGTCAAATGCTTATTTCACAAATAGAAATAAATATTTGCTTGTATTCTAAATGCAAAATTGTGTTGTGCTTGGGGCAAATTTCCTCAAGTGATTTTTCTCCCTACTCTTACAGCTTTTATAGTTATTTACTTTTTTGTCCTTGTTTGACAAAGTGAGCTTAAATATGCATGACCAATATTTGATTAGCATATGGTTTGTTGTGGTGGGCGGTGGTCTTCTTGGGATGCCATGACCTTCCTAGAGAAGCATCCCTAATGGATGCACTCTTGGGGCACAGCCATAACCCTGTTGCGACAAGCTGGGTCTGGCAGGTCAGCTCCTGGGCGACAAAGAGGCAAAAGACAGAGCCTTGTATGGCATTCCACAGAGACAGCCTTTATTATAAAGAGTTATTCTGTGAAGGGTGCCAGGGAAAAGAGCTCCAAGGAAAATCTGAGTGGAGGGGCTTATATAAGAGGATCAGGTGTAGTTAGCAGAGGGGTTCAGGGACTGAGCAAAGGGGGAGGATAAACTGGATACATAGAATCTACATATAGTGCACAAAGTAAACATGCGTTGCAAGGCACTCTGGGGTGGGGGGCAGCTCTTTTTGTAACCATGAGCTGAGGAGTGATGCCTGCCTGAGAGCTCTGATCGGGGGAGTGCTTGGAGCTTTTTGGCCTTTAGGCCTCATCTTCTCCATTGGAGGGTGGATGTCTCTAGGTTGGAGGGACTGTTGCCCTCAAAATGGTTAACTGAAAGTGTGCTGCAGGTGAACAGATATGCTCTCCAAATAGATTAAGGCAAGGATCTGCAGAGCAGAATATGGGAATAGCAGCTCAAAATTGTATTAACATTCAACTGAAGTTGGATACTTAATTCCCACAGAAATCCCATCTAAGTGCAGTTCAATTTTATGTTGTAGATAGTGGGTGTAGAAATACGGAATGCCCTTAAAATATTGCCTATCCTGCTGACCGGAATCATGTCAATATTTTTGCCAGCTGTGTCCTCTTTTCTCTAATCTTTCTGGTTTGTTATTATAAGTGGTTTGCTATCCACCACAATAACGTGAGTGCAGGAACACCTGGAAACTGAATTTTATAAATCTTTCTCCAGACTGAGGGAAACACGAGGGAAAGCAGCCAACTTAAATATAAACTGTGGTGGCAGACAAGAATTCATTACCACAGTGCACTCTGAATGACCAAAGAAAGATTCAGGCTTTGCTTGGAAAAGCCATTAGAGATGTTGAGTTTCCATGAAAGGAAGGAAGATTGGCTGTTTGAACTTGTTTTCATAGCAGAGAAAACAAGTGAAGTTAGTTGTACTCTGCTAAGCAAGTCAGCTGAGGTGGCTTCTGCATAAAAATCAAAGAAGGATTAGCTTGTAATGGATAAAATTAATGTGTATCAGCTGTCCCTTGGTCTCAAGAAAATATTGGCCAAACTCTTACCTGTAATAAAATATGCCTGTTTTCTAGTTTATGCCACAAATCTAGCATGTACTAATTTGAAAGTAAACCAGCGGGAGATTCCAAGTAATTTACAATTTAATAGGCAAATTAAAATGAAGTAATAGTACAGAAGCACTGGCTTAAACTGACAGTCAGAATACAACCTGACACTCTGTTGGTCAGGGTGTTGGTAGCAATCCAGTAAAATGGTGGCTGCAGTCCTGTTAAAATGATGGATGTGATTCTGTTGAAGTGGTGATCCTGTAGAAAGACTTCCAGTCTTTCTCTGGAAGTCCAGTATTGACTATGTCACGCTTGCCCTCTGGGACTCCAGTAGGGCTGCTGTTCTTGTGGTGTTCCAGATATCAGATTATATCCAGGTAGGAATGCTTGGCTCCTCCCCCTGGACAGAACATCTCACAGTGTGATGATGTAATTTTATCAGTCCTGCAGTGAGACCTGATGGCCCATTAGCAGACGATAGCCCTTCCAAGGGAGTTATGAGGGATGAGTCATGGAGAAGACAAAGAATATTGCCTCTCCTTTCTTAACACTTCAAGGTGGTAATAGAATGGATATTTTTGGTTATGTCTTGTAGCTGGAAAAGGTAAATGTGAGAGAACTTCTTGGTTTAAAAACGTTCTGAGATTTTACTTCTGTGTGATGAAGGCTTTTAAGTTACTATATTATTCTGGGATAACTTGCAAAAAAAGAAATTTTCAGTTTTGGAAATAGGTGAATGGTTTGAGCTAAGATAAGTAGTGTTCTCAGCTGTGGACTTGCTATCTAAAGGCGGTCTGATTTAAAGATTCATGAACTTTGGGCTTTGAAATCTACACTTGGTGATATGTAAATGGATGACCACACTGTGGTGTGCAGCAGAGCTTGCTCACCTGCATACCTGAATGTTGTAGCTTGAATATTGGCTAGTAAAGTCCAAGGTAAAAAAGCAACAGGGGCGCTTGCATAATATCCACAGATATTTAATTCAGCCACACAGCAGAATGTTCAGAGTCCCCAGGCACCCACATGTCCCAGGTCCATCTTCCTCCTCCTGCCCAGGCCAGGGGTTATCCTCATCTCCCTGCAGCACCCAGACCAGGGCCAATCAGGGAATAGGGGGGGAGTGGCCCAGGGACACAGGAGCAGGGGAAGGAGCCAATGGAATCCCAACAGCCTTTTGGGGGAAAACCTCTCAGTTCTCCCAACTCAGGAGATGCCTCCCAAAGTTTTCACACCTGAAGTTTGAAAAATCTTGAGGTCCTGCAAAGTCCTGTTTGGTTTATTATGAATAAAACAGTAAGTCTCTCAATCATGAGGAACACTTTCTAGTAACAGTTTTGGAGCATTGCCAGTCCTTGCTGTTTTGTCACAGCAAAATCATCACAGAGTGATGATAGTTCCATGTATACCTGAGGCTCTGGTTCCTGAGAACAAGTATGAAATAGAAAAATCTTTCACTGAGGATATAAGGAAAGAAGAATAAAAGTTTGTTTACTTCTAGCTATAGAGAAAAATTTGAAATTTGGCCTTAGAATATCCTAAAGAGTCAAAACAAAGCTGGTAAGTCTAATTACTTCTTCCTCACCCCTACTTTAAAGTTCATGATATTCAGGCCAGCTTTAAGATATTTAGCCTACTAATTTATGACAATCTGGGAAATGTCTAAAACTAACTAAGTCTATAGCTAGTGCAGATAATTGTTTTTTGCTGAGCTTTGTTTTTCAGTAATTCTTCAGAGGTGGCTTTTGCATAAACTTTATTTGTTCTTACAGAAACATAATTTTCTGGTTGATGTTCCTTGAAACCTCTCCACCCTTTTCCTACTGTCAAAGAGTTAAGAATGATTATGATCAATCATGGACTTATATATTCCCTTTTCCTCTTCTTTGTTTCTCTAAACAAACATATTTAAGCTGTTGAGCTTTGCAAAGAGAATGCAAAGGTGTTCTTCCTAGCCAAAATCCACACTATTGGATTTGTGTGGTGTAATGAGAGGAATGAAGGCTATCTTTAAGATACATGGTGCAACTGGATAGCGTATTGTACTTTTAGAGTCTTATATGTAAAATTTGAAAAGATGATGAAATGAACTTTTCTTGTTTCCTAAGTGTCTTTCACTGAATGAAGAACTTACATTTATTGTGCTTCAGTGATCCTCAAAATGATTTTTTCCCCATTAAATAAAAAAAGAGTTATCTTTCTAAAGTAGAATAATAGAAGAGAAACCAGAGGGCATTTGCAAATTTACACACATACATAAAAAGTATAATAATTTTAAACTCTTTTGATTTTTAAATACTAGTTTAAAGATCAAACATATTTCTGTCCTTAGCTAGAGCTGTAAACTTATGTAAATGTGAATATCACTTGCTGTGAGTTAAAAACTATATGAAAATATAGTCAGACTTTATTTGGAGGAAATTTTTACTTCTTGTTTCCTCTTTATGTACTTGAAGGGAAAGGGATTGGTTCAAACAAATATAGCAACTGAAAAGAAGCCCAAAGCTTAATTATTATTACTTTAAATGTATGAACCAGACTTTACATTCTGGAAATACTTCACTCTAGATGTCCTAAAATATCCTGTCTCCTAGTTTTATAGTAAAAATTACATTTAATAAAAGACAAAGTTTAAGTCTGATGCTGGTTTGGACTTCAAGATGAATTGGCATGGCAAACATGAATGCTAAAGAGGTGATAGTTTCCAACCAAATAGGGCTCAAATATCCTTGTTTCTTCCTACTGCTGATGACTTTAAAGTCTGCCATTGACACTGAGCCAACAGCTTGCTCTTGTTCCTTGTCAAAAGAAGGACTCTGGAACAGGGTCAGATAGATGCATGTTGGTTTCTAAATGGACAGACCTTTTTGGCAGTGAGCAGAGTGATAAAAATAGCTGGAAGTGTGGAGAGAGCAAAGACAAAGGGTAAAAGAGACACCAGAGCTGGAGATGCATATAATCACACCCCAGATGTATCCTGTTTCTGAATTTCTACCAAACATCATTTTTTTACTATTTGCATTTTCTTGCAATGTTTTGGTTTCTTAGTCAGGAGAGGCTGTTAGGGGACTAGTGGTGAAAAACAGTTGCAGGAATGTGTGCATACACAAAGAGTAAAAGAAAACAATGATTATTTAATTATATGTCTGAACTAAATAAATTCCCAAGTAATATTAAATAAAACTAGATATAAACCAGAAGGTAAATGTATTGTGATCAACCATGTCAGGACATTTGTATGGAGGCCAAGCATAAGTCTCAGATACATATTTAAAAGTAGTTTAAGGAATTGTCAAACATACGTACTCCATGTAGCAAAACCAGCATGAGAGTCCTGCTCCTGGTTACTCAGTCTAGCTCTGTGCCATGGCTTACCATTCCCCAAGTTAAAATGATGCAAATGCATGCAAAGGCATGCGAGTCCTGGCTGTAAATCAGATTGCCGCTGTTCAAGAACTCAGCAATAATCTGTTAAGAACCTTCTTTAGAGCTTTAATTTGCAGGAACAAATACTTGGATTCTTAACTGCTGTTGTGCTTTCCTCCTTCTATGCAACCACTTTGGCATTTGCTATAATGATACTCCACTGCTGTTTCAGTACTCTTCCAGAGGACTGAAATACAGAACATAATTTTTCCTGCTTTTGAACTGCTAGAACATCTTCATGAATGTTTGATTTTTGAGCCATCAGCTAGGACTAGAGCAGCAGAAGACTCTCCTATACTGTAGTCTAGTTCACACATAACCAATGAAATGCTAACATTATTTTAAAAACTATCGATCAAACAGCAAGTTAAATTGCAAGGATGAGTTGAAAGGTTAGGTGGTTTATATGTTCTGTTGGTTTGCTACTGGTACTTTAGTCAGTTTCACATATACCGCAAAGAAAACAAGCCATTTTAATGTTTCTATAAAAAATCAATTGTAGAGAGGGTTGACGATATTTTGACCATCCTGAATCAAATACTATTGTTATAATCTGTACCACGGTTTGAAAAACAAACATGAAAATTAGGCTTGAGAAGTATTGAAAAGATGCATTGGTATGACGCATTATATGTCTTGAGATCTGGGATGCAGCCCCTTAGTTTTACTTTTCTACTTCCTTTCAAGTACAGATTTTTTTTTTAAGATAATCTTTTTCCTCTTTTTCTAATTTTTTTTTTACTTACAACAAGTGAAAAGTGGTCTGCCTTTAGAGTGCTTTCTCTTTCATGCTCTGCTAACCTGTTTTTATGCCTACAAATTATGCTTCTGCAGTTTCAGTATGTTATTAGTTGGAAAGACATTCTAGACCACAATGGTCGTGTTTTTTGTGGTTTGGGTTGAAGAGGACCTTAAAGATTATCTAGTTACAATCCCTCTGCCATGGGCAGAGGTAATTTTCACTAGTCCAGGTGGTTCAGAGCCCCGTCCAGCCTGGCCTTGAACTCTTACAAGGATAGGGCATCTGCCCAGATTTTCTGGGCAATGTTCTCCAGTGCCTCCCTACTCACAATAAAGAATTTCTTTCACCAGTTGCTGGTGTCCAAACTAAATGTACTGTTTTTCAGTTTAAAGCTATTGGTCCTTGTACAATCACGGCATGTCCTTGTCAAAAGTCCATCTCCAACTCTTTGGTGTGCCTGCTTTAGATACTGGAAGGTTTCTACAGGGTGTCCCTGGAGCCTTCTCCAGTCTGAACAGCCTCAGCTCTCTCAGCCTGTCCTCATAGGAGTCTGTCACATTCTTTGTTTCTTCCCAATTTACTTCAACCCAACCCAATTTCCTTTTGTCCTGTCTTAATTTTTTATTCCACCACAGGTTTAGACTGTCATGGAGTAGCAGAATGGATAGGATTGTAAGGGACCACAGAAGGTCATCTAGAACAACCTCCTTGCTTAAACAATCAGGGCTTAAACAAGAAGGACTGTGTCCAGATGGTTCTTAAATATTTTCAGAAAAGGAGACTCTACAAACTCTCTCAAGCTGTTCCAGTGCTCCAGGCCCCCAAACTCCACTCCTGGACTACTTTTTTAACAAGTTGCACATTAAGTTAAATACTCCATAGAATAAACACTAACTGCTGCCATTTCTGTCACAGATATTATTATTATTATCCTTTGAATTCCTAGATGCTCTCAGCTATACCTGAGACATCCCACTCTTCTCTGCTTACTGTTTTCTTCTTCCCTCTCACCAAAACAGACACTGTCCTTCAGCTGCTGTTTTGTGGCAGGAAGAAGGTGGAAGCTCCTTATTTTTCCTCTCACCCTGAGCTTTTCTGCCACTATATTTTTCTTGATCTCCTGCTCATATATTGGTTTCTTCAGACCATCTGGAAGAACTGATTCATTCTGTTCCCTTCTCTTGGTGTGACAAGATTTCTGCCTGAGAAGTTATTCCATGTTAGTCTTGTCTTCTGCTCCATCTGTAACCTCTTCCAGACAGACAATAGTACATGCAAGAAGGCCTTCGCTAGCCCAGGGCTGATGTGTTGCATATCTGGATGTTTATAACATATATATATTTATATTATTTATATTTATATTTA
>VWYI01046045.1:0-13411 GCA_013399455.1 Anthoscopus minutus
TTTCTATAGCGTGATCAAAATTATTATTTAAGAGGCAGATATTACAATAGCTGGTTTGATAAGCCTTTGCTCTTGCAATTTGCTCTGTGACCCAATCAGAATACTCAAAGAGTTGTCTCCTATACTGGTGACCTTTCATCCAACACTAATGATTAACTATGCTTTATGAGCAAACCTAGAACACACTGCCCCCCAAAACAATGCATTACTTTTGGCCTTGTCTAGGACTGAAAAAGAATATGGTGAGGAAGGGAAGAAAGGAAGACAGTGTTTCTTCCAAGTGCCTTATATTATATCATCAATTATATAACACCTTGAAGCAATGCATCCATCTTGCTACACTTCTAAAAAACATTTTTTGCAAACATGAAAATAACCCCATACTGTTAACATCACACTGAACTGGAACCAAAGTGCACTCAAATCCCATGCAAGATTTCTTCTCGTTTGTTTTTGTGGTTTGGGTTTCCTTCTTTAAAGAATATCCATAAGACACGCCAGACCTACTCCACATCATCCTCTTTACTCTCATCCTCTTATAAGCCATTTCATAAAATGCACTTGTAAGGAAGAGAAACAAAATGATACTTAATTGGAGAGAGTGGCTTCACCATGATGGCAAGATAAAGTAACGCTATACAACACTTCAGTAAAAAACACACAGAGAATGAAGAGGCTTCAGGGATAGAAAAGAAAGAATATGAAGTAGACAGGCTTGCAAAGAAAGACAGAAAATACCTGTAGGCCCAGAAGTGAGCCTAGTTTCTACCCTCGCCTCTGCAAATTATCCTACATATATCAAATGTAAAATGTACGTATTTCCTAAAGGCTGCAGCCTCCATTACTCTTCCATCTGTTTTGTAAACCAAAGACACTTAGTTGGGAGCACACACATCCCCATCCCACATATGATGAATGAGCAAAAAAGCATTCTAGTAATTCCAGTACCTTCAACACCTCTGTTTACCCATGTCAAGTCTTGGAAATTCATCTTTTCTCCCATCAACTACTGGGATGAGGTGCTAGGAGAACACCTCAACCCTTATTAGCTACCAAAGATGCCAAATCAATTGGCATCTAACTATGCTTCTTAAAATTTATCAATATGATTACTTTGTATTTAACAGCTCTCCTGATAGACCAGTTTTGGGACACAGACATTGCGTACTGCTGAAAACAGCCTGATCTGATCATTAGATTTTCAAAACGAAAGTATAGATTTGTTTTTTCTCATATCAAGGGCAGAATATGCCACTAGCATATTACTAAAATGGTGGTATTTATTATATTAAACAGTTGATGGTAAGAGCCTGAAGTTTCAGAAGTACTTTTTCATTTTCAAGAAAAGCATTTCAGATGTGGCACCATAGTCTGTGATTTCTAACAGATACTTTTTAAATGAAAATGACAGCATAAACATTCTGTACATATTCAAGTATGACAGACATTCTGAGCCAAACATCTATTTGTTTTTTGGGGTTTTTTTGTAACTCATTAATTCTAAGCTTAGTGGTGATTACACTTCTGTATATACTCTTCATACAATATTTAATTCACTACTGAAGTTACAGCACAGACTAAGGAGAGAAAACAAACAGGCCAAGGCCAGACTTGAGGGCATTAGGGCCATGAGTCTGCACTATGCAGTTGCTTAGCTGAGCTCCATTACAGCTCCCAAAGAATACCAAGTACTGATAGAAGCTAAAAATCCCAACTACATTTCTTGGGAGACATCCTGGTGAGCATGGTCACCTTGATAAAATAGGAAGGCAAGTTAGTTGCACTAATCCAAACCTAAGGCAAGTCTTGTGTACTATACAGAAGATAGTTTCCAACTATTTATCCAAAGTTCCACACACCTCAGAGGGTATGGGGATAGAGTATAATCATTAACTTCACTATTATGCCAGTGCAGATCATTTTCATGTTAAAATTCAGCACATGAAACTTACTGGGTTGGTCAAAAACATACACTGCATCTGTACAAGTTAACATAGACAATTTAAAACCTGACACTTTGATCTATCACCAACTGTCACAAGTTAAACTTTTCAAATTCTGATGATGCAATTTGAAATTACATCAGCTTCTCCTCCACTCTCCCACCACTCCAGTCTATTCAAGTACAAAGAACAAAACAGTTTAAATGATTGCCAGTCACAAATTCACATTTTCAAGTTATTCCCGCTTCAAAGCTGGGCCACCAACCTTCCCAACAATAGAGTACACACCTCAAGAGTAATTGCAATTCTAGTTTGTTGTCACAACCTGGAACACTACTAAGTAGTAACAAACTACCTTGCTTTTGGATGCATCTAAGCTAAACGTAAAACATTTCAATCATTATATTCTGCCACAGGTTGAGCTGCGGCTTCTAGCTGCCACAGGTCTGGGCTTGCACTAGTCACATCCTGCATCTGATGTTGTCAACAGAAAGCCCATACCCGTCTGAAGTAGACTTTTTTAACCATGTAGATCATACACATCAGGGCTCACAAGCCCCCACACTCAGTTATGTCACAGAGTTAGGTGAAAATTTGAGGAAGTACAGCAGCTTGCATTTCCTCTACTTGTCACACTTAGTGATCTCTGAGCAGCATTCCTGAATCCACAGGCAAAAAATTCTGGGTTCTTGAATTCCTTGACTCAGTTGCTCAAAGCTTAGGTATGGCAGGGTAACATCTTTAGAATGCCTTCCCCTAAGGGACATAAGCACACAGATTCATTCCCACAGGAGCAACTATCTTTCCTGGTACAGCTGTAAGACTTATGACAACACAGTTAGAATCAGTGGCATGAAAACTAATACATACTTCTGCACTTCACTTTTTCTCAAGTTAGCCTTTAGCTGGTAAATAGGTATTTTACACAAAAATCAGGCATTTAAAGTCCTCCAATCAAAAGCAGTACCAAAAATACAATAAGGAAGAATTATCTCTTTGCTTTAAAAAACAAATTACTTTTTAAAGAGATACCCTTAGTGCTGACTGTATTTCCAGGAACAGGCCCTCTTCCTTTCCTGAGAAATAAAGTCTACTTTTTTCAAGTACTTTTCACAGGACAGCCTACCTTCCTGCCCTAGGTCAGTAGTGCCATGACATTATATTTGTTTACTCCATGAACTTACGTAGATATTTTCATTGAACCAAAGTTTCAAAGTTAACAAAAAAGTACTCTTTGATGAGGACCACAGCTTCCACCTGGTGGGCTTCAAAGCTGTGCTACAGCAAACAAACTTGAGTAAGAATATTCTACCATTCAGACATAGCCGGACTTAACATATTCACAGCTGCTCTGAATAGGCAATCAAAGGCCCAAGGTTTTGAAAAACAACTGAAAAATAGTGTTTCTGTAAGCTGTGGGTGCTTAAACATATTTAACACTTGAAGGCAGGCAATAATGTTTAACTTGCAATGGTATTAAACCTTGAAATCATACTTCAGTAATGACAGGACATCAACAGACTCCAGAAACAAAAGATTTTGTTTTTGACAGCAGAATTCTGGACACTTATTACTAACTCACAGCTCACAGGAGAGAGGCGGTTCATTATTTTATTTCTCTTTTGTTAAACCCAGTATTATTTAAATTGCTGTTAAATACCATCTGAACAGACTGCATGATTGCACAAGTTTAACAGAAAGTGTTTGTAATAACGGAAGACCCACGAAGAAAACTATGAACTAAAATGGAAGCTTTATTATTGTTGTAGCCTTGCTCATTTCCAAATAACTACACAGGTTATCTAAGCACAGAGCTGTTCCCTCAAAACTCCCCTCTTTCCAAAATTATCAAAACTTGCAAATTCCCTTTTCTCTCCTCTGTCCCTCTCCCAAAATAGTAAGGATATATCAAAATATGGAACAGTAAATTATTCTAAAGAGACACTTGCAATGCTGTGAAGTACAATATTACCACTCAAGAGGGAGATGCTGTACTTCAGTACTGAGCCCAAAAAGCATTACTTTAAGCCACAACCTGTCAGTTGACCTAACCATTAGTGACTACATGTTCCAGTTCCTCCCAGAGTGATGCTGGAGGGGAATGGGAGAGGAGGTGTGGAAGAGGAACCACTGCTTAGGTGTATACAGCACTACAGAATAACTGAGAATTCTCAGTGCTTTGGTAAAAACAGTGTTTATCCCGAATACTCTATCCCATCACAGTGGGCCTTTGTCAAGAGACATGAATTCCAGCTGAAAACTAGAAGGGTGATCATATAAGTTAACAAAAACTATTTAGCTGGTCAACAAAGTTGTAAATATTTTCAGTAAGTGCTAAGATTAAAACATCAATAGAAGAAAATAAAGAGAAGATAGGAATGATACAGTTAGCAGGCAAACGGTTAAGAGAAGCTCTCAGGCTGGAAAAAAGATGATCCCAAATTTTGAGACATGACATGCTGAAGGAATATCGCAAGAGGACTGAAGAATTGAGAAGAATGAGGTTTCTTACTAAGCACACTCCCAAAGAGTCTTCATTGTCCTTACAGACAACCTAACAAGTTCTGTTGTCCTGCTATGCCCACCAGAGAGAAGAGATGATCGTGCTGCTCAGGTACAAAAATCTCTTCAAAGGCTCAGTTCCTACAAACAGGTAGTCCCACCCACCCCTTCAGATCTTTTGGCTAAGGGAGTAACTAGAACACAATTCTTGCTATTTTAACAGCCATTCTCTTTCTCAGAAAGCAAAGAAGTCAGAGAAGACACTGCAAAGAAGCCAACACCTCTATTATCTACAATTTGTGAAGCTTTTCCTGTCCTTCTTGTCCCATGGTACCTACCACTGTAGCTCTGTTATGACCGAAGAGGGAAAGTTTGTCCCCACACCTTCTCCTGGGAAATAGGAGGGGAGGCAGAAGACAGTCCTCCACAAAGCAAGTTACTGCAGTAAGCAGCAAGTTCTAGGATTTAAAAATAAAAAACCACAAACCATAGACCACACTTCTGGATAGGGTTAGTCTGTGCAGAGGTTGTTTATCCAGCTTGATCCTTCTATTGCTGTGTCACTCTGTGCCCATATGTTCATGTTTGATATCTGCCACATAAGGGGGGGGGGGGGGGGGGGGGAATCTCGCAAAAGTANNNTTTTGTATTGCCCCCAAAGGGGGGGGGGGGGGGGGAGAGCAGGAAACTTGCCAAAGTTAATATATTCCAAAAACCAAATCAGTTATTCCATTTGTGGATAGAGCTCCATGTAGAACTACAAGACAAAAACATAGGAGTCCTGTGAAAGTGCAACAGAGAAATTTTCTAATTGAGTTGCTAACATTCAACTTAACTGATGTTTCATAATGGGTTAAAGAAGAGAGAAATACTAATTGAATGCTGCTATCTCCAAATACTAATTTAACTGTGATGTTACATCAATTAGTGCTATCACCAACTATCTGCTTTTGATTTGCCATTTCACTGAGCTGACTTTCCAAGGAGTCTGACATCATTCTGATGAAGGAAAACAGTACTGCAAATCTGTGAGTCTAAGGAAGAAACCATTCCTTAGCTAAAGGGGAACAGCTTTTAAATTAAAACACACTGTACAGTCTGGTAATGCAAAGTAATCTAAATGGCTTACTTCTGATAAAAGTTTTTAAGATGCTCCAACACCACTAAAACAGGATTAAAATTAATTCAATTAAAATTAATTAAAATAATAGTACAGATGAGTCCTAATAGGGTTTCCAGTAATTACAAGGTAGATGTGAAACTGCAACCAACAGATGCCACAAACAGAAGCAACACTGGTTCAGCACAGGCAGACTGCTGACAACAGGTCGAGGGAGTTGACAGTGCTCCTGGTAATGCTACAGGTGCTACCAGCAAGAATCACAGTTAGCATTCAAGTGTGAGATCTCAATTTGATATAAACCCAAGATTTCATCAAAATAAAATCCATGACCTGAGAATTTTTGAAAAACTGATGATTTAATTGTTTATCCATCGACTTATTACGTAATAGGAATCTACTCAAACTACAAGAATAGTTTTAACAGCTTTTCTCCAAGTCTGTAACAGAGGAAAAGCACACATAGAATAAACTCTCCTCCAGGCAACCTCTGGAAGCTATGAAGTATAGCAACAAGTATGGTCATTGCATTGTACTTTGAAATAACAGATTAAGATTACTTTGCCAATTACTTCAGTGGAGTCTTACAGGCAACTTTACATTTACTTCAAGTGCATTCACAAAAATTAACTCATCACTAGATTTATATTTAAAAACTTGACATAAATAGAAAGTTCCCAAGTTCTAGCTTGAGTTCTTTTCCATAAAGCACAATACAGTCGGAATTTTCAGTGCCCATTCTGTTACAACTCCAGTTTGATTTGGACAGTATGTCAATAACCTGTAAACTATTAAAAAAAAAGTATGGCCATAGTGCTCAACTATGTAAACATTAACAGAAGGCATTAAAGTGGTACCATTCCTTCACATCACAGATTTCACAAAATTCACCTTTCCTCTTCACAGCTAATCTGAAGAGAGATCTCAGTTTCTACCCATTCCATGGAACATTTAAAAGTGTAGACTGAGGTGTACAATGGCATTTCCTGCAACACACTTCTTCCAATTCTAGTTACAAAGTGCTGCTGAAAGGTCTGAGGAGCAGTCAAGAGTCAGGTATCCAGCAAAGCTATGTCCATTTGCAAGTCTACAAATACAGAGGAGAGCTATATCAAATTAAGAGCTGCCATAGAGGAAATTTGACAAACACATACTCCCTATCTTACTTTTGGCACCAGAATGTATCTGTTCTTCTAACAAGCTTCTTTTAACTGAGTGAGTGGAAAGAACTTCTTTAATCCATAATCTTATGGTGTAACACTGGTCAATTTTTATTATCAGCCTTTTATTGTAGAATATTATCTGCTAAACACAACAGGCAGAATACTACCAAAGTAAGATATGGCAGCATCCATTGTCATTGCATAAACTTGAAAAACACCGTGGAACAGACCGCAGCAGATCTTTAAAGCACAACATGTAACACTTGGAATTGTGGCTTAAAGTTGGCTGAAGTTATGCAGCTTCCATCCCTTTCATTGAGATTCAGCTGAAATTGTGTTTTCTCCAGCTGTTTAACTTAAAGATCTCATATATACCTACCTAGCTGTGTAGGTGCTGTTCACTCAGGCTTATTGGCACAGCTTAGGACTGTCTGCTGTGCTTGTTCAGCTGAGCTATTTCCTACCCTCCCCTCACCCCTGTACAATGGGTGAGTTCATGAAGCCATCACACCTGAAACAACTAAAAAGCCCAAGACAAGTGACATTTTAATGAGAAATTACAGTTTGCAGTCAGTAAGTTGTTTATAAATAAAGTGTATCCTCAAAATAAAGAGGAAGAAAACACTTACTCTCTAAGGAAGGCAGAGTTCCAAGTTTAAATTCAGCATACAGCCTATTAATATGCGCCCTCAGCTACTTTCTTCATTTGTTCTCTTTACATGCACAGCCACATCTCACCTGTGATCAGAAGATTCAGTTACACTGCACACACCTTCCAGGACAGGACACTCCCTACACTGAATAAGCTAATTACATAAGGGATTTGACATTAGAAGACACAGAACACTATTAACCTGGATAAGATGCCATCCTCTAGCCCGGACATTAACCACATCTTACAATATTACCTGGTCCAAAAACACACATCTACCACATATTCCACAAAGGCATAGATAATGTAAAGAGAGCTTCTCCTCACTAACTGCAGGAGTTACAGCAAGCAACTAATCATTATACCAGTATCAAGGACATGTAATTCAAGTCCCTTGATGAGTGGGTGGGATGCAGGTGTGCTTTTCCTTTTCTTTAGGGCTGGAGGGAAGGGGGAGGAGGGCAGGCACGGGGATACTGGAGTTCACCCTGACTAGTGTTACTATGCATTCCTTCCATCTTTCTGGTGCCTCAACTCATTTATGTTGCCCCTTATCCTAAAAAAATTGTTTTCAACTCAGAAGGTATTATACCAGAGTGTATTTTTGATTTCCACACTTATTTACCTGTACTTTTACATCTAAGCAGTCTTAGACTAGAGGTACAGAACAGACTTCAAGCACATAAAAGCCCACATACAGACAGATCATTTCTCCTACCCAGAGCTGGTCAGATAAATTATCACAAGCTCAAAGTAAGGCAAGTAAGACAGATATGGAGAAAAATGAGGGAGAACAGAACAGCATACATGCTTTCTAAAAGCAAACATAGCTAAATCTACACCTAGTTACCTTGGGGCATGGATTTGCAACAGACCCATTTTTCCTAGTAGCTTTATTATTAAAAGCTACACCTGAAAATCAAGGTAAAAAATTAGAGTTACTGCTCTGCATTAACAAAAATTGATATCAACCATGCTTCAAACAGCCAGCCACAAAACTGAAGGAGGTGCACAATGCTAGTATTAAGTCTAATGCCCATCTCTGGACATGACAGCCTCCTGAAAGTTTAACACTTTTCCCAAAAAAAACAATACATACATCAGAAAATAAAGAACACGTTTGTATTGTTTCATTTCCAGCTTTACAAGAGTCGAGAAACTATTTGCCTTTCTTTACACTACGTTTAGTTATTTGGACTTCATGCAATATAACACAAGTTGTCAGCAACAAGTTGCTCTGAAAGCAGAATAAATGTGAAATATACCTTGCCTTTCAGATCTTAAAAAAAGTCATCTTATTCAAACCAAAACAAAACAAAACTTGTGCTTTTGAAACACCAAATTGCTCCCTACAACTCAAGGTTCACATTCCAAAAGATGACTCAGACCCTTTCATACCTTTTATGAAGGTCAGATCTTTGCAGTTCAGCATGTGCACTATCAAAGCAAATCATTCAGAAAACACTTGAGAAAATGGGATTTCCCCCCCACCCCAGTCCATGAGCCAGCATAGTATTACTACACACTAATGGAATCACTCCAGTTTCTTCTCCACACATACCTTTGTATGTTTGTAAGGTTTGAGGTTTTTTTCTCCTCTCCTTTACTCAAGAAAATGGAGCTCTTTTTATCAGCTTGTAAAAAAAAAAAATAACTATTAAGGGGCAGGAGTAGTCATATGTGAGAAGAACCAAGTAACTTCCTGAGGTCCTTTCCAAACTGTATGAATCCTAACAAGACAGGCTTTCCTGAAACAACCCAGGGCAACCATGGCTGGAACATCATTGCTAGCATTTCTCATGTATCTTCAATATTGAAGTCCAGGATGAAACCATCATGATTAACGTTTTTCATGATACACCAAAGTTTTCCATTTCTCCTATAATGAAAGTAAGATTTCTAGTTTTCCTTCCAGAGCTGACCATCTGCTGCTCTCAGGGAGGGCAGTTTGCTGCCATGCTTGTACCAAGTACACTCATGAGTGAGGCTAGACTGGCAAAAGTCAGTACCTTGCATGACAAGCCTCATGGTAGACAAGGAGAGTAAACAGATTGCTGCGTGCTTGAACCCTGCCTGCCAGACAACTGAAGGAGAATATGCCTGCATATTTACACAGTTGGACTCTACCAACTTGATGGCAGGATTAGAAGAAGAATTGCTCCCCAAACTAAACTTCATACTAAAGCAACCACTGGTGGTATCTGAAAGCAGGCCGGAGAAGCCAGTTGACTTAGCCCAGTCCCCCACAGACACTCAACATGTAGCTGAAATTTCTTTATTTACAGGAAACAGCTTTAAAGCATTCATTCACCAACTGCTTTGTTGAAAAATTGATCCTGAGAAGTGGCTACATATAGGCATTTTTTTTCATTATTGCTGATCATTGAGAATTCTGAAAAAAGTTTTTGCTCCTTGAAAAGCACTTCATTTCACATAAATTGAAAAAAAAATCAGTAGGAAAAAAGTTAGTATGACTTTGTTTTGCACTTACCAACCTCATGTCCTAAGTTAAAACAGAGCTGTGCAAACCCTCAGCAAGAAGTTGCTTCATATACTGCCATAAATCTGTTGTGATACCATGTAGTGACTAAAATATTAAGAACACATTTAAAATACTACTACTTCAGAAAGCTAAGCATACTCACCCAGGGCTAATATGCTAGTCTATGAAAAAAGAAGAGAAATAGCCAACATAGTGCTACCTTCAGAGTCAGTACTGAATGGGGTAGGGACACCTTGATGTAAAGTGCCTAACAAAATCAACAAAGGGATTTTTAGGGAGTGTAACTAATTTGACAGGTGGTGAACAGGACACTGATCATCCAGCAGGCCAATGGGAGATCTCAGAAACATTCTGCGTTAAGTTTTGCCAATGCCATACCTCACCAGGTTGTACAACCTCAGTATTTGATTATACTTTGTCACAGTAATTTAGCCTCAGTGCAACAAAAGACAGATCCATGATCAAAGGTGTTCTACATGATGCTTACCAATTAGTTTGTTAGAAAATATAGCATGGCCTATAAATACAATATTAACACAGATAGCTGTGAGATTCACTTAGCTGCAAATTAGGTACAAACGTGTAGTTTATGTACTAACTTTCCTACTTCTGTTTCAGCTTCATCACTTAGAAACAAAGGGAATTTAGTCAGGTTATGTTTCTGGACTACTGCAGAGTAAGTAACTGTATTTATCAGTGATGTAAGGATCCACATGGAAATTCATCATGTCTCCACTGACAGCATTAAAGACAAATGCATTTTATTTTTGATACACTGCTGCAGATGGAATAGTGTTGTCACCTATTGCTTTAGGCCGCAAATTTAGGAATGATTTTGTAACAAGTTTTCATTACAGTTTTTTCTCTGTAATATTTATGCTCTGGGTTTGAAGACACTCAAAGTACATAAAAAAGAAAACAAAAACAAAACCAAAACAAAACAAAACTTGTGCATGAGTCCTGATTAGGAATGACAGCTTTGATGATTCATTTACTGGGAAGATGCAGAGTATTTCCCCTAATGGTCACTTTGACCTGAAAATCTTTTGTAAGACATCAAAAGACCCCATTTTCATAAGCTCTTACTCAACAGGTTGGCAGTCCTACTGAAGTAGATCTGCTATATTAATAAGCAGTTAATGTTACACTGTGGATGACCTAGTCTTTCTACTAACAGCTAAGACATGTTTAAGTTCCTACCTACGAAACCATCTGGAGATTGAAGACTTAAAGATTGTAAATTCAAGTTTACTACTCGTATTTTTCTCAGAAAGACCATAAAAAGGGGGAAAAAATCTGGTTATACATATTTCTGATATACCAAACAGCAAAAATACCTTTGCATGTAACATCAAAAGAACTGATCCGCTCACAATCAGCAGCATTTTACAAATATAGAAACTATTACAAGTTAAAACCATGTATAAAACCAAAAACTTTAAGCATTATTTGCAGAATTTATTCACCAGACCACTGTTTTTAAACTTCTTAGTTCAGATAGAACATATTTTGTTAAAATACCAGATGCAAAAATTGAAATCCTAATATTTTCATAAATACATTTAATTCCTATCAATATTTATTAAGTAGGCTACCAAACAATAGAAAGTTCTAGTTACTTTTCCAGCAAAAACTTGTTTAAAAACTTTTAACTTAATGAAAATCTTAGTAAATCTCAGAAACCTCAGAAATTAAAAAAAAAATAAAAAAACAAAACAAAACAAAAGAACAACCAATCAAAACCAAAAGCCCAACCCTGTACAATTAGAACTCTAGTTTTGGGAGTGGAAGAGGAAGAAAAGACTACACCAGAGATAAAGAGAAATAATCACAGCAATGCCTGCTAGCTTTTAAAGTCTAACAAAAGTATATTCACAGTGTCAGTTCCCACAAGAAAATCTTGAAAAATTAATTTAGCTGCACAGAATTCCTCTTTCTCATTATGACAGATGTACTTCAAATTTATCAGCTGGTAACTACTCAACTCTTCTTTATGGCAGCCTTTAAAGCACCAAGAAGCTCAAAATTCATATTACACACAACACAAACTGCAGAAGTTACTCTGTCTGAGTGAAGTTTTGCATTACAGTGTTAGAAGATCTGAATCAATATGATTTCTGCTGAAAAAGACAGGAAGAAAAAAAAACCAACCACCTAAACTGTCTATTTAGGTGGAAAAAAAAGATTTAAAATAAAAATTGTTAATAGATTGCTACTCATAATAAAAACACTCCCAAAACAAACTACACACTCTCTGAAAGCGTTCCTAAGTTCCATGCCAGACTTAGAGAATAAATTTAGGCCAGTACCAAGCACTCATTTCTTCCTCGTGTGTAAATGCGACACAATCAGGCCTCACATGCAGGCCTCTCTCTCCAACACAGGCAGGACCTTTGTTCGATACGTCGATGTTTTTCCCCCAAAGCCCTTGACATAACTTTCCATTCTTTCTCCTATTATTTTCCGGTTCCTCGTCTAGACTTTGGGACTCCCGAGCCGTGCAAACCCCCGCCTACCGGAGAGCCCGTGCACTCGGAAGGGGGAAGGGGGAACAATAAAAAAGTTGGACACAGGAAGACGGGCCTGCAGGTCTGGCCAGAGCCCCGGCCTCGGATCCTTCCCTTCCCCGGACCACCGGGGCAGCAGCCGGGAGCCCCAGTGCCACCAGCCCCTCGAAACTTGTCCCACTACCCAGCCCCCCGGGAAAAGGGAAGAAGGAAGAGCCAGGGAGGAAAGGCAGAACCCAGCGTTTGATCAGCCTCCAAGTACGACGCATTATGCAAGCAAACGCAAGGACCAGGCAACTTGCTTCTTGACTGAAAACAAGAAAAACATCAGCTCGAAAACATTTAGCTGCGAAAATAATCCCTTTCGTAGGCAGAGAGCTTTGTGACTCCGACCCCACGGGCGCCTCCGTTTTCTGCCCACCTTCTTCTTCCCCCCAAAAAAGCTTGTGAAATATGGACGTCGGCCGATTGTTTAGCATTTTTACCGAGCTGGGCAGGAGGGAAAGAAAGAGAAATTGCTATTTTTTCATTTAAGATATTCCCTAGCTTCTGTAGAGGAACAAAAAAAAATTAAAGGGAGGGTGGCAAAGAAAGAACCACTAAGGAAAAGGGGGCCAAGCGGAGTGGGGGAGGGAAGACAGGGAAGGGCATCGAAATCGGCACGGCAGTGTCAACACTGACACTGCCCTTTTGTATCAGCAGCCACACAGGGCCCGCGGAGGGGCGGCCGCGCCGCGGCCCCCTCCACGCCGGGCGGCCCGGGAGAGGCGAGGTGGCCCCCAGCACCCCTGCCCCGGGTGGGGGGGCGAGGGATGTCCCTGCAGCGGGCTCGTGACCGCCTGGCCATTTTGTCAGCTCCGTTTCCACCCCTTCACTCCATGGCGAGGGCCCCATTCCACCCCTCCGGGCCGCCCCACACACTCACCGGCGCGGCGCCGTGTCGTTCCCGGCTCCCCTTGGCCCACCCACCCCCATCTGCAACAATGCTCCGGGATGGCGCCGCTCCCCTCCCCCCGCCCCG